>JAVLUX010000027.1:10192665-10685165 GCA_032164185.1 Moxostoma hubbsi
TTGCATCCTTACAGATCCCTTCAATGAGAAATCTTGGAAATAACTGGCAGTGAGACCCATGGATGACTGTTAAAAAGGAAAAATAAATGTAGTCATTATGGTGTAATCCCTGAAACGGGCATCTTCAATATGCAATACAAAATATAGGGTGTCCAAAAGACCTTCTTCTCAAAAAGAAAATAGGTACTGTAAGACAACTGGCTTGTCCTCTCCATGAATAACAAAGACAACTCTTCTGTTTTGAAATAGAGACATATTTCAAAATCACAATTTTTTTCTTCATTATAATCATTCAGGAAACCGGGGCAAACACTTGACTTGCAACTTCAATTGCTATTCTGTTATCATTGTCTTCCTCCAGAAAATAACAAGCAGTGCGACATATAGAAGGATGTCAGTACAACTTCTTGTGGTTTATGCTTCACAAAATTTAGTTTGAATTATATCAGACAAAATCTGACTGAAAATATAACCGTGGCAACCAATCTTCCTGTACGCAAATGCAATTCTTTCAAGGGCTTTTCTGACATTTTCAGCATGTATCTTAAAACAGCTGGCCCATTGGCAAGGAACCTTTCATTACCACAGAAAAAATATATTTATTATTGCCATATTTCATATATTGCATTCATGACATTATTGTGCTCTTGTTGGGTTGGCAGTCATCTAGGGCCATTTGTATTCATCAGTGGAATTTCAATGTTTCAGCCACTATCTGAATAGGATTCCACCCTAAGCCATTAAAAGCCCAAGTCTCAGATGCCAGGCTTTCCCTTTTAAAAAAAGACATAGTCCATTTGTTTATCTAATGCAGAGTTATGCAGATTCAAAACCTATCTCGGGGGATAGACCATCCAGTGAATTTTCTAAAAAGCTGGAGTAGTCCATTTGAAAAGTGGACAGTGCCATATGCACCATTCAGATGTTTACTAGATAGTTTTAAAATGTATGGAATCAACATTACACATTTTGCATTTAGAAATTTGCTTCAATAAACCTCATTGTAAAAAGATATCCTTGTAAAATGGACTTTCAAGAAATCATTATTATTCTTGATATAGGTAAATTGTGAGTTGCCTTTGTTAGTGGTCCTCAACTGGTTGGTCAGGACAAAAACACTGGGTCAGAATCTGAATCGATATTGCTAAGAGGAAAAAACAATGTTAAATGCAAACAGTAAAATGCATCTAGCTAAAAGGGAGGATAAAACAATGTCCAAATCTTTGTTGTAGATATCAAGGTCTGAAACAATTTTAATAAAATGCTTGGGGCAATGTTCTATTTTATTAATATTCTATATTTTTAATATAGTATCACAGTAGTCACTACTAGTCTATAAAAAATATAGGTTGCTGAATATTGTACAAGAAGTGAATCCCTGAAGATGAAAAAAATAGAGCATAATGTTGTTCAGCACTCACCGGTATATGAGAATGTCATCAGTGGAGCTGTTGTACTGGATCTGGTACATGCGGACTCCAGGGATATGGCTCTGTGGAGGCCAACGGATCATTGCTGATGTTGAGGTGATTTCAGAGACTATGACCCTCTGATCTGCTCGTGCCTGGCCTCCACTGCCACTACTGTTGGACTTAATGGAAGTAGGCATGTCCGAGGGTCCCGGTTCCGCATCCATTTTGGGATCATAATGTGGTGAGGGGTTAACTACTAATTCCACTGGAGCTGTGGCCTCACCCGCAGCATTCGAAGCTATACATGTAAACACACCTGAGTCTTTCACCGTAGCGGTTAGGATATCAAGAGAGCCGTTTTCATAACATATGGTGCGTGAGGTGTTACCGATCAGCTTTCCATCAGGACTGACCCAGTGGACAGTTGGTTCAGGATCTCCAACTGAGCGACATCGCAGACTGACCTCTTGACCTTCCATGACAAACATCTTAGAAGTGTGACGGGTGATCATGGGTGGCTCACACACAAACTCTTCCTCTCTAATTGTCCAGAAGTACTTTCCAGCTAGTTCTTGAGGTGAAGCGCAAGTCTCCAGATCATCTTCCCTAGTGAGGCGTCGGAGCCAAACCAGCTCACAGTTGCAATGCAGCGGATTTCCACCAAAACTAAGCACTAATGCGGTCAATGGCGAGCCTTTCATTTTAGCATAGACAGGGATGCGTAGGAAGAGAGGGTCTGGGGGGATCTTCTTCAGTTTGTTGGATGTCATATCAAGTCTGGCCAGTTTGTGAAGATTCGAAAATATCCCTTCAGGCACAAACTCAATAAGATTGTGATCCAGACTCAGGGTATTAACGCTGGCTAACATGGCTATAGTATCCCATGGTACATCCACCAGATTGTTATAAGACAGATCAAGATCCTCAAGAGTCTCTAAGAAGTCCTGGAAGGCCCCGTATGAGATGCTATGAAGCTGGTTGTTGGCAAGTATTAGGTGGCGTAGATTAACCAGACCCTGCAGGTGAGTGTCATCCAGGATTGTTATTCGGTTAGCATCAAGATGCAGCGCATGTAGATCCTGCAGGTCGGCGAAGGCATATGGTCTAATCTGGCTGATAGTATTTCGGGAGAGAGTGAGATGTATGAGACTGCTCATGTTAGCAAAGTCTTTATGATGCAGAGTCGTGATGAAGTTGTCCATCAGTCGCAGTTCAGCAGTCTGGCGGTCGATATTGGGTGGTATGAAGAGCAAGCCGGTTTTGGCACAAAGCACGGTGTATGAGGGAAGCAAGTTCTGGCAGGTACAGCGCTTTGGGCACAGCATGGCATAGGAAGGCAAGGAGAACAAAGCTAGGCACAGAAGCAGCCTTTCCATGGGTACACTCCTGCAACAATCAGAGCACAAATGAAAACAGTTTAGCTCACATGCTGGTTATCTTCTGTCTATTAATCTCATACACCCTAATGCGCGCACACACCAAAAAGAAATGAGTTACATAAGTGTCACGCTTTCACATGCACAGGCGTGGTTAAGGGAACAGGATTGTCAGATACATTAAAACACACACTTGTATAAATCTGTGAAAATTGAGCAGATGTTGTATACTGTATTATACCTACAACCATTTGCCCAACTAAACTTACATATGCACTTGTGCAAATTTCCATTCTCAAGGTATTAAAAGCAAATTAACATTTTTCTAATAACACACTGAAAGCAATTTCCACATCTGTGGTTACAATCAGGCATATCATGTAGGACACAATATTATCTAGGAATATTCTAGCTCTTTTATGTTTAAAACATAGGCTGTTTTAATGCTTGGACAGAGATGATGAATCTAGTGCTGGCGCAGGCTCACTGCGAGACTCCAAAATTGGTTATTTATGCCACAGTCTGGATGTGTTAATGCCGCTGCCTTCCATAACATATGCAGAATCTGCAGATGGAGAAGAAGAGAGAGCAGGGTGGAAGAGATGAGAAGGGGGTGTGGGGGTCTGCAGCTATAGATCCAGCAAGAAATGAACGAAAGACAGAGAGAGCTGAAGGACAACTCCTTCGGCAGCTTGCTGATTTTATTAGCCCTCCACCATGCGAAAGTCAGGATATTTGACACCCACCTCTCCCCATGTGGGACTGCAAGGTGATAAAAAAAGCTGTGAGAATATGAATTATTATTCTATGTCATTGCTTTTGCATGAATGTTAAAATCTGATTCATGGATCTTTGTTTATTGGTTGTGCATACCATTCCATTTTAATAACTTAGAAAACTTATGTAAAAAGCACATAAATGTAATTATTTTCACTGCCAGAAAAGCTATGCTGAATATAAAAAGGTTCAGGCTGGGGAGATGAAAGGGCATTATCTGCAAAGAGATCTAGTAAAACCATCACCACCATGAGTATTTTACCCCACTCAAACGGAAGGGGGAAACATTGCTCTTCAGTCTGGGTCAATTGGCAGGATTGGGACCCAGAAACAGAGGAGTGCCTGACTGAGAGATGGTGTTCCGGTGCAATGCATTCAGGCGAGAATAAGCCCCCTCATTCCATTACACATGGAAAACAGAGACATGGAAACCCTCAAGAGAGAGCCATTATCCAGACAACTAACTAAGAACAGCACTAAGGTATGGCAAATAGAAAGCAGTCTCTCACTCTAATTTGCAAACATAGCATCGGATTGTAGAGGCTGATGGCACGTAAACACAAAGCACTTCAAAGAGTCTATGCAATTGCCCACCCATATATAGAAAGATGAAACAATCAAAGGTGAAACAAGTCCCACAGAATAACATCACTATTCCTACATTTTTCAAAAATGATATGTGGCTCACTGTATGGATCGTTGCACTTTCTTGGTGAGATGAACTCTAGAGGTGCGACAACATCAATTAAATTTTTTTTTTTCCATTTAATTTATTCGCCAAGTAAAAAAAAACAAGGAATTTGTCATGGTGCAAATTAACTTTCATATAAATCATGTGTAAAACTGCAGATTATCTGCTCATAAACACTACTGTCTTTATTTGAGGAAAATATTTGTTTCACCCTCACACAATGCTAAATAATCTAAATACTTCTACTATATTGCATGATGTTTGCTTGCTTCAGAATAATCAAGTTGTTCAGAAGCTCAACTGATAGAGCTAGCATGTTACATTTGCGATACAAAGGACTGGGGTTATTAATTTTTGCATGACTGATGGCAGACAAAGGGAGTATTCGTAAAAGTTGTTTTAAAACCATGTTTATATTTGAAATTTTGTTTGGTGATGCTAGTGACACAGAAATTACACAATTTAGCCATAGCCAAAATGGTATGGCACAATAGATGCCCAAATATTGTGCTACAGCAGTGAAAAGAATCCCCCAGACCAGCTATATGTTTACCCAGTGAGAGCCAATACATCAAACAGAGCATAGGCAGGATTACAGGAAAAAGGAGGAATGATTACATGCAGCCTCCTCCTTAGGATGCCCCATGTCTATGTTTAATTCCATGAACACACTGTCAGCGTAATACTGTGATGTGTTGTATCATTATGTCTGATTCTGTATGCATGATGAAAAATGTATTTATTCTGCAAGGGATAAATGGTTATAAATGGAATTCAGTTAAGAGTTTAAATTAATTTGTGTGCAAGCAAGAGATGGACAAAACGTACTTAAGTTACATTAAAAACACATATAAAAGGTTCTAATTAGAGCTAAATGAAATGTCAGCATGGTTAACATTTTTACCTTGACCTCCATCTCTCTCTCTCTCCCTCGATTGCTTGCTCACTCTCTGCATATCGACATAATTCATTAATATTTCAATTTTGTTCTAGCCTGGAGCCCTTATTGTCTCTCCCATTGTCTTAACTTTGCTGTTTCTCCTGTCCAGTCTTGTGTGTCTTTTCAGGATGAACCAACAAATTTATCCCGTGTACTCATGACATACCACAATCTGGGGGTGATGTTCAGTCAGATCTGTGCCGTGACCCTTCCTCCTCATCTTCCATTCGATTGTGCAATCAATCCACACCCTGGGACTTCTCCTCCATAAGGTTGGTTGTATTTCGCTCTGCTCCTGAGAGAGATGCCATGAATAAATATATTACTCATTCTCTGGCAGCCGGTCTAATCCGCCCTTCTTCTTCCCCTGCAGGGACGGGGGTCTTCTTCATGGGGAAGAAGGACAGCTCGCTAAGTCCCTGTATACATTATTGAGGGCTAAATGATATCATGGTAAATAAACTCGATTCTTTGCCATTGATTTATTCAGCTTTTGATCTCTTGCACCTTATTTGGATCAGGAAGGGGGATGAGTGTGAGACAGCATTTAACACCCATAGGGGGCACTTTGAAAATTCGGTCAGGTCTATAATACAGGTAGTATTCTGCCAACATCTGGGGGCTACTGTAAGTCTGTCCACTGGGTTCCATCTCCAGACTAATGGGCAGGCAGAGCGGGTGGACCCTGAATTGCATCGCTTCTTGTAATCCATCTTTTTGGAGCTCTCATTTGGCCTGGGTCAAGTATGCCCACAATTCCTCTCTATCATCGCCTAGGTTATCAGCCCCCTCTGTTCCCTGCCCAAGAACCCAGCACTCAGGTACTGGCCGCACACACCTTTATCCAATGGTGCCATCGCACCTGGCAAATAGCCAGAGAAGCCCTCCTCCAGACTGGTGCTCATATAAAGAAGTTGGTAGATCACTACCAGTCTAAACCTCAAACTTACATCTGCGGACAGAATGTCTGGTTGTCTAAAGATATTCCTCTCTGTCTCCCCTCTCATAAGCTGGGGCCCTAATTCATCGGGCCTTTTCCCATCACAAAGGTCATTAGCCCTGTTGTGGTCCGTCTCAAATTGACCCCTTTTCCATAGTCGTGTCCACCCGGTGTTCCATGTTAAACCAGTCATCTGGTCTTCACCCTTCTGTACCTGTCCCACCTCGTCTGGTGGAGGGCAGCCTGGCTTATTCTGTCAACTGGTTAATCAACATCAGACACTTGCTATGGAGATGCAGCACTGATGTTCAGTACTGAAAGAGCTAAAATAGCATTTATCATCTCACTCCTCACCTAGTGAGCTTTGCAATTGGCCATCATCATATGGGAGCAGGATGGATCTGTCACTAATTTTTTCGAAACTTTCATCCCTAACTTCAATGAGGTTTTTGGCCACACCATGGGATATTATTATGTTCAATACCAACTCAATCACCTCTGCCAAGGGATATTTGCGATATCTGATTATGCCATCCAGTTTAGAACTCTAGCTGAAGCCAGTGGATGGAATGAGTCATCTCTTATGACCACTTAATGCCAGGGACTCAAACCTTCATTAAGGCTGCAATTTTAAGCATATGATGACACTATGAGGATTGAGCGTTTCATTCAACTTTCCATAAGAGTGGCCAATCATATTAAATCCTGGCAATCTGAAACTGTTTCTCATCAATGTTTTACATCCTCCACTGCCCTACTGGCTCACCATCCAGTAGCCTCGGAGGAACCCATGCAGGTCAATTCATTCAGTTTAACTCCCTCAGAACATCATTGCCATAATCAACTTTATCTGTGCCTATACTGTGAATCTGCTCGTCATGCCATCCCAGAGTGTCCAGTCCATCCACCACTTCTAACAGTGAGCTCCATTACTTGTTCCACAGTCGTCTTTACTCCACTGAGCACCACCGTGATGATATGCTCTGCCTCTGTTTCCCTAATATTCAAGGCCCTCATCGACTCAGTCTCAGCAGGGAACTTTGTCTCAACGGCGCTCTGCCGCCAACTCCACCTTTGCACAACTGCTCAAACTTGCTCCCAATCCACTCAGTAGTGGGCCAGCTACTGGAAAAAGGTCTCATTACACATGAAATTGTTCCGCCAACCCTTTGCATTGGTTTCACCCATAATGAGAGCATCACCTTTCTGGTTCTTGATGGATCCACAGCTGACGTTATCCTTGGCAGGACCTGGTTGGTGCAACATTCTCCTGTAATATCTTGGGCATCAGGAGAAATCCTGTCCTAGGGTGAGTCCTGCTTTCAGAGCTGTCTAATACTTCCTCATCGAGTTCCTAGTACCATTACCCATTCTGACCCACCATGTCCAGCCTCTGTCTTCATCACCTCCATTGAAAGTCCCCTGAGGGTTCACAATCCTGATATCCTCCAGTCCAACTGAACTACTGCGATGTCTTTAGTCCTCAGAAAGCTGCTTAGCTACCACCTCATCGACCCTGGGACTGTGCCACTGACCTACTGCCAGGAGCTCCGTTACCATGAGGTTGCATCTATTCTCTCTCACTCCATGAAAAAAGGGCCATGGAGGAGTACATGGAGGAAGCTAAGCAAAGATTCATCCGTCCCTCAACGTCTCCTGCCACATCGAGTTTCTTCTTCGTCTCCAAGAAGGATGATGGTTAACGAGCCTGCATAGACTATTGTGCTCTGAAGGAGGTCACTGTGAAATTTCAGTACCCTCTACTCTTGGTCCCGGCCAATCTGGAGACTTTATGGGGAACAACGGTGTTCACTAAATGCGACCTCCTTAGTGCATATAATCTCATACGAATACTTAAAGGAGACGAATGGAAAACTGCTTTCATAACACCTGCCAGCCACTATGAATACCGGGTGATGCCGTACGCCCTAACCAATGCCCCCTCCATATTCCAGGGGTTCATGAATGAGGTTTTCTGTGAATACCTGTGATTTGTTATCATCTTGGTCCTAGAAAAGCTCTGAGAAAATCAGTTGTTCCTCAAAGAGGAGAAGTACTCATTCCTTCTGTCCTCTGTTCATTTCCTGGGATATAACATCGGTCACGAAAGCATAAAGATGGACCCAGGGAATATTCAAGCTATTCAGACTTGGCCACAACTCTTGTTTGGGACAAGAGCTTATCCAATTTATCCAATGGTGCCGTCGCACCTGGCGAATAGCTATAGAAGCCCTCCTCCGGACTGCTGCTCATATAATGAAGTCATCAGATCGCCACCGGTCTAAACATCCAGCTTACGTCTGCAGACAGAAGGTCTGATTGTCTTCTAAAGACATTCCTCTCTGACTCCCATCTCGTAAACTGGGGCCTAAAATCAACAGGCCTTTTCCCATCACTAAGGTCATTAGTCCTGTGGCTTTCTGTCTTAAATTCCCCCCTTTCCTTAGTCGTGTCCACCCAGTGTTCCATGTTTCCCATGTTAAACCAGTCGTCTGGTCAAGTCCTCACCCTTCCGTACCCATCCCACCTCCACCTCACCTGGTGGAGGGTGCCACGGCTTATTCTGTCATCTGGTTACTTAATGTCAGACACAGGGGCAGAGGGGTTCAGCCTGAGGAGAGATGCTGGGTCCTGGCTCAGGACATTCTAGATCGTGCCGTCATTGTAACTCCATCATGGTAAATCTTCTGAGTACGCAAACAGACGTCACTGTGGGGGTAGGGGAACTGTCACAGTCTCGGTGATATTTCTATACATTGCCTAATTTGTCTGTAACAGAGTTGACAAACGATACTATAAATAAGTAGTTTTTAAAAAAATGTAAACTTGTGTTTGGAAAGCAATTAATTATTAAAATTGAATATGTTTTCAATAACATACTGGAAAGAATTTTTGTTAGTGAAAAGTTTATTTCCTTAACTTTTTGAAATGCCAAATGTACTTCTGAACAAAAAGCAAATCAGACACGTGCATCATCAGCATGTCTTTTGTCTGTTCTTCAAAATATAATCAGGTATGTTTCCTCAAGCACGTGTCTTTGTGTCTAGCTGCATTTCATGTTGACAGTGGTGGGTAAATGTGCAAAATTGCCAGCCACTGCACATGAATACCCTGGCTGTTAGATTATAAATATTGTGGGTGTGCAGCATGTAGTTTATGGCATTTAACAGTTTGATAAGCCTTATTACAGCTAAACTATTTATTAAAACAGTGTCAGAGGGAATCTGTAGAATGACATCTGACAAATACTCTCCACAATACCTCTCAAATAAACTTTAGGATTATGCATAACAGGAATATTGATCACAGCAGAGGATTTTGACATCTGACAGTGAACAAACGGCACTTTGATGGCTGTAGCAGCGGTACATTAAAGGACTAAACATAACTTAAAGAGACAAAACTTCTCAGAGAGAAAGCCCGTTAATGTGGAACTCCGCACAAATATAGCATCCAATATTTATATATTAATCATTGTAGCATTAAGATAAACATGCATTTATTAAATAAAAAATAGAGCGATCACAGTTTTAAAATAATTTGGCTCAAGAATGGCTATTTGAAACAGAATAGATTTTTTTCTCAGCCCAAGTATTTAAACAAAACTAGAACTGATCACCCCCATCATCCCAGCGAACTGCGTCTCTGAAAGGAGGCTAGCTGTTTTCACTCAGAGCTTCCCAAGGATACTGAACAGTTTCCACTTTGTTAGCATACTACTGCAGAGAATACTTGTGAAAGACCCAATGAAATGCATGAATGATCACAATTTTCTGTAATTTGTTGATGCATTTCCTGTTGAAACAGGAAGTTAAGGCAGGCCATATCGAAGGGACCATCCCTTTTGCTCTATAAAGAGCCATCAGTGTTGAGGAACCTACTTTGAAACTGTAGCTTCACAGGCTACAAGCTACTCATAATTTAAAATAATTAAACTACATTCAAGCTACCCCTTTTCAAAGGTAGTTAGCAATACTTAACGCTACTAACAAAAGTAGCTAACTACATTTATCTAGCACAAAAAAAAATGCAGATCTCAGTTAGGGTGACATTAAAGAAGGGGGTCATACAGCAGATGCATCAGGCAGATTACCCTCAGCGCTCTAAAAGTCAAAAGCATTTTATTCAAAGAGTGTATGCACACCGGCTTCAGGGTGTCAACATTAAATTGAGCATAAATACAATAATTAAATTTAAAATTTAAACAACTAAGTGCAACTTATACAGAATTAAACACTGATCACATATACAATCATATGCAACTAAAAAAACAGGTGTCTTCTGCGCTGGGGTTCAAGTGAATCTGCTAATCTTTTTTTTTTTTTTTACCCGGTTCATTTACTGTACATGAACCATCTGAATGAACCGATTGACTATTGAATTGGACTTCCCGATGCAACATCTAAGTGAATCAGTAAACAGTTTGTAGTAACCTGTTCATTTACATGAACCTTCCAAACTAACCGATTCACTTAAAGGTTTTGGACACTTTTATGACAATAGCGGAACTATTGTCACAGAAATTTTGCTATTCAGTTTAGTGACAATAGTGGTGCAAAAATTACACACTTTAGTTTTAAATGAATATACATTATATCTGCTAAAATGTTATTTTGTCAACTTTTAGGAGTACAGTAGCACATGGCAAAAAGACATGGATTTAACTGCTCCAGTTTTGATTCCATGGGATCTTCAACCAGTCCAGTGGCGGCATTAACACGGTAGCCTGTAATTATTGCCATACACAGCTGACTATTCCCTCCCCATCTCTCTGATCAAATTCTGGCCAATAAAGCTGTGTGTGCTAGTCGCACATAATGGCCAACCATCCATGATTTTAACATGCACAGATGGGAGGTTCTGATATTGTTGCATCAAGGTGTACTTTGTCCATTTGAGTGTTGAATAATTGCAGGGTGTTGGGGTTATAAAAGAGAATGGTTGTGTAAATGCACACCAAGCAATTAGCCTTTGGTTTGCATTAAACATAGGGTATCCACACTTGCATGCATTATCCCTCATGGAGATCACATACTGCACATTAAAAATGAAAGGTAAATAATTCACCAATGGGGGTGTTAAGGTGCAGATGTGTAGTCCTCCTACTGTGCAGTGTATATATAAATCTATATATATTTAAGTAATATCACACGAGCAAGAGTGCGATATGGCCCTACATCAGCACAACTGTGATTCGGCCATAGGCACAAGGTTGCAGGCCGAGTGCTATAGGTAATCACAGCAGTGCTGTTGTAGGGCCATATAGCATGATTGTGACTGTGATATTGCTTATATACAACAGTTCAATGAACAAGTCAATTTTAAAAAATTACGAAAAACCTAGCACAGTCATAAAAATGCATTTGTGAATGGAAATACTTTCTTACGCAATGGAGTTTAACACTTTATGGCTTACACTTTAGTTTAGAACAGCATAAACACAAGTGGAGTAATACACACACACAGTGAAGCGTCTGAGTGCTGATGGTGTCCAATCAGATTTGAAGACCGGAATTAACTGTGGTATATATATATATATATATATATATATATATATATATATATATATATATATATATATAAAATTTATTTATTTATTTATTTATATGTAATATTTACATAGCAAGACTATTTGATGGTACAGTGTTCCCCATCTTTCTTTCACTCGATATTGTGTCGATGAGTTGAAACTAGTGGTTCACACTTGGGAGACCAGACATCTCTGATCTTTGAGAAAAGGTCAATGAGAATTGGCGTGTGGAATTTGTATGCCACTTCCCTGGACATACGGGTATAAAAAGAGTGCCGCTTGCAAACACATACTCAGATTTGTTCTTTGGAGCCGAGCGGACACATTCACTGTGCTGAATTCCTCTTGCCGTTCCATTCATCTCTCTCTCTCTCCAAAGCTGTTGTATCTATGGCGCATTACAGTGGTTCTCCCCCCAAATGCTACGGTTGTGTTGAGCAATGCCCCTAGGCTCTTCAACAGCAGAGCAGAGCTTCCTATATATACGTATATCTACATGTATATATATGTATATATATATATATATATATATATATATATATATATATATATATGTATATATATATATATATATATATATATATATATAAAAATACACAAAAGAGTATATTTTTCTCTAAAAGAATGTAGCAAACAAAGTCGTCTTTTACGAGATGCTTTTTCATTTGTGTATATTTCCTGGTTGCGGTCAATATCTCTCCGCTTCCGATTGTCACGATCGCTGCCTTACATGTTTGGGTGCCACCCACATGGAGTCAGCATTCGTGGATGGTTCATATCCTCATTGCGAGGACATGACCATGGCTGTGTTGTGGTCGCGGCTCGCATTTGTAAGAGGGCCACCCCAGCGGCTCACCGACTCGGTCCTTCTACCTATTGGTATGAGGAGGGGTCGGTTAGCACTGGGGCGATATGGGGACATCAATGGGAGCTTCTCTGCCAGGTATTACCCCACTGACCTCCAATTCCCTGTCACGCTTGTATGCTCCGACTGAGCTCTGGAGCAAAGTTCCCAGTCCGACTCACGGCAGGCCCACGATATCGTGCCACATGCTCCTCGCGACGAGACGCAAAATGTCTCGTTCTCCCCATCAGGGAACGGAGGTTACATCAGTAACCATGACATTTTTGAGTCCTGGTGAATTACTCTGGCATAAACTAGGCCATAAATTACACAGTGATTTATTCCTCCTGCAGCAGAATGTACAGGTCAGTTCTCACATTTTACGGCATGCTTATGGCTTTACTGAGTATTCACTTGCATTGGAAATCCATAATGTTTATGATATATTTAAAAGTCTATAAAGTGCCCTCTCGCCAAAAAGACTCAAGACACAAACACTTCATTGCATCTCAACACCACCAGTAACTCAAGATGTCCAGTTATGTAGCAAGGTTGTTTACCATTCAGAATGGAGTTGAGAATGCTTTTAAAATTCCAAATTAATTCCTGAATTTAAATTGAGGTACCAAACAGGATGCAGAATTGTAACTCAAATTTGAATTATAAGAAGATTATGTAAAACACAATAAACTTCAAAAAAAAAAAAAAAATTACTAGCAATAAATAATATCTGATATTAGTATAGTTTATACTGTAATAATGTACTATTTTTCATCCCATAACATATGGGAGATTTTCAGAAAAATGTTATGAACTTATATCCATTTATATTCAATATACTGTGTGTGTGTGTGTGTGTGTGTGTGTGTGTGTATATATATATATATATATATATATATATATATATATATATATATATATATATATATATATATATATACACACACACTCACCTAAAGGATTATTAGGAACACCATACTAATACTGTGTTTGACCCCCTTTCGCCTTCAGAACTGCCTTAATTCTACGTGGCATTGATTCAACAAGGTGCTGAAAGCATTCTTTAGAAATGTTGGCCCATATTGATAGGATAGCATCTTGCAGTTGATGGAGATTTGTGGGATGCACATCCAGGGCACGAAGCTCCCATTCCACCACATCCCAAAGATGCTCTATTGGGTTGAGATCTGGTGACTGTGGGGGCCATTTTAGTACAGTGAACTCATTGTCATGTTCAAGAAACCAATTTGAAATGATTCGAGCTTTGTGACATGGTGCATTATCCTGCTGGAAGTAGCAATCAGAGGATGGGTACATGGTGGCCATAAAGGGATGGACATGGTCAGAAACAATGCTCAGGTAGGCCGTGGCATTTAAACGATGCCCAATTGGCACTAAGGGGCCTAAAGTGTGCCAAGAAAACATCCCCCACACCATTACACCACCACCACCAGCCTGCACAGTGGTAACAAGGCATGATGGATCCATGTTCTCATTCTGTTTACGCCAAATTCTGACTCTACCATCTGAATGTCTCAACAGAAATCGAGACTCATCAGACCAGGCAACATTTTTCCAGTCTTCAACTGTCCAATTTTGGTGAGCTCTTGCAAATTGTAGCCTCTTTTTCCTATTTGTAGTGGAGATGAGTGGTACCCGGTGGGGTCTTCTGCTGTTGTAGCCCATCCGCCTCAAGGTTGTGCGTGTTGTGGCTTCACAAATGCTTTGCTGCATACCTCGGTTGTAACGAGTGGTTATTTCAGTCAAAGTTGCTCTTCTATCAGCTTGAATCAGTCGGCCCATTCTCCTATGACCTCTAGCACCAACAAGGCATTTTCGCCCACAGGACTGCCGCATACTGGATGTTTTTCCCTTTTCACACCATTCTTTGTAAACCCTAGAAATGGTTGTGCATGAAAATCCCAGTAACTGAGCAGATTGTGAAATACTCAGACCGGCCCGTCTGGCACCAACAACCATGCCACGCTCAAAATTGCTTAAATCACCTTTCTTTCCCATTCTGACATTCAGTTTGGAGTTCAGGAGATTGTCTTGACCAGGACCACACCCCTAAATGCATTGAAGCAACTGCCATGTGATTGGTTGATTAGATAATTGCATTAATGAGAAATTGAACAGGTGTTCCTAATAATCCTTTAGGTGAGTGTGTGTATATATATATATATATATATATATATATATATATATATATATATATATATATATGTAATCACTATTGAGTATAAAGTCTGTTTATTCTTAATTTAGTCATTATAAGTAAGATGAGAAACATCTGAACAAAGTTAATACTTTATAGAAATATAACTCCACCGAGGCTTCTGAGTAATGAAAGAGCAAATTAAGAGCAATAACATTTTCCTTTGGGCAATTTCCACTTCTACAACTTTCACAGTCACCTCTAAAATTAGTTAAAATAAAGAGTATTACCACATCTCTCTTTCTCAAAACACTAGTGCACGCTATAACAAAACCAAGAATAGCCTTTTTTCCTCTTTTCTAGCCCAAAACAAACAGGTTGAGAGATCGACAGGGGAGTTGCTGTGACACAAGCACTCTGTGACATGCATTCAGTGGATACGCGCTTGACAGATCCATTAGTGCTGCCTTCCCTCGCAGTTATCGCTTCCATAGCTGCCAGGTGCTGTATGTCACTTCGATTTCACAAACAGGCAAACACCCTCTCTCTGTCCTTCCCTGTCTTATGCTCGCCATCCGCCATCGCTCAGCCTGCACCTTGCATGCACTTAGCCTTCGTGGCCTCCGACGACATATGACTGAGACTGTCAAACACAGGAGATGACAGTAATAGGATTGAGGTGGTGGCGTGAGGAGTCGCAGTCATGTTAATCCACTCACACTGGCAAAATGTTAAATGGTATTAGCACTAGTAATTACCTCATTATCATCATCATCATCATCATCACCCCTTCAAGCTAATCCTCTATCCGCATACCTCTACTCGCATATTCGAGCACTCTACCTCTTGATTTGAATTGGCTGGTGCACACACACACACACACACACGCACACACACACACATGCACAATATGCACTTTAGTGGAAATGTCTGTCAAAGACATCAATGACTGTTCTATGAAAAGAGAACAGTGAACTTGAAAAGCAGTCTGAAGTTTGGCCAAAAACATGCTATACTTGTAATGGTATTTGTAGTGGAAACCATTACCATGTCAAATTTTGTATTTTTTATTATTATATTATATTATTTATTTTATTATTGTATTATATTATTGTATCAAATTGTACCTTATTTTAAATTTTGTGTTTTTCTCTGTGTATTTAAATTTCTATTTGTGTTTTTTTTTTTGGAGTGATGCTAACCTAGCAAATTAAATTATCTGATTGTAGTTATAAAAATATTCAGCATTGCTACAGAATGCAATCATACATGTTAGTAAGAGGAATGAAGGAGTGATGTGTTTGTGACTTTTACGTCAATGCTGTCTCTGTTGTTGTTCTTGTTGTGGTGGCTCTCCACAGGAGTTGAACTGCTCTCTAGGACGTGTGCATTTTTGCCAGAGGATGGAGGCAAGGAGGACACAGTGCAAATCATCAAGGCATAAAGTACACAACACTTTGAAATACTCTCATGTTTCACATTAAAAAAGCTTCAGAATGGAGCAGTAGTGCCTCCAAACCACAACACTCACCTCAATCGAACTCGTAGGCCTCACACAAGGTGACAGAAGCTAGTAAACACTTATTTTGAATGATGATGTGTGTTTGAATGAAAATCAGAGATATAAATAGAAAGAGAGACTGTTTTCTTATTTGTTTGATTGCTTAGTCCTAAGACAACTAAATCAATTTCAGTAACGTAATCAGGTTGATTTATTCATATTAAATGATATTTAGCATTTTTTAGAAAGTTGTTAATTTGTATGTAACCAAATGAAGCAAATATATATATATATATATATATATACATATACACATACAGGGTTGAGGAGTGTAATGGAATACATGTAACGGGATTACGTATTTAAAATACAAAATATTAGTAACTGTATTCCACTAAAGTAATAATTGGTAACTAGAATACAGTTACATTCAAAATGTATTTTGATTACTGAAGAGATTACTTTTTAAGAGATTACTGAATTTTATTGTCATTTGTTTCATTTAATATTTAGTCCTTTCAGATGGAAAACATTTATACATATTAATGATACGATCCAATGTACATTTGAACGGCGATGAAACACTTTCTTATGAACATTCATGCGAGCAGACAGAGAAGTAAGTTTGAAGTAAGTTTAGAGCAGAAGAAATAGAAATCAACCTTGTGTAAATTGTCAGCTTTACGCTAAGCTAAAATGCTATTTCTATCCATTTTACATGCACGTGTTACCAGGCACGATCATATTTTTTTATCAAGAAAATTCACTTTGGATCATAATTTTTTTTTTTAGTAAGACCTTTGATATTAGGGCAAAAATCATATTCTTGATAATAATTTTTGTATTGTTTTCCTGTAAAAGCAGCATGTGTATTTTGTCTTACTGTACTGGCAGATTTTTCATAGTCAAAACAAGTGAAAAAATCTACCAGTGCTGAAGAAGTAATCCAAAGTATTTAGAATATGTTACTGACCTCGAGTAATCTAACGGAATACGTTACAAATTACATTTTACAGCATGTATTCTGTAATCTGTAGTGGAATACAATTCAGTAGTAACCCTCCCAACTCTGTATATACAGTATATATATATATATATATAACATAACTGATCTTCTCTCTCACCTTCAGACTTCTAGGGTTACCTTAAGGTTATCAAACCTGTTTGTTCCCAGGTCCTGTCTAAAACGCAAGGGTGACCTGCCTTTTCATTTGCAGCCGCTCGCTTGTGGAATATTTTACCCCTTCATTTCAGATCTTGTCCCACTGTTGATGTTTTTAAATCATCTCTTAAGACTCAACTTTTCTCTGTAGCCTATGGATCTGTGTAGGTGGATATGTGTTTGATATATTTTGAGTGTACATGATTGTGCTTTTTGTAATTTTCTTACTGCTGATGTTTTTAAATCATCTCTTAGATCTGTGTTGATGGATATGTTTTTGTGCCTGTGTGTAATTTTCTTACTGTCTTGTTAATCTTATTGTACAGCACTTGCTGTTTTAAAATGTGCTTTAGAAATAAATGATTGATTGATTTATTGATAAACCATCCCACAATGCAAGAATACATAAATAATATGGATAATTTTAATTTACAGACTGACTTCTCAGTTAAAATCAGAGAGTAAAGAATCAGTATAGCCTACTGTATTATATTTATCATTCAGTGGAGACTTGGAAATTCAAATATTATATTGATAACACTAAATAAGATATTGATAACACTATATAGCAATAAAACTTATATATATAAAATATATATAATATTACTTATATAATATTTATAATATAAATACATCCCTGTGAAGAAGTCTTAGGCACATAAGATGTTTCATAAAAGCATTTGTCTTAAGATGGTTATTTATATCTTCAGCTTTAGAACACTATTGTGTGTGGTGTCTTAGCTTGGCCTTGCATGTGTGAATAGCCTGTTCAGCTTGGTTATATGAATGTTCTTTTCCCCCTATTTCTGAAGGCTTGTTCAGTTGAAGGCCCAATCTTTCCTCAAGAATGTAGGACGAGAGCAGCTGAGGAGGAAAGATAAATAGTTTCATATCAAATTATCATCACTCAGGACGCCCTTGTTATTAAATTTCAGAAGTGCTAACTAGCATGGACGCATGCTGTTTTTGGGCAGATAGAGGGTGATAAAGGAAATGAGTAAAAACAAGCATCTATTCAGTCCCTTCTGTGCTCAGTGTGGACCGGAATTCTAATGCTCAGTTAAAGTTAACCTCCGGATATTCCAACATTCATCTGAGATGGAAGCATTTTCGTGGACATGTTGGTTACTGGATCATCTCTTCTTGGCAGACATCAAACAAACACTTTTATTTTCTTGGTTTTTACTCTCTTTCTAGCTAATGGCACAGATGAAATGTGTTTCTAGAAATAATTACTGCATAGTAATTATAGCAAGACCAGGGAAGTTTCTCAGCATATGGGAGCAAAAAACCCCAAACAAAAAACCCTCACTAAGTTTAAAAATAAATAGCTATAAAAATGTATAATAAATTACAAAAATAATTACAATAAAAAATATATACAATGAAAATAGCACCTTCAATATACAACGGATAGGTTGGTGTGCATTATTGCTCAACAGAATTTCTCCGTTCCCTTTCAGGCCACAAGGGGGTCCCCTATAACTTTCTAATTGAGTCATAACAACTGCCGGAGTCTTATACGCACACACACACACACACACAACATCTTGCTTTGCCGGCATCCAGGTGGTTTAGGGGCTCTAAATAACAGCTTACACCAGTTATAGCTAGAAACACCGCTGAATAAGACAACACATTGAGAAAAAAAGACAACCAGTAACTTATATCACATTAAAGAGATAGTTTGCCCAAAATTAAATATTCTGTCTTCAATTACTCACCCTCATTTTGTTCCAAACCAGTATTGCTTTCTTTCTTTTATAGAGCACAAAAGATGATGGGCAGAATATTAGCTTCAGTCACCTTTCACTTTCATTGTATGGACATATATAGTAGAATGTAATGTTAGGTAAGTGAATATCCCTTTGATGTGATAAGTAGCAAGGAAATGCTCTTGAGTTATTCAAAAAATTTAAATCAATGATTATAACCCTAATTCCAACATTGACAGTGTTTGGCAGCTGAAGTCAGGCAACAGTCAATGGTTTTCTTGAACAATCCCATTGTACCATAGGACAGGTTGAGTCAAAACTACCAAAACACACGCATTCACTCTAAAATTGCATTAGCTCTGCCCACACAACGAAACGGCATACCAACCACCCACATGCTCACCTCAAATCAAAGACCTCACCTTACATACACACTCACCCACATACACATATAAAAACATACAAACACACTTTGGAATCCAGACGGAGAGCATTTGGAGTAGACATGAACCTTGTGGTTAAGCTTCTGAAAATCATTGGATTGTGTATGCGAACAGGCCAGGACAGACTCCACACAGAGAAATCTCTTTTATAGACACATCAACACATAAAACTTTCACTGATCGTTCCAGCTTCTGTTGTCAACAAGGAAATGTTTACAAATCTTCATTAAAGGCATTTCATAGTTATTTAATAAGCATCATGTTTTTATGTGTGTTTTTTATTAAAGAAAATGGCTTGTATATATTGCACAAGAACATTTCTAAAGAACGAACAGCATTTTGAAAGTATAGCCATTTGAACCTATAATGCTCAAAGACATATGCTGATTAAGACGATACGCAACTATGTACTAAGAGACCAGCGCAGATACAAAATGAAGTGCTAGAAGACATGAGTCTAGAGAATAAACTACATGTATACTGTACATAATAACAGTGCTGATGTAACAGTGTGAATGCATGTCATTTTGTATACATTTTCAGGATACTGATCTGACTACACTAAAACTGAAATCAACAGCGAAGCATTTCAAAAACAAAAAAATCTGAATTTTATGAACATTTTCATTTAAACTTTTAAATTTTAGGCTGATAATATTATCATATTAATATTCTGATTAAAATAATATTATTTTTAATGATTTTATTTAAATAATTGAAACAATTAAATTAGAAAAGAATGCAAAATAGACATTTTCACCAATGGTCTAAGACTTTTGAACCCCATTGTACAAATAATCAAATCAAATCAAATCAAATCACTTTATTGTCACACTACTGTGTACACGAGTGCAACAGCAGGTGAAATTCTTGTGTGCAGTTCCGAGCAACATTGCAGTAATGACAGTGACGAGACATAAACCACTTTACAATAAACAACATATTACACAAAACAATTTACATAACAAACTTACACAACAATTTACATAACAAATGTACACATACCTACACAACAATTTACATAACAAATGTACACAATACACACAATGTAGAATACACACACTAGATAAGGGTATAAATATATATATATATACACTAACTGAATTGGGAGAATATATTGACAGAGAGATGATTAATAAAGTGCAGTGCTGATTGTTGATCGTGAGAGATCATGTGTTCAAAAGTCTTATTGCTTGTGGGAAGAAGCTGTCATGTAGTCGGGTGGTGCGGGTCCTGATGCTGCGATACCGCCTGCCTGATGGAAGCAGTGAGAGCAGCCCATGACTCGGGTGACTGGAGTCTCTGATGATCCTCCGAGCTTTATTCACACACCGTCTGTTATATATATCCTGGAGGGAGGGAAGCTCACCTCCGATGATGTTTCTGGCCGTTCGCACCACCCTTTGCAGGTCTTTGCGGTTGTGGGCGGTGCTATTGCCGTACCAGGCGGTGATGCAGCCAGTCAGGATGCTCTCTACAGTACTGGAGAAGAACCGTGTGAGGATGTGTTGGTTCATTCCAAACTTCCTCAGCCGTCTCAGGAAGAAGAGGCGCTGGTGAGCCTTCTTCACAACGGCCTCAGTGTGGACGGACCATGTGAGTTCCTCAGTAATGTGGACACCGAGGAACTTGAAACTGCTGACTCTCTCCACCGGTGCTCCATTAATGGTGATGGGGCTGTGTTCTCTGTCTATCTTCCTGAAGTCCACCACAAGCTCCTTGGTTTTACTGATGTTGAGGGAGAGGTTGTGCTCCTGACACCAGCGTGTCAGAGTGTGCACCTCCTCTCTGTAGGCTGTTTCATCATTGTCAGTGATCAGACCTACAACCGTCGTATCGTCAGCAAACTTAATGATGGCATTGGAGCTATGTGTCGCCACACAGTCATGTGTGTAAAGGGAATACAGGAGTGGGCTGAGAACACAGCCCTGCGGGGCTCCAGTGTTGAGGGTCAGTGATGAGGAGATGTTGCTGCCCATTCTAACCACCTGACGTCTGCCTGACAGGAAATCCAGGATCCAGCTGCACAGCGAGCTGTTTAAGCCCAGAGCCCGGAGTTTCACATCAAGCTTGGAGGGCACTATGGTGTTAAATGCTGAACTGTAGTCTACAAACAGCATTCTCACATATGTGTTCCTTTTTTCCAGGTGGGAAAGAGCAGTGTGTATTGTAGATGCAATAGCATCATCAGTGGAGCGGTTTTTACGGTAGGCAAACTGCAATGGGTCCAAAGAGGTGGGCAGAACAGAGCAGATGTGATCTCTGATCAACCTCTCAAAGCATTTGCTGATGATGGGGGTCAGAGCAACAGGACGCCAGTCATTCAAACAAGTGATTTTGGCTTGCTTCGGTACAGGCACAATGGTTGATGTTTTGAAGCATGTGGGGACTACAGACAGGGAGAGGGACAGGTTGAAAATGTCCGTAAAAACACCAGCCAGTTGGTTCGCGCATGCTCTGATGACGCGGCCCGGAATGCCGTCTGGACCCGCGGCTTTACGAACGTTCACCCGTCGGAAGGATCGGGTTACATCCGCAACAGAGACGGAGAGTGAACCATCATCTGTAGTATCGGCCGCGAGTGCTCTCTCCGCGAGGGCGGTGTTGTTGTTCTCGAAACGAGCATAAAATGTATTAAGCTCGTCCGGGAGAGAGGCAACGGTGTTCATGGCGGAGTTTTTATTCTGTTTATAGTCCGTGATGATGTTAATTCCCTTCCACATACTTCTGGAGTCAGTGGTGTTGAACTGACCTTCAATTTTGTGCCTGTACTGGCGTCTGGCTGCACTGATGGATTTACGGAGGGCATAACTGGCTTGTTTACGCTCCTCCGCGTTCCCGGAATTAAAAGCGGTGGTCCGCGCAGTAAGTGCCGCGCGAACATCGCCGTTAACCCAGGGTTTCTGGTTGGGGTAGATCCGTATGTTTTTCGTCGGAACAACGTCCTCTACGCACTTCCTGATGAAACACGTTACGCTATCAGCGTAAACCTCGATGTCGTCATCGGAGGCAGACCGGAACATCTCCCAGTCCGCGTGATCAAAACAGTCCTGTAGCGCAGAGTCTGATTGGTCCGACCAGCACTGGATCATTCTGAGGGCGGGTGATTCCCGTTTCAGTTTCTGCCTGTAAGCGGGCAGAAGCAGAACGGAAGAGTGGTCAGATTTGCCAAATGGTGGGCGGGGGAGGGATTTGTAGCCATCCCGGAAAGGAGAATAGCAATGATCCAAAAACCCGGTCCCCTCGTGTGTTAAAGCTGATGTGTTGGTGGTATTTTGGTGCTATTGTTTTGAAGTTGGCTTTGTTGAAGTCCCCGGTAACAATGAACGCGGCCTCAGGGTGCGCGGTTTCCTGCTGACTTATACTGCCATACAGTTCCCTAAGTGCCCGGTCTGTGTCGGCTTGTGGGGGGATGTACACAGCAGTGATAATGACCGCTGTGAATTCCCTCGGTAGCCAGAATGGTCGACACAGAAGCATGAGAAATTCCAGATCAGGAGAGCAGAAAGACCTGATAAAATGTACATTCCTCTGATCTGAAATAATGTAAGTATGATTGTTTTTTCTACTTTTTCTAATCTATTGTGATATTTGGAGCTTCTGTCATTAGCAGATAGAACGCATGCTGTGGTGTTATAACATGTTCTTCGGACTACTTGACTTGCTAATCATATGGCTGAGAATAGCTTGGCAGTAATGATATACTGCACATGTTAACTGAATAGCTGGAACTCACATATAGCTCACGCTGACCTGTGTAATAGAGATAGAGAGAGTTGCAAAGATAAATCACTCGCCCCACACAAAAGAGGCCACCCAACACCAGGTCAAGGAGAGCTGTTTTTCTCTTTCACTTTCTCCCTTGTTCTGTCATCCACTGCAATGCCAAGCCCACCAAACTATCCTGTTAGATTACCCTTCATATTACTTACATTTACATTTATTTATTTGGCAGACACTTTTATCCAAAGCGATTTAAAAAAAGAGGAAAAACATAAGCGAATCATCTTAAGGAGACAGTGGTTGAAAAGTGCCATACTACAATGTTTCACTATCATCAGAATAGTATACAAAACCGATTTAAGTGCAACAAGAATTGTTAATTTAAATTTTTTTTTTTTTTTAGTGACTGGTTAAATACTCTTGGAAAAGATGTGTTTTTAGCCGTTTTTTGAAGATAGAGAGTGAGTCAGCTTCACGGATTGAGTTGGGGAGGTCATTCCACCAACGTGGTATTATAAAACTGAAAGTCCGGAAAAGTGTTTTGGTGCCTCTTTGTATTACTTGATTTTTGAAGATTGATTTTACAGTTTTGGGGTCATTTTTTCAAATAGTTTCTTACTGTTTGGCAAGACTGTAATGACTTAAAATAATAATTTCAAAATATATTATTATTCCTCCCTAAAGTTTATAATGTTCATATTTTAATAATGTACTGTTTATGTATGCATTCAATACATTCACAACCACACTCAGTACTGCTATGCCTATACATACACTCACTGACCACTTTATTAGGAACACCTGTACGCCTACATATTCATGTGATTTTCTAATCAGCCAATCATGTGGCAGCAGTACAGTGCATAAAATCATGCAGATATAGGTCAGGAGCTTGAGTTGTTGTTCACATCAACCATCGGTATAGGGAAAAATGTGATCTCACTGATTTTGACCGAGGCATTGGAAAAACAGCAGAAGACCACTTCAGGTTCCACTTCTGTCAGCCAAGAACAGAAAACTGAGGTTGAAGTGGACACAGACTCACCAAAACTGCACAGTTAAAGACTGGAAAAACATAGCCTGGTATGGCGAATCTCGATTTCTGCTGAGGTACACAGATGGAAGGTCCGCTGCAGCATCAGCTTTCTGTTTTTGGCTGACAGAAGTGGAACCCAACGTGGTCTTCTGCTGTTGTAGCCCATCCGCTTCAAGGTTTGGCGTGTTGTGTATTCTGATAAATTAATATAAACTGATATTTTTGCCATTTTACTCATGATTTGAGTTGAAAGGAATACAAGTCATTGTTGCAGTGTCTCTAGTGTTTATTTGCTATGAGCAAAACATTATTTCATCCTTAACTCTGGGCAAAACAAGAGCTTGTCTGATTTGAACTACACAAGCTGTTTAATCAGGTTTCACTTTTAGAACACAATAACTATAGGCAACCAATCAAGCATCTCCTCCACCCTCTAAGACCTCCACCAGCAGGATATATAGCCTTGGGGGTAATTTCCATGGTGAAGTACTTTAATAGATCACGCCTCTGAGAAACAGGGACCATATTGTATTTGGCTGAAGCAGCAGCAGGTACGGAGAATATTGACCTTGGAGAAACAGGCTGGCTCTACGGCAGGAGGCTGTCAGTACTGACACTGACCACACAGGTAGCAATGTGTTGTTGTTTTGTTTTTGCCATGTTGCGAACAGAGAACACAGAGTCAGATCACAGAAGGGCTTTTATCAAAAGAGCATCTGCCCTCTGTATCAGCAGTGTAGCCGAATACAATAGATCCCAAGCAAACATAATAGATTCACATTTATCAGAAGGATATTAGTCACAGTATACTGTAGTATTAAGTCCTTTACAATAACCTCCCTGTTTAGTTAAACAGAACCATAACTGTGCAAATTCAGATTTCATAGCTAGATTGCCTTCTGTCATTGTCTGTTCTCTGAGGAATATTCTCTTCATTTCAGTTCACATTTCTGTCACAGCATGGTACAGACCAGAGCATGTGAGTGGAGCGTTGAGCTGAATGGTGATAATTCCACCTGAGCAGAGAGAGCACCTTTTTTAAGATTCCGCTTAGCTCGCTCAGTGCCCCTCGCTCAACCCAGAATATGCTTCGTGATATGCTGGTTTGGGAGTCTGCAAAATAAGCAGTTTATGGAGCTCTAACATTGTTTTTGTGAAGTTGCAAACCTTATAGCCTAAATAAATGCAAAGTATAAATCAAAGTTTAAAAACTAGGAAATCGAAAGGCCATGTGTGCAGAGGCCATGAGAATTAGGAAATATTCCTGTTGAATTGTACGCGTTACATTGCCAGAAAGCAAAAGGATGTGTGCAGCAAAAGGTGAGATAATAGGCTACACTACTATTTGAAAATAAATGAATAGAATATTTTGCAATCATGTCAGTGCAGCTAGATGCAATCCCGGTTCTGCAGGGTTGTGAACAGGGCTAGACTGGTAATCTGGCATACCGGGCATTTTCCCGGTGAGCCGACACCCTTTGGTGCCGATCAGGGGCGGAATGGCCATCGGGGAGACCAATTGGTTTACAGTGAAATGGGCTGAATGGACTGCGATAAGCAAAAATTAGCCATTATGCAGAGCGGACCACAAAACGACGCCACGATATGCAGAATAGGACAGTGAATACAACACACCCATCCGGCTCAACAACTTATGGCGAACACGGATGGAGCGGGTTTTTGAGCGGAGTCTCACACCACTCCACTTCGCTCACATGCTTTGGCACAGACCAGTTCAACAATAACAAAATGCATGCATCATTAGTGAAATGAAAGAGTTCTAAGTAGATGGAAAAGCCATGCTGTAGAGATGATGTCATTACCCAGTTCTTTTGAGAAATGAACCGATGTCATGCATTATTTACATCTATCAGTTTTTTTTTCTTTCACTAGAGGGACTGGCTTTATTATTGCACTAAAATAAGAGGGAACTGAATGGTACACTGATATCTTAAAAATCAATTAGTCTATGGAGAAAATTAAAGTTTTTTTTCATTCTGGAAACTGACTGTTGAACCATGTACATTGCATTGATAATTTTTAACCGATCAGGTCATAAACATTTATTTGTCTCAAATTGATGAATATGCACAACAGAATGGCGATAATGTTCCTATGCCTACTTAACTTTAATCAATACAGAACGTCTGGCATGAGTCCCTTCACTTCCAGGTTTCCTCGCACTAGTCAATAAGGCAGAGGATGAGAAAGAAAGGAGCAATAAAGGGAAAGAAAAATTGCGAGAGTTGTGCACAGGACAAAAAAATTTGTTTTCCCAGCACTAGTCAATAAGGCACAGAGTGAAAAAGAAAGGAGCAATACATGGAAAGAAAAATTGTGAGAGTGGTGCACAGCACAGAAAATGTAAACGAGAGACAGGCAGCAATACAATGTTGTGGGAGAGAATGCGAAAGCTTAGGCAAGCATGAGTGTGACTTTCTAAGCTCTCGATAAGAGCAGCTCTTGTCTTGTCATCACTTTAGCACAAGTTCACAGCTTTGCCAAGGTATTGTCCTCAGGCTTTTATTCTGGACTCGTGGCACCCATTATTTAAATTAATTGCAGTGCTTCATTAATCTTAATGACTCCTTTTGGAAGGATCTGTGGGAAGTGGCTTACAACTCAGTGATGGCTTGAAATGAATTTTGTGATGCTTTGAGCAGACCAGCACTGACCAGTTCTTGATTTCTTTCATAGGTTTAGATTTATGCATGAGGCATACCTTCAAGCAGAACTAACATTAATAAAAGCCATTTTTAAATTTTCTATACCTCAAACGACAACTGCATAACCATTTAATCAACACTGAAGATTGCATTGTTCTTAAAGTAGGCACTGATATTATTGTGTAATTGTAAGGTAAGGTAAGTGGTGTTTGTGTTTTTTGTAAACATTTTGGATCACAGTATTAGCTACATACAAAGTAATGTTTGCAAGGTTCTGATTGTTTGTAAGTCTGACTGATGTAAGACTGAACTGTTTTCTCAATTGTGATTTTGTTGCAAAAAATCATGCAACTATTGATGAGTATAAAAAATGGTGAAACTATATAATGAAAAATCTTTTCAAATTTGATGATTTGTAACAAATTACATTTAAGTCAAGCTTCACATCTGATGTACCTGAGGTTACCATACATGTGATCAGCATTGCATTGATATAGTCTAAATATAAATTACATTTATCTTGCTTTTTTTTTTTTAATCCACAAAAAAATAGTTCAGAGGATGTTGCCTTAATGGGATAGTTCAGCCTGAGCTGCAAAGAGCTGACCAGCATCATTTTCTCCTTGGTCTACGCTCTCCCGGGCCTCAGACAGGAGGTAAATGAACTAAAGCTGCAAGTCACAGAGTTCCACAGGGATCCAACCCCCACTCAGCAAGAGACAGCACAGGACAGATGCAAGGACCCTGACAGATTAGAGAAACAGAAGGAGATCACCAGTCTTCAGGAGGCTCTGACAGTTGCTGGGCACCGAGAGCAGCTGGAGACATCCACCAGACAGGATTTGGAAAGATAACTTTTTCACACAAGGACACTGTTAAAAACAGCCAATGTGGAACTTAAAGAAAGAGACACTAAAGCTAAGGCCCTTGAAGGCCATCAACGTGCAGCCAGAGCTGAAGTCCAAACCCTGACTCAGCAATTCTGCACCATCAAATAGGAGGTTAACATGGGCCAAAAATAACTGAAACAGTCTTACCAACTGCAAATGGACCCCACAAGGAAAAGGCACCCTGCTGAACTTCACATCAGCATCGCAAACTCCCCCAGCCCTGCACACAGGCACCAAGGGTGGAGGTTCCAAAGCCCACTGCTTAACACTGCACCTGCCAGTTTCTTGAAAGCCTCTGCAGCCGCAGAAGGAAAAGGATTAGTTCAGACAAACCCTGAAATGACACATGTATTGACACTCAAAGACCTCAACAGAATGGCCAGAAACATCCCTACGTTCGAACCAGATCTTGCAGTAGACCACAACGTCCACGCTTACCTGTGAGACTTTGACTTTCACCTGCAGTTTTTGACCAGTGTGAAACACCCAGATAAAACTCTTTCTACTCTGGATCACTTCCAGCCCATAGTTGCAACTCTTCCTGGCTCGGCAGCCAGGACATATCCAATCAGCCTACCAGCAGCTGAAACAAGCCATCATAAAGGAATTCTCAGACCCAGAGTCTGAAAACAGACTGAGTGCTGTCCTAGACACAAAACAAGGCCGGCATGAAACTCTCTATGTTTACTACCACAGACTCAGACGAGCTTACTTCAGAGCTTGCAACGAACCAGGGAAGGATGAGGACACCAGCTTCAAGAGCCTTTTCCTCCAAATTCCTATTGTAAGTCACCATTTTGGCATTAGGGCCTGCTCCCATGCTATGCCTGTTCAACTGTGTGACCTTACACAGAAGGCCTTTAAAAAACAGAAGGCCTCCTCAAAAAGGGTTTGTAAGACCCCAGTGATTCTGAACTGCAAATCCCAAAATTCAAAAACTGGCACCAGAATTCACCCAGCATCGCCACAATGCAAGACCCTTCAACACAAAGCTCCTAGCCAGCAAAGGGCAGAACCATCACCATGTCAACAGACCCAGGCACCAGGCCAACCACTGGGAGGAGCAACAGAAATTAACATCCTCACCCTGCAAACCCCACAGGACATCCCACAGCAAACTACAACAACATCCTCCTCCACACCCTTCAAACAGGTGCCAAATGAAGGCTAGACAAAGACAGCAGGACACACCTACTTCTGAGTTACAAGAGCTGCTGACACTAGCAAAAGGTCTCCTTGAACAGAACTTACCTGAGGAGCACTGGGAAGAACAAACTTCTGACTCCTTGCCCAACACAACTCAGGCAAGCTCAAGTCAGCACCACCGCCAGAACAGAGTGACACTGCAGACTTCAGATGCCTTGTGACTGGGCTCAGAACCGAGGGTGAACAACCATTTGCTGCCCTCTTACCACCAGTACTAGGTCAGTCTGAAACATTCTTCACCCTACAGAACTCCCATAACCACTTTTTGCAACCACAAACAAACACCTGTCTCAAATGAACTGACTCAGGATGACAGGTGACACTGCAAAGGAACTTGCTGCCTCGACACCTGCTGCATAAGCCTAGGGACATGAAACTTGCTACTGTCTACACAATCCGCCATGACACAACCACCCCTCCAGGAGGCACAAACAACGAGGGAGCCCACATGGCCTTCTAGCCTTGTGTGCCAGATGCGTTTCTGATCTTTCACCACTTTTGACGTCGCTCGCTGTTGTCTATAGGATGGACAATAACGTTTGAAAGGGGGGAATATGTAGCATCTGTGCCAATCAGACACAAAATTAATAATTAATTAATGAATAATCCAACAAACATCTCAAGATCGTAACAAGCAAAGGTTCAAGTAGGCCCAAGCAGTCTCCGAGATGTCTGCTCTCCCACTGATAATTATCAGATTTTTCTCCCCCTTTCTGTCACTGGTCCAGCAAGTGGACCACAGAGACATTCCAGGTGGGGCAAGGTAGCCACATGCAAAAGCAAATGAATGTGGGGAGAGTAACTCACTCAATTTCCCCATAGGAAAGTCATATAAAGCCCATAAAACAGACTTTTCTTTATACATTTTTAGACAAACTGTTCTACAAATTAACATGCATATCCCCAGGATAGTCTCGTATAGTGTATTTTGTACTGTATACCGTTTTATGCATGCCTTATGACAGAGCCACTAGATAATGTAAAATTATTGGTATTGTGCTTCCTATCAAATGAATGCTTGTGTGACACCCTGCACATTGGTGTATATCACCTCCTTATAGCATGCATTGTATGCTTATATTAATCAGAGCATAAAGGGGCACAAACTGCCAGCTTACTCCAATCATGCAAATGAGTCGGCTTCTAAACAAAGGAAAATTTGGTCAAGCCAAACTCGAGAGGAGTGACCACCCTCAGGAGTTAAAGGACACTATCGGAGTGACCTCCCTCTCTCTTCCTTCTTGTCCTGGTTGCTGTTTGTGTGGGACCGGAAACCAGTGGGGATTTCTTTAAGACTGCAAGGGAAGCTCGGCTTCCCCTATAATGCCAAAAAAATAATGGTCAAATATGTACTATTGTGTAAACAATTTATTGACTAAAAATGCGTTAGAACATTCGTTAGAAAACGAGTTCGTTCAGAATCAGCTACATATAGCAGGTCGGCTGACTCGATTTCATTCTCATACATTCCCGTAGCGTCACAGTGCATTTCCCTGTTGAAGCCGAGTGTCCATTGACTTCAATGGGGCTGCTTTGAACAGTTTTTTTCAGTGCTCCGAAACTAGATGGTCATTGGATAAATGCTACGATTATGTCCCGCCCACAGACGCTCAGCGTCTCTGGGGGTGAATGAGGAGTGGGCTGGCCCGGACTCTGGGCTTCCGCGTAATGATTGGAGGATCTGTCGAAAGACTGCATCTCCTTTTGACTGACAGCGAATCTGTACTATAAGAAGTCGCTGAAGCTATTTGCGCTCAGTCCCATCGCGGATTTCTCAAGTGTAGTCGAAAGACAAACTGCTGCAACCTATTTCTTGATATTTGTTTGCCGAAATTGCTAGTCAATTTGCATAATACATTTCACTTTAAACATACTTTTAAATAAATGGACAAGTTTATAATGTAGGCCGAAAATGAGCTTCCCCTCTTTGAAAGACCAGCAGCCGCCACTGCCGGAAACACCCGGTCTGACCGTGAGGTCTCGGGCCGGCAGTCCTCAACACATCAAGCCATGTGTAACTTCCTTGACCATAACAGAGTCAAACTAACAATGCAAGTTCAGCATCATTTCTTCATTAAATGTGGATGAAGATGATTGTGACTTCAACACCATCGATTCAAGGAACCATCAAGACTTTCTCCTGAGACTGCATCTGGGCACTCTCTCTCAACAGCCAAGGCATTGCAAGTATCGTACAATTAACTAAGAAGTTTAGTATAAGCTGTGAACCCCTTTGTTAACAAAGGTGCTTTGAAGTAAAAAACTGATGGTTCCCCGTCTGTCGCTCACTTCGACTGATGCTGATGACTCGCCTGGGCGTCTGACTCGTCTGCTCACCCAGCCTGAGCCTGACGTACGGAGGTCTGCTATGCTTTCCCGGGCTACTTGATCTGTCCCGCGGGCATGAGCGCCGCTCACAGCCGCACCCCCCCGGTTCCTTTCTTCTCGGACGTGCATGACGAGTTGAGCAAAGCTGTGGCTTCTTCGCTCCTCCTCTCTCACTACCCTCGCGGTGGAACGGTCCCAGACCGCTTCCGCCCTGCACGCCACGGCCCTTCCTGCAACCAAAAGCAGACGCCCCCATCTCGCGGACCCCTTGAGGATCCGGAAGGCTCCCAGGCGCTCCGTAGACGCTTGACCCAGGGACCAAGACGTTAGCTCCGGAGGTGATTCCCCGGTGGAGGGCCGGGAGGAGAATTTTTTGTTGAATTAGTTTTCACATTCTCATATTCTCAGTAACAGAGCTATTTCCTTTTGTCTCTGGGTCACCTGGCCCGCAAATGCCGTTCTCACGGCACTCTGCTGCCAGATCTCAACAGTCCCGGTATCCTGGATGCGGACCACCTGCCTCCAGCCCCTACGACTGTACCCCGGCCGGCTGGTTCCAACGAGTCTAGAGGACGCCTACCCTGGACCTCCTCCTCAGTCGCTAACCCACCCCCTGCCGGGTGTGCTGAGCAAGGTAAGTGCTTTGAGTCTTTTCTCAGCACCAGAGCCTATGGCGCTTTACCTGCTCCGCCCCGCTGCTCCGCCCGGTATGTCAAAAATAATCGTCCCCTTGGTGCCCATAGCGCGGAGTTGGACGCGTGGCTCTCACTTCCCAACCCGTCTCGCTGGCTGGCCCGGACCATCCGATTCGGTTACGCAATTCAGTTTGCCATGCTTCCGCCACAGTGCACGGCGAACATGCCAAGTCCCTGCCTGCGGAAATCGCTACTCACTTACTCAAAGACACAATAGATCCTGTCCCTCCAACTGAGATGAAGAAGGGTCTCTACAGCCCTTACTTCATCATACCCAAAAAAGGTGGCGGCTTACGACCGATCATGGAATTGCGAGTTCTCAACCAAACGTTGCACAAACTCCTGTTCAAAATGCTCACGCAGAAACACATCTTAATCTGCGTTCGACATCTAGATTGGTCCGCAGCAGTAGACCTGAAGGACGCGTACTTCCACGTCTCAATTTTGCCTCGACACCGCCCCTTTCTGTGGTTCGCATTCGATGGCCAGGCATATCAGTACAAGTCCTCCCCTTCGGCATGTCTCTGTCCCCTCGCGTCTTAACGAAAGTCGCAGAGGCAGCTCTTGCCCCGCTCCGAGAAGCCGGCATCCGCATACTCAATTACCTCGATGACTGGCTCATTCTAGCCTACTCACGAGAGTTACTATGCACTCACAGAGACCAGGTGCTCAGGCACCTCAACCGTTTGGGGCTTCAGGTCAACTGGGAAAAGAGTAAGCTGACTCCAGTTCAGAGCATCTCTTTTCTCAGCATGGAGTTTGACTCAGTCTCAATGTTAGCATGTCTCCTCAATGAGCGTGCGCAGTCAGTGTTGAGGTGCCTCACCGCTTTCAGGCCGGGCACAACGGTCCCCTTAAAACTTTCCCAGAGGCTCCTGGGGCATATGGCATCCTCCGCGGCAGACGCACCGCTGGGGTTGATGCGTATGAGACCGATTCAGCACTGGCTTCAGACTCGAGTCCCGAGACGAGCATGGCGCTGCGGCACGTACCATGTAACGATCATCCCCGACAGACCTCTGTTTTCTACGGGCAGGAGTACCCTCGCAGCAGGTGTCCCAACACGTCTCCGTCACGACTGATGCCTCCAGATTGGGTTAGGGCGCCATGTGCAATGGGCACGCAGTCCTTCGCTGCCCTCCGGTCGCCGTGTTGTAGCAACTCCCCGCTCCTCGAGGTTGGATCTAACACCACGCCATTCTTTCCCACATGTGACCGAAGAGGCCATGTGATGTATTTTCGCCACCTTTACCTCCCCTTTCGGGCAGGTGTGGCCTCCGCAGGGTCTTTTCCCCCTAAAAGAATAGGAATTCGGGTAAGACCCCCTTCCCACGATGCAGTAAGTGCCCCGGTTGCTCTTGCTCTATGCCGAGAAACATAGAGAGAAAAGTCGTTCCCCCCTCTAGGGTAACCAAAAGGATTCCGACAACTTTTTTGGGGCATTGGGGAAGGGTACATGCAGCCTGAAACACAGTTGGTCGCTTGTGCACGTGAAATACCTGCCCGCTCCTGTGTCAGCAGTACACGTACACGGCTCAACGCATGGCGTGATTTGAAGTGGACCCCTAGTGTCGCTTCTTCGATATGACGTCGAAGTGAGCGACAGACGGGGAACATCTCGGTTACGTATGTAACCTCCGTTCCCTAATGGAGGGAACGAGACATCGTGTCCTCCCGGCCACGTTGCTGAGCCGAGCCACTGAGGTGGCCAGACGCTCCCGGCTCCTCAGAAAAATCCTGAATGAACGTGCATATTTCCCTCGCCTTTGTACCCGTATGTCCGGGGGCAGGGTATGCAAATACTGTTTGCCAACTCTCAATGGCCTTTTATCATAGATCAGAGGTATATTCGACGCTCAAGAGAGACCCCTAGTGTCGCTTCTTCGACACGACGTCTCGTTCCCTCCATCAGGGAATGGAGGTTACATATGTAACAGAGACATTCTTTCAGATGGTTAAATTACTATTTTCTTAGCTTCATTCCACCGTTCTGTTCTGGTTTCATTCACTTTCACTTGTCACAATTCCCACGTATGCATGATTTGTGCGTATGTGTTTGTTTAGATTAGTTATGTGTTCGTGATTTAGTTAAATAAAGCTTTTGAGAACATTCTTGCGAGTTGATTCTGGTCTGCCTGTAAATCAACATCAATTTACAATTTGATCACAGCTACATGGTAAGAAAGAGTTATTTTTCTGTGGCCATGAAAAATATACTTTCTGAGAGTTGATAGGCGATCAATACAGAGTGTTCGCTGGACGAACAGGTTAATTGGTTGTAATATGAATATAACTACATCAAGTTAATTCTATTAACTGATCCAAACATTTATAATTAATTATAATGAGTTATGATTAATTATTGATATTTCCCTTTTGAGCTAATTTGCTAAAATTACATTCTGTACCATTTATTCTCCAAAACTTGCCACGTTTATTGCAGCTGAGCTATCTCTCTCATCAAATAGTCATTCACAGTGCCTACACATCTCCGTAAAATGTTCACTGAATGCAGACAGGTTTTTATCTTCATTCGATTCAGCATTAGGACAGTCATTCCCACATGAAGCAATTGATAAGTGCGACACACACACACACACACACACACACACACACACACACACACACACACACACACGTTGGTGCGGCTATCCCAGGGACGGATTACCGAACGCGCCAATGGGGTCCTCCCCCCGCTCAAATACCACAACATAGTTTATTATGTTTTTTTAAGCGATTGAAAATAGAAATGTCCTCATAAACCACATTTATAGCATAATACCCTTGTAATTACCAGATTGTAATCTAAAAAAAAAATTATCTTAAACCACCCAAACCCGCACACACACACCCACACACACACACACTTTTCAAAGTTATCCTTCTTCATGCCACAAAACTAGTTTTATTCATTTATAAGTGGTACCCTGCAGTGATCAGTAGGGCACTGGTGGTCCACGCTGCTCTGGAGAATCAGCTGCTGGGTATGGCAATTATATGTCACTTTAAAACCGGGGACAGTCCCAATTTTACAAGTCATGTACTGCGTCAGGACATACTTACAGTCGGGACACCTTTTGTCCTAATAATTAGACTAAGGCAGCAATAGTTTGATTGCTTTAAATATGCATTTTAAATTGATATCAGTGTTTGAAGCGTTTTTTAAATGAGGAATCATCAAATTCTAAAAATCACTATTTTAATTTTTACATACGAACAAAGCAAGATGCGAGACTTAATGTAGGGTGACAAGACAGAGCATTCATGCCAGTGATTTATAACAGCTACAACAGTAAATAACAAATGATAAACAATAATAATAATAATAATAATAATAACAAATACATTGGAAGATATTGTTACATTTAATATAAGACAGTAAGCATTTACATGACAGTAAAGAGTGCTAATTTCAAGATCAGATAAATTCAGCATCCATGTTTATGTATAGGAATATGGCTAGCCTTTAACTTCTGGGTCGTATACGCTGCATTTTAGTGTGCCTTTTATTATCAGACAAATGTGAAAGCTATTTGTAAATGCTGATTTTTAAATTCACTGGTCGAGCTTTTGAAAGACAAGCATTCATGAACTTCCTTTAGCATAATTAGACTGATTTACGACAGGTGAGATTATTACAGTAAATCCAATAATATGAGTACAGTATTACATTATTTCAGGATAAACATCATACAAATTGATAAAAATGCTATTTTCACATTCCAAAATTTATAGTAACTTCTCAGTTGATAGACTTACTAGCAGTAAAAATCTCACCTGTAGTAAGTCTATCTACTGGGAACTTACTACAATCTTTGGAATGTGAAAAAAATATTTTGGTGAAATTTAGTGATTTCACTCGCAATCTAGTTTTTTTGTTTTTTTTGTTTGTTTTATTTTTGATATAACATGCAAGTCCTTAGTCAAATAAATGACTGCTCTGATGCTAGTGATGTTTTAGTTGTGGGTGGAGTCTTCAGACTAATATGAATATCGATTAATTTACAGTTGTATTTTGTAGTACATGTGTATTTGTGTCCCACTGATAAATGTAATGTTCTGTTGCTTTGGATAAAAGTGAATGATAAATTAATGTTTAGGAATCATGAACATGGATTGGAGTGGACATAAAATTCTAATAGCTAAGATTCGGACACAAGGCCACAACTGTAAGTACGTTGGGATGCGAGACATGGTGTGTAAAATCGGGACTATCCCTGTTATTGGGATGTATAGTCACCCTATCTTTAGCACCGAGATTGTTGAGAGTAAAGATTTGTTATGACTCATTCCTAAGGTGTGTCCATAGACAAGATTCATGCAATCTCTAATTTACAGTCAGTTGTTGATCAAAAACATATTAGAATTAGCAGCATAAGCGTTCATATATAAGCAAAATGAACATTATAACTGAAATATATCCACGTGAACAGAATCAAATTCAAATCAAAATCAGGGTAATGGGCACAAATCTATGTGTGCTGATTATTTTATTTTAAAGCTTTAAACATTATTATGTCTAATTAAGCGTACTCTGTGTAATATCTTGCATGTAAGGATGCTCATTGACTGCTGTGTCAGGCTGGTTGGGATTATCAAACAGAGCAATGTTTGATAGCGCCACAGATCCACATGGGCATGTTGTATGCGTGTATTTGATGGAATACATCAACATGTAAAAGGTTCTGTAAGCGATTTCAGCCATTCTACTTCCCCTCTTTCCAAAACCCTGCACCCCAAATATACCAAAATTAGCTTTATTGAGAGCAGAAACTGTTGTTAAAAACAACATCAGCAAAATAGCGCCCTCAACTGACAATTGTTATGAACAAAATTGCATAAATATGCATTATGTCTCAATAATTCGCTGCAACTACAATACCATGAGAACGTGCAAAATAATTGTCAGGTCGTAAGCGTCATTGTTGCAGTCCACAGACACTTTTTTGTTTGCTGATTACAGAGTCTAGATCTGTCATAGAGACCGGTGAGGTATCTCAGGACACTTATTTCATTAATATCTTTCAGAGAGTAGGATATTTTTTGCATACATTTCCATGAAAAAATCTCTTACAGCAATTTTAATGTATCGGTGTTATATAATCTGTTGTTGGATCATAATGCATCATCAGGGTTAGTTGTATTGGTTGGCCTTTATGTCTGAAAAATGAATAAAAATAAAAAAAACAATGTTGTGAAGTCATCATTAAGTTACTTATTTAAATCTGGTGGTCTAAGGCAAGTAGGACTTTGTGAAACTCAGTGGAAGTCATACCGTGGCTGATTGCTATTTGATTTGCCACACAGCTTGATTTGTTTTGTACCACATCATGCTGCAGAAGTGAGCAGATGCCCTGAGGAGATGTTCTTGAGTGTCAGGATTTCAACCGTTAGATGTTGATAGTTGACTGCACTAACAAAGAGATGAAAGTGTTTAAAATTTGTGCTGTGTCTTTGGGAGGCACTAAGAGGAGGCAGAATATTCCAGGGGGGCAAGCACGGAGTCATGTGCACAACCTGTGAAATAAATTATTACTGAGAACTAAATAAAATTCACACCAACACATTCAAAAGCACACTCATGCATAGGCATGTATATGAAAGCATACATGCATACTCAAACTACTTTGCCATTAGAGGGATAGGTTTGGGCCTGTGGGCAGGCAGTGAAACTTTAACAGATTAATCTTGTGCTTTAAATTCCTCAAGGTGTCAGAATTTTACACACCAGACTGTGATGTGCACAGCGAAAGTGAACACAGCAGAAAAAATTAATTGAATTCTGAAAATGCAATAAAAATTTTTCCTGATGACCTCTGTGTGCATTAGTGTCAGGTTACTGAACATATTTCTGCCAATGGAGTGTGAAATGAATGCGGGCGTTGATGGAAGTGTCTATAAATACAAGGGGGTCATGTGTCTGGTTGCATATAATGTGTGTGAGTGTTGGTGTTTGAAAGTGTGTGTGAAAAACATGGATACATGTCCTAATAAGTGTGATAGTATGTAATGGGGTAGAGGATATTAGTGTGCTGCTGAAAAGTTTATTGCAGAGTACATTTGTGTTTTCGACTAATGCATGTGGGCCTATTTGTGTGAATACCAAAAGCTGTGTAGGGTCAGTAGTAATTGTAAGTAGCTTTTCTATGCTAAATTCTCAGCTTAATGTGAACAGATATCAGAAATTAAGCACTTCAAATTTCTGTATTTCTGTAATGATTTCAACCCAAAACACTTAGGCTCTGATTTACTACAGGTTTGTGTGTATGTAAAAACTTGATGGCACACACTAAAAGGTCTGAACTGATCTACTAACGTTGTTTTCTGAGGAGAGCACCTTTCAGATTCGCAAAATAGCACATCTGGGAATTTTTTTGTGGTTCTCTGAAATTAATATGCAATTTAGAGGTGAGCCTTTAAGTAAAGAGGCGGTGCACAAAATAAAGGGCTGTGTCATTACAAATTAATTCGAAATTTATTTCAGAAACAGACAATGCAAGATTAAATTAATATGGAAAAAAGGCAGGTATAATCTGATTTGAGTCATGAATCATGCTGTCACTGTGGCAAAACAGAGACTTTGAGATTGGAGAATACATGTAATACCATTTGAGGACATTCATTAATGTGATATAAAATTATTTCTCATAAAATAACTGTTTCATTATTTTATTTTAAAACTTAAAATCATAACTGATAACATACTGTAACGACAGGCAACGGGAGAGGATCTATGTGCAGCTTTTTATTAAATCCAAAAACAAGCAAACTTGGGATAACAAAAGCCACGGAGAACTAGGCACAAAACAAGATAAACATGAAATAACAGACAAATGGACCGGAGGGAAACAAGGGCTTAAATACACAAGGGAAAACTAGTAACACCTGGGGAAACAATCAGGGCATGGGAGACAATCAGGGGAAAACCAATCAAAAAACGGAACTACAAAGGACTACAAAAACCAAACAGGAAACAGGAACTAAACAGGAATTTCAACATAAAAGCACAGAACAAAAGTCAACAGAATGTGACACATACTGATTATACTCTTAAAGTAGCTTACTATCAATTTTTGCCCAAATCTGGGAATCGGGCATGCAAATTGGGGAGAAAAGGGGGAAAAATACCCAAATTATGTCATATTTAAATGTTTTAAATTGTTTTTAAATGGAAATGTTTTTAACTGGAAAACTATTTTAAGTGGCAGTTCTCTCCAGTGCTTGATTGAAGTGGGCTGGCTTGTACGCATAGTATGCAGAACGTCTCGGGTTACTTAACTGTAATCCCTGTTCCCTGATAAAAGCGGAACGAGATGCTGCGCTGATTTTAGCGCTTTGGGAACAGCTTTAGGTGTGACCAGCTGTGAATATGTGTGCAACACGTCAATGAAATTGACTAGAATTTATAGCCTCTGCTGGTGACATCAATTGGATGCATCTGCAGCAGGGCTATAAATAGATGTGTCACAGGTGCGTCGTCAGGTATTTTGTCTGAAGAGCAGTCCTGGGGCATCCCAGTGCGGCAATGAAGTGCAGCATCTCATTCCGCTTTTATTAGGGAACAGGGGTTACAGTTAAGTAACCTGAGACATTCCCTGGCAAAAAGCTACACTTTGATGCTGCGCTGATTTTAGCGCTTTGGGAACGAGAATACCCACGCCGCCGCACTGTGGTTGTACGGAACCCTTACGGTTGTGTAGTTGTACTCACAAGAGTGCGAGAGGTCTCAGACATGAGCTTGTGATGTTGACTCAAGGGCATAAGAGCCTGGAGTGGCATGAACATCCAAACTATAAAATCTTATGAATATGTGCAGAGAGGACCAGCCTGCCATATCACAAACATGCTGCAGAGGGACACACCTAGTCAAGGCCTTAGAAGAGGCGACCCCTCTGGTAGAGTGAGCCCTGATACCTACTGGCGAAGCTTGACCGCACACCTCGTAGGCCAGCGCAATAGCGTCCCTCCCCAATGCGACAGTCTTTTTGTTTGTGGCCGCCCCCCTGTTGCGGCCCCCATAGCAGACAAATAATTGCACTGACTTACGCCACTGGCTAGTGCGGTGGACATAAGTCTGAAGGGCATGGACTGGGTAGAGTCCGTGAAGTCTTTCTTGCTCCGGCGTTAAAAAACGGCGGGGAGCAGAAGGCTTCCAGAGTGACAGGATGTAGTGTCGAAAAAGGCATCTTAGGGAGGTAGTCAGGATGCGGATGCAGAATAGCTTTGGCCATACCTGGGGCAAATTCTAAACAGGCCGGCAAGAGCCTATAGATCCCCAATCCTCTTAAGAGAGGTAATCGTCATAAGAAAGACCATCTTGAGAGTCAGAAGTCTGTCAGACGCTGACTCAAGAGGTTCAAAGAGGGTCTCAACCAGACCCTCCAGGACTATTGCCAAGTCCCATGAAGGAGTTCTGGTCCTAACAGGGGATCTCAGTCGCATGACTCCACGAATGATGCGAACGAGTAGAGGATGTTTCCCCAAAGGCACCCGTCCATCAAGGCGTGGCAAGCCGAAATGGCGGCCACATAAACACCGAGAGTAGCGGGTCATATGCCTGCTGACAGTTTTTCCTGCAGAAAGTCCCGAACTGAAACGAACTGGCAGTTAGCTGGTTCTGCAAAATGAACTTAGTAGAGGGAAACGCATACAGGCGTATTCTGGGCCATGTATGCGCCACCACATTCAACCCCCCTGGGGGGTGGGGGTGGGGGTTGGGGGGCTGGGTGACTCGGGGAGAAGTAGAGGAGACATTGTGCAGTTCATAGAGGCGAAGAGGTCCTCTTCTGCCCTTTAAAATCTACCAGATCTTCTCCAAGTGGAGGGAGCCGTAGCACTTAAAATGTCCTTGATAGCCTCAGGAGAAAGCCCTGTGCACCTCAGTTTTTACCCAACAGGGGCCAAGCATGAAAGGTTCCACAATTCGGGCCAGGGATGAAATACAGTCCCCTGTGCCTGAGCAAATGGCTCAGGCACATGAATCAGTGTTTATGAATTCCAATTGGTCTTCTCCCTTACAACTATTTGCATACTGAATTGTGATCCTTGCATCATTCCTTGCATCTATTCAAACAGTACAGAAGACACATTGCTATTCACAAAGGACACATGCAATCACAATGCTCAGAGCGCAAGACTCTTAAAAAAAAAAAAAAGACTAAAGACATCAGAAGCAGAATTGATTCTTGTGCAGTTAATAAAAAACAAAACGTACACTTATTGTCATATTGAATGTGGCTCTGAAGCGGGATTTTGTTTACAGTACTATGCACATGACCAAAGCCTGAAACCTTAACTTATCTAACTGGCACAACAATTACACACATCACCTTCTAGAAAAAATACATGTGTTGGGGACGTCACCACCAAGGTATGAACACATTTATATGTGCGCATACAGTATATGTGAGGTGGGTTGGTTCACATAATAATTAATGTGTACATGTGTCCTGTAGGGATGGGTTTGATGAGCACTCCCCATCCAAGCTGAAAGCAGTTAAGTATAAAGGCATTTCTATGGGATCAAAATCCCGTCAAATGTAATGCAGTCACAGATCCAAAAATAATAAGCATGAATCAAAAAATAATAAGAGCAGATAAAAAAAAAATAAGCACAAAAATAAATAAAAAGCGCAGATCAAAATAATTAGTGCAGATTAAAAAATAACAAGCATGAATCAAAAATATATAAACACATTTAAAATATGCTGCAAAAAACAAAAAAAAAAAAAAAAAAACCAACAGAAATATCAAAGAAAAGTCATCAGAATTGCAATTGGTTATATTACTGTATTACAATTTTGCTCATATTTTATTTTTTATTTTATTTTAAAGTTACGCTGTATTTTTCTTGGCTTTTGTTTCAAAGTTCTGCGCTTGGTTTTCCGAAACTTGTGAGTAGAGTTTCTTGTAAATCAGGGGGCGTTTTGCATCCCTGTTGGTCCACTAGTTCTTGATTGACAGCTCCTCCTCTAGCCAATCATTCGAAGAGGGGAGGTGACATCACTCCAATGCAAATCTGACAGCTGCTGCTCAATATTATATTATTTGTGGTTAATAGATACACTGCTTGTGTTTGTTTTGAGTATTTTCTGCCAGCTCTAGGAAACAATGTGTTGTCTGTGTTGACCATTATCATAGTCCATTAACACATGTATCCAGTTAGCTGAATTTAGTTAGCAGTCTTTAGTTTAAGCATTATTTAAGACTTCCTTGTTTGTAAGTTTTGGCTACATATCTAAAAAAAAACAACAACAAAAAAACAACAATGCTGGGTTGGTGTGGATGTTTGATTCATGTTTTTACTAGCTGTATCAATGTAGTTACGAGTTCAGAAACCAACTTGATCCGTTTTTCTATTAAATAAAATCCAGATCCAGACACCAAGGCCTATTACAATACTGATAACTATAGAAACGCTTACATATAATTGGACATTTTTTTTAATTATATAAAAAAAATCTAAAAGGTGTGTATTATTGCTGACACCTACATGCACACTTTGGAGTTGGTTGTATGCCTGTAAATCATTTGCTTCTAATGTTACTAATGTTACTAATGTTACTAATGTTAAATGTTATCAAGTTGGGTTCTGAACTCGCAACTACATTGGTACAGTTAGTAAAAACATGAATCAAACATCCACACCAACCCATTGTTGTTTAATTTTTTAGTTTTTTCAGATATGCAGCCAATAACCTACAAACAAGGAAGTCTTAAATATTGCCTAAACTAAAGACTCTGCTAACTAAATTCAGCTGACTTGGTACACGTGTTAACGGACTATGATAACAAAACATTGTTTCCTTGAGCTGGCACTTATATTGCTGGAACATTAAGGTTTTTTTTGCTTAAAACCCCTGTTTTCCGATCTACGTCATGCTTCAATGCTATCCAGACGTGTTCTCTCCAGATTTCTCCTTGGCACCCTCTCCTCCCCTCCAAGTCCCACCCCTCCTCACACATGATTGGAGGAATGAACCTATACACTCAAATATTATTATTATTATTATTATTATTATTATTATTATTATTATTATTATTTAACTAAATAATGGTGTCCTATCATAAAAATTCCTAATAGACTTACAGAAATGTCCCCTGTTTGTAGGCTATATTGACTTTATTTAAATTTATTTTAACGTTTGAATTTGTATTTATTATTCACTGCAAAATGTGTGCTTGACATTTCACATTTTGCTTGACACCTTTTGCCTCCAGTATAATGTTGTTATACATGCACAGACACATGAAAATTCTGTTTAATGCATATATAAATATCTGAAATACCAGGAGAAACAACAACATATTCCACTGTTAATGTCTCATATTCATCTTCATCTGGTAAGAAAAAAACGAATAAAATAGTTGTATATTAGTAAATAGTACTACTACTACTGCTATTATTATGAAAAGGCATATACAGGGCATATTTTATTAATAGAATTGTAAGAGTAACGCTTAAAAATTTGCCGTACATTTAGTTTTGATGCACTTCCGGTTTAAGCAGACTCCACACCTGGTTCAATCTGAATGCAGATAATTTTGTCAAATGAACAGATACATATACAAATACAGATAATGGCTTCACTGAACAACCCTAATGAACCCAACCCCTAACCATTAGTGGAGTAAAAATGAAATTATAGGGGGAAAAGTGCAACCTCCGTATCGTGCCCGTCACTGATAAAGCGAACATGATTACTCTCTGGTTTCAATGTGCATACGAACCCGGGTCTCTGACACTTGCCCGTGAGAAGGTAAACACACTGAAACAGATGCAAAAATGTCTGGTGGGAAATGTCATATATCAGTTAGTTGGCATTCTATCACCGATCCTAGGGTGCCGGAACTTTCAGAAACAGTATGCTGATTCCTGTGTGATCATGTTGCTTAGCTCCACTCTTAATTGCTCAAAAAGCATTTGATTTATTTATGTCAAACCTGTATAGCAGAAGAGCTAGTGGAGCTCTGGTACACATGTTGTGTATTTGGGGGCATGTGTTCAAATTTTTGGCCAGACATTTTTTTATCACCAGGGTCAAAAACATCATCAGGCTATGTCTGTTTCCTATTTGCCCATGTATTTATTATTGTGTATCATTACTGCTCAGAGGTTACTCATTTATAGCTCAGGGGACTTAACTGAGTTCTGAGTAGTTTAATTTAAATATTATCTTTGTCTCAGGTGATGCTACTATAATTTCTTAGGAGAAATCCAAATACACACAAATGAGACAATTGTTGACAATGACACACGTACGTATTTAAAAAAAAAATAAAATAAAAAATTGGAGCAGAAGAAATAGAAATAAACCTTGTGTAAATTGTCAAGTTTACCCTAAGCTAAAATGCTATTTATAGCCATTTTACATGTACATTTTACCAGGCAATATCACATATTTTTAATCAATAAAATTCACGTTGGATCATAATTTCTATTTTTCTAGAAATACCTTTGATATTAGGGCAAAAAACGTATTCTTGATAATATTTTTTGTATTTTCTTCCTGTAAAAATATCTAAAAATCCTTAAAAATACATTCTCTGAAAAACCTAAATATCTTATGCAGTGTTGTTTCTAAAACAAGATTAATCAAATTGATCTTGTTTTAACATGTGTATTTTGTCTATCTGTAATGGCAGAGTTTTTATTGTCAAAACAACATAAGCAATCCAAAGTATTTAGAATATGTTACTGTCCTTGAGTAATCTAACAAAATATGTTACAAATTATATTTTACAGCATGTATTCTGTAATCTGTAGTGGAATACATTTCAAAAGTAAGCCTCCCAACCCTGGTCATATGGAACACATTCTTGAGTTAAAAAGCTACTTGTAGTACAACGAAATGAACAAAATGCAAGTGTCTATTTTTTTTAAGTTGTAGTTCACTTAGCTTCACAGGGCATCATAAAAAGACAGTTCTCATGATGCTGAAGAAAAAAACAGCAAGATGTGGTGTAATGTTCAAATATCTATTGCATGTCAACAGTACCTAGACAAACATGATTATTGACTGAGCAGAGTTTGAGATATTGTTGAGATGTGAGATTACTAAAGTCTGTTTAAAGCAAGTCTTCATTTAATCTCATTACTGCCTAGAAGAACCAATTTAAATATTATATAGATCTGTGTTCTTGTTTTATCTAGGTTTATCTAGTCACATGGGATGAGCAACATCTCTGGTTAGAGATCTGGTATGATTGACTCCCATGGTACCTCTCTGCCCCACCTTAGTCTGTATTTATCATTTTCTTATTTTTTTCTCTCTTCTGTTCCCTGCTGGTGAATCTTAATTTGAACCTGACTATGGCACACGCCTGTGAGCATCATAGAGCAGAAATCAATTAGAGATTGAGAGAGATACGCATGGACGGCTTCTTATTGTCAGCAGCTGCCATCTGCAGACATGCTGAATGATGGTGCCTCTCGCTCTAGAAGAGCATGATTGCTTTCCTCTCCATCATTCCTCTCCACACTACACACGTTCCTCTGATCTTTCTTTGTTCTCACAACAAATTGGTCAGTTTTTACATTTTGATGCTTCTGTTTTCCATCCATCTTTCCTCCACTCTGTTCATTTCTCATTTTATAGTTTGTAGTCTCTCTAAATATGCTATAAAATCTTATTCTAAGTGCTTTCTTCTGTCAACCCTTTCCTTTCCATTCTGTTTCACTCCTTTCCTTTCCCCCAATTCCACCCATATTTCTGTCTATATACACTCTGAAACAAAAAAGGTACTGTTTACGGAACAATGCCCGTCACTGGGGTGGTACCATCAAAGGGACTTTTTTGTTGCACTACTTGAAATTAAGTCATTTTGGGTACATAATTGTACTGCAAGGACTAATTGCGTACTTTTAAACTGTACCTTCATGTGTTTATGCTTTTATGACTTTTGTTCCTTCCGGAAGGAAAAATACATGTTTTTGTCTCCATAAGGGTACAAATATGTTCCCAAAACAAGGGTGCATCCCATTGACGGCTCTGAGAGTGTATCACTGTGATGTTATTGTGGCTTCTTTCCTTTCTCCAATTCCACCCACCTTTCTGTCTAAATACAGTCTAAAACAAAATAGGTACTGTATAAGGTACAATGGCCATCACTGTGGTGGTACCCTCAAAGGGACTTCCTTTAAAGTGTACCTTTTTTGTTTTTATGAATTTATGCCCCCCAAAAACACAAACACCCCTTTTTGTCTTTTTGAGCCAACAAGACATGTACCCAAAACATGAGTACACCCCAGTGACGGTACACCTTTCCTTTCATTTCCTTTGCAATCACATTCACAAAACACAGTGATAAAATAGCTGCAGTCCAAAAAAACAGGCAGGTTTCCTTACGCAAAGTACACACATTTAAGCAAATATAGCAGCTAAACAAATATACTCATTTACACACGCTCATATATTTCCCATCCATAGAGATGAAGTGGGTTAGGTTGTGTTGGCTATTTGGCACAGTGCAACGGGAACAGATGGTCCAGACTGGATCATGTCCCAGCTACAGTTCTTCAGGGAGTGGCACGCAGAAGGGCTGGGGACTTCAGTCATCCACCAGCCTTATACCTCCTTCATTTCAGCTTAAGAGCCAACAAATATCACCCCATCTATGTCTCTCTCTCTCTTTCTCTCTTATTTTCTCATTTCTCTCTCCCACTGTCACTCTCAGGGTGCTGCTTTCCCACCTGCTCTCTACAATTAATCTAATGTCCTCCTGAATCTTAATTTTAAGCCTTCTTCCAAGAATGTGGATATGGTTTTAACTAATTTATAGATCAAGGTATGCAGAATGTTTGATGAGACTCTGATCGCAGGGGGGGCTTTGGTCCCCTCCCAATGAGATTCCCATTTCATGCTCATTTGCTAGGTTAACTCTTGTTAAATGCAGCATGTTGAAATGTTGGAACTGTTCTATTTAATCCTTGTAAGATGTCTTCAATCATCAAATCAGGACTGATATGCTAATCAAATAAGAATAAAATTGCTTTTTTATAGCATATATACAGTCACAGACAGTTAGAATAACAGATAGTAAGTTCCAAAACTTGCAAACTAGCTTGAAAAGCATAAACATTTTACATAATAAAAACCATGGGTATAGATTTGGGAACTCTACCCCTACCTAGGTATAATATGCTCACTTGTCATATACAGGAGGTGGATAAATAAATAAAAACACTGCAACCATCTGGAATGGCTGAGTGTCTGGTTGTAATATGCACTCAATATTTTTACACTTTCCATTTTGTATCTACAGGAAGAAGACTTCTATGTTTAAAACTTTATGAAATAACATAGAATTTAAATACTAAAGCATTGAACATCATGTTAAAAATGCTATTTTTACATTGTAAAAAAATATATAAACAAAAGCTGCTTGCTTTTGATTTGATTAGTGAGTTAGAAATAGTGCTGCATCTTAAATGTTTGTTAATTTGACACAATATAGTTTATATACTAAAACTTCCAGTTTATTACTAGGATTTATTGTGTCTTTAAATACTAGATTTTTAATGTAGACTCAGAACTTTGGTCACCAACTATACTTAAATAATCTTTCTAAAGAAGAACAACTCATGAGCTGTGTAGGCGAAGATATGGTGCATTCGATTGCATTTAAAAATGTGACAAACTAATAGTACAGACAAAACCCAGTAAAGTGGTTTTGGATATGCACAATTACATGTTTCATACATATTTTGTCTCAAAACTGTGCCATATCTAGTGATTATATTAGGTTGTAACTGGGATGAATTGGAGTCTCATGTTTCATTTCCCATTTTGCTGTAGGGGTGTCTCTGTGTGTGAAGGGAAAAGCATAGTGCTTATCTTTTGTCCTCTCACAGGCTGGACTGTAAGACTAACCTTCATTGTGACTCAGCACCACCTGCATTTTAGTGATGCAATTATGTTATCCAAAAGCAACCTGAACTGAGCATTTATGTACTGGCTCAAATGATGACTGAAAATTACAATGGAGGGATGAGCCATGCCTGGCCAATTCATTCAAACCACAGGGACTCCAAACCAAAGCTAATACAACCAATAATCCCATAAATTTTCCCTACAGGCTGCCAAGCACAAGCATGCCTATAGTCTTGTGCCCACTGATAACCCACAGTACATTAACTGATTATCTGATGCATATCACACACACAAATGGCAAGCTCTGGCTGAAGTTACAGTTTGATTGGCTGGCTTTGTGCAATTTCCAGGTATAAGGGCACTCTAATTTTTATCAGTAGGTCTGGAAACATAATTCTGTTTACAAGATACTTGGTTGATTTACTCAGCACTTTTGTTAGAGGTCGGTGGCATCAAGCCTACCTTCCTAATCTAAACCGGAAACCTAACCGATAGTGTCAGAAAAAAACAAATGTGAGATGAATAACCACGTTGAGATGAAAAACCACCACATTTTGTGGCACTGATATGACACTTTCGACTCATGTCGACTTGTGTGCTTTTTAGGACTCTTGCCCTTTGTATATAAAAAAAATGCAACACAGTAGATCAGTTGAGCAATTTGTGCCGGCGCGTCCTGCTGGATATTTTCATCATTACAGCAGAAACAATTTAAAATAACTTAAAACTCTGCGAATACTTATCACACAAACATGAAACATATGTCTAAAGAAAGCTTAAAATGTCTAATTTTAAATAAAACAATTCAAATTTAAAACAAATATTCTCCTCCAATGCAATCTGTTTGAAACAAAGAGATGTACAGTTTTTACCGGTTCATCTAATTATCTGTAATGTGATCCCACCCACCAGCAGAGCACGCCATTCATACGCTAATGTGCTGAGACGATCAACGCAAATGTACACGCCCCCCGACTGTGAGGTATAATGTAAACACATTTCATTCATTTTTCTGCACGTTTGTAAGGACACACAGGCGAGGCAACTTCAGGATAGTATGGAAGAGTTAACATTTTCCTCAGAAGAAGAGCAGGACTCCGATGAACATTTGTATTTTGAAGAGAGATTTGATCCAGCTACAATTACAATTTCGGACAAGTAAGTCATTAGTTTTCATTAGTTGACATGCTATTTTATATAAACATGTACATATTTTACTAGTTTCCAGACTTGCCAACCAGGATTCAGAGTATTGAAATATGGCCTAATAAGCAAGTTTTAGTTACATTTAAATGCTGTTTTGGCTAAAGCAGGTATTTAAATTGTATGCTGTATAATATAAATATGATATGTAATATGATCTAAAAATAATATGAATGTTTAGATTATATTTTAACTAGTGTTTATACTGCGTCATTATCATCATCAATGCTTGTGCTTTTGTTAGGGTTAAATGAGTAAAATGCACTTTAAATATGCCCATATTAGAAAATCAGCATATTATTATGATTTCTGAAGGATCATGTGACACTGAAGACTGCGGTAATGATGCTGAAAATTCAGCTTTGATCACAAATGCAATTTACAATATATTTAAATAGAAAACTGTTCTTTTAAATTGTAAAAAGAGTTCAGAATATCAATGTTGTTTCTGTATTTTGGATCAAATAAATGCAGTCTTGGTGAGCAGAAGAGACTTCTATTAATGGTAGTGTAGGTCTAAAATTAAGTAAAGTCTTTATGTAAAGAAAATATATAGTCAGATTACTTATTTTAACTTAAAACTTGATTTTGATCTTTTAGTCTTTCTGTCACATTCCTCATTGATAGGGCCAGGGGTGGAGTCGTTGTCTCCTCAGGCGTGAATTACATCCATATTCATGATCATTCACGCCTCCTAGCATATTACCTTTCAACACTAAAAGTGTCTTAAAAAAGTTTAATTACTATATTGTTTTGTGTGAATGAGTGATCAGGATGGTTTTCACATCATTTTGTAGCAAAATCTCTAGGCTGCAAGATCCAGTTCTCAAAAGTCTTGTGGACAAATGTTTAGTATGTGTTATATGACCTTATTTCAGTGACTTAAAATTTTAGTTTTTTCAAAAACCATGCATAAATGTTATTTTCTCAAAAATACAAACGTGTACATGCATGTTGCTCACATATTATTAGAGCCCAGTTTGTGCTGAATACAGTGTAATCAGACTTTAGCCATTAATATGTTTTTAAGCAACTGAAAAAAGCACAAATGTGAAGGCATGTCAAAACTTCTCCAGGGCCCAAAATACCCTCAGACCCCAGAGGGTTAAATGTTGGTTATGTAATGCAGACATTTGAAAACCAAAGAGTCATGCACTATATAATTTACATGTAGTGTTTTAATGTCACGATAGCACTGTGTGAGAAATGTTGAAAAGTGTTACTGTTAATCATGAACTGTTAACCTTTTTCCTCGTGAATTCTGTAAAAGATAAATCATAGATTCTTGTCATTCTTGTAGTTCGTCTAGTGTTCATTTCACAAGCAAACTGCAGCAATACATACAACAAGCCTCATAAAAAAGGTTTGCAAAAAATCTAGGTTTTGTTACGTTTTCTATGAGACTAGGTCGATATTCTGCATTTTTTTCACCATTCGCACACCATTATTAAAGTTTTTTCCCCTCACCTGACTTTTATTGTAGTAAAATTTATTTCAGATAACTCTGATTCTAAAAGGTATGTAAAAACTAAACAAACTGCAGTTGGTCACTTTACATGGCAGTCAGGCAGTCTCTTCTTGATCAGAAAAAGCTACAATAAGGACCAGACTTTATGCTGCAAGTGAGAAGTCTGACTATGTGGAAATAGCATGTCTAAAATAAATAAATAAATGAGACCGGCTACTGTGAAGCCAAGTAAAAAAAGAAATAGTTGCACCATAAACATTTATTGTAATGAATTCATCACACCACTCTGATCGATGAGAAGGAAGTCAAACAGGTGTAGAGTAAAAATATGGTGAAATCGCTCCACCTAGCAAGGAAACATAATCAATTCCAGTGAATGTACAGAGAAACGGCAGTGGTGTGTGAAGACATCATTACCTCCTTTATAGACTTGGTGTAATGACCACTCTCATTCTCTTGTGCTGTTTCTTTCCCCCTTTTTCCCTGTTTCTGATGACAGTCCCCTAATGGAGACTAAGCTGAATCATTCCCCATCTCCTTAAAACACAGCCCAATGCACTCTTTTATTCAATAGCTCTTTTCACTCATTCCATCTGGGGCAGTACTGATGTGTTTACTTCCTTTGAAGCAGACAGCGATGGCAGAACAAAAGGAAAGCACGCAATTGTCACCAGTCACTTCAAAAAGCCATTTTGAGCATCAATCTTGTTTTCATTTTCTCTTTTTTTCATTTGACACAAGTCGTGGTCAATAGAGCCGGTAGCAGTGTCAAACTCAGCATCAGGCGAGGTGTTTGGTTAAAGATAAATTGGCAGGGATGTGCTCCCCCTTGGCAGGTTACACATCATGCGGATGCATTTCCACTTAAAGTTGGATAAACACAGCAAAGAGAGACAGCTAAATACAGCCGATACATTCCCCACCTAGATTTGTCTTTAAAACCCAGAATTACTGTGCGATTAATGTCTTTGTTATGTACGTAACCTTGGTTCCCTGAGAGGAACGAGACGCTGTGTAGGATCGCTATGGGACACTGTCTGAGTGTCACATGTTCTGAAGCCCTTATACAATCACGCCGATTTATTGGCTGATGGTGCTTAAGCGATAACCCCTAGGTAGCTACGTCACAATCTCCATAAGGCACTCACTTTCATGCCATCGAGTCTGATTTTCTGCAAAAGGCATAAGCTTATGCATCTACTAGAGCAGGGGTTTTCAAATTGGGAAATTGAGTATTCTCAACAGCCCTATAACCAAAGAGCCAACAAAATCAGCATGATGGACAGCTCTATTTTCTGATCACTGAACAGATAAACCTTGACGAATTTTTAACTAAATAATGTTATCTCAATTGAATAAGAGCTATTTTTGAGATTTTAGGCTACTTAAGCCAATTCAACTTTGAAAACATCAACATCAGACATCATACAACATCAGCTATGGACAGCGCTGTTTTGTCACAGTATCAAATGCGTAAAAATCACTTCAGTATAGGCCTACGTTAAGCAAAAAAAAAGAAAAAATAGAAAAGAAAAAAAATCTTATTGCCGATTTTGCCTAATCATTTTCATCGCCCCTACATCAGTTGGAACGAGTCTGACTTTTTGATGCGCACAGGTGATCAATGTGGGGCTGCACGGTAGAAAGGAATACACGTAAATCGTCCTCCACCTGCAGCCTTGATCGGTCTTTGCTTTTAAGCAGTATCAAAGCAGAAAAGTCGCACTCACGTAAGTAAGTGGAGGTGAAGGGGGTGAGGAGTTTCATAGCCTTTCGAGAGAGGTGGGGAAACTCATTCCTATACGTAAGCAATGCGATATGATGCTTCAGTCACCATAGAATTAACAGAGCTAAAAGTCTGGATTACTCTCTTTTGTGTTTGCAATTCTTTCAGCATTCTGTCAAAAAATCCCAGTGGCTTGACTATCAGATTCTCTTTGCAACTCTTTGCAAATAACACACTGTTGCTCACCATTACATGCATGATTCCATCCACCACGAGCAGTTCATCGAACGGGGAGGGGAGAGAGTGGCCGAGGCCAATCCTCCATTGAATTATTCCTGTGCATTCTCCCAGAACGACAATACGGACAAAGGGGCCCATTTTGTTCCCTTTCTGTCCAACAACAATTTCTCTCATACAGTATTTTTTAATGGCAACGGCTTATGATGCACATAGTCTCTAGCACGCATTGTTCCTCAGAAAATTGCCGCCAATCTAAGCCTCAGAACATGTCCAACGAGACTCATGCTTGTGCTCAGAGGCAGGGTGACAAACATGAGGAGGATTCCAGTGTCCGCTCACTTCTCAGACACAAATCTGAAATCCCAAACGACTCCAGGACATCTGGAGGCCACAGAATTGGAACAAAAATGCCCCGTGGTGAGAAATTGTGAGCCTTGATGAAGCACTGTTGTTCTCATTGGTCCCTTGCGATGTTTGGAAAAAACACTTTTAAATTGTTCTAAATTTATGTTGTCAATGACGCCCTTACATGTTTGCCACTCAAAAGGGAGAAAAATAATCCTCGCTTCGACAGAGTCAGTAAAAACAAACACAGGCTTTTCGTGCACTGAAGAACAACAAATCTGTCTCTAAGCAATCATACATAGCTCGAGTTCAATGAAAGGGAACTCTGAACTTAAAGCAAACTGCTAGATCCCCAGCATGATGTTTCTATGAAATATGATGGGATGGTATAGATTTTGCCATTTTAACAAGCTAATTACAACTGAAGTAATTACTGTTTAAAAATGAAAATTTAGTGCCGACACCTCAAGGTTTTTCGGACACCTTGGAAAAGAGCCATTTTAGATTAGCACTTCGAATTATGTTAATAATTCAAATTGAGCTAAAAATGACCAAAAGTCCTAAAAAAGACCTAAAGTCACAAATAGCCGATTTTAACTTCCAAACCACTGTGACAAAAATAAGGCCAAACATAAGACCACAATTAATCTAACAACACCCAGTCTTGCCACTACCAATGTACATGCATGTAAACAAAAATCACGTGACACTGATTAAATTTGTCTTTGCATGTGTTATGAATGTAGAAACTTGTACATTACAAATCAGAGGGTTATTAATTCTGATTAATGTTAAATATTATTGCAGTAGGGTACAACAGTGCTAAAAGCTCAGCAAGGTAAAAGGCTCCATTGATTTTATTTTCTACTAAAACACTATATAGCAACTAAAATTACCACAGCACTTTCCTAAACACCTGTTTGTCACTATACACTGGAACATTTTCCTGTTCCATGAGATCTTTAAGTGTGGTGTATAAAGGCTGATTATGAGGCAATCTAATCTAAAATGTATTATCTTTTAAAATGTTGCAAATATACGTAACTTATGTAAACCCTGATATTAACACATTTCTTTTGAGACAAAATGCTTTTTTATCATTTTCAGTTTTGTTTAAGTTCATTAAATAAAATAAAAAAATCAATTACTGTCCAATAATGAAAGGATATTATTTGGGGTAAAAAGCCCCCTGTTGCAGGGGCTAAAGGCCCCTATAAACATATTGTTTTTTGTTTTTATTTTTTAAGTGGGGCGAGTGGGGAGATTTGTTATGAAAGTAGGCTCACATTGAGTCATCCAATCATAATAGAGATTAGTTTGTTTATAGAATACTTTAGATAAAAACGCCAAATGAGTGTGAAATAAACAGAAAATGGTTGACTTTTTCTGAAGTAGATATTTTGAGTAAGCATCATCTTACTTTGTTACTCAAAAAGCATCTTGGTGTCTCAAAATTATTTGCATTAGTTGACAAATTGTGCCCTATAACTATTTCCCCAGTATCCACACAATATCACTTTAAACCCCCTAGGGGCACTTTACCCCAAGTGAGGGAGGCTTTTACCCCAAGTGTGGGGTAAAAGGCTCCCTCATCCCATTTTTTTTAAATTAATTTTAATTGAAAAAACCTTCTGTTGTTGTTTTTTTTTTTTTTTTTACTTTGATAAATATTGTGACCAGGAAAAAAAGCTACATTTCCTTGGGTTGTGCCTGTAGCCCTGTTGTACCCTACTTTTGTAGTGAAATGTGTATTTAAGCAGAACAGATGTGTATTACCGTTGCTCAAACTCACCAATAAAATTTGCTTGTGTGAATCATGGAATTGCGGCTGCTTGATCACCAATTTAACAGTAATTTCACACTAATTTCATCTATAGCCCTCTGACCAATTCTGCACTATTGGTATTTCCGTTGTATTGTGTTCAGAAATCATGCACATGCCGATGCTTGTTTTGGCGTGCTACAATTATCTCTAGAAATGAAATGCACAAACACATACATAGACTAACAAAAGAGGCAAGTCCTTCAGCTATTCAATAAAACGAGAGAAACCTTGAAATCTTTATAACTGAGGTGAGACAGGCAATTCAGTTCAGATGAATCAGCCTATAAGTAAATCAGGACACCATGGGCTTTCAGTCACCATATCACCATGTGAAAAATGGCAGAATTGAGCAGGATCAATATTTTCCATCATGCTACATTCCTTAAAAAGGTCAGTAATATATTAAATCGTCACAAGTAAGAACATGATTCTTTATAAGAGTGTCTTTAGACACTGTTTAAAAACTTTTTTTTACTCTCTGTATTGATTCAATCACATTGATTTCTGTAGATGCCTCATAGGCACAAGACTGCTATAGGCAAAGATAATACTTACAGATATTTCTATACAGTGACTTAATTTATCATTTAAGTTTTTCATTTTAAATTACTTCCAGGCTCAGGGGTACAATGTTTTTCAGATATTAATGGTTCTGCTCATATATTGTTGAATGCTATTAGGGCTGCCAAAATCAACATACAAACTTTTTAGATGAATTAAAGATGGTTTACTTGATTGCTTATTTATTTGACACAGTAAACACTGTAAACAATTTACCTAAGTTGATATTTACCTAATTTAAGTTAACTTTAATTCTTCTCTTTCTAAAAGCCTGTCCAAACAATTTGGCACCTTTGCGAGACAATTACCCCGCTATCAAAAACAATCCCATATCTGGACTCCTGTTGATTAGTAAATAAATAAACTTTATCTGAGATAGACATTAATAGCAAATAAATAAATACAGATGGGACTAATTTGCATTTTTTTGTATGCTGGAAATGAATTAGCATTGAAGCACAGCTATTACGAAATCTATAATAATAATGCGTCAATGACAACACCACTGGTGAATTGCTGTTGACTAGTGGCAGCAATATTTGATATTATTTTGTTTTATTTCCATTATTTTATGGGGAGATATTTACAGTATATATATACAGCAAATTTACAATTTGAGATTAATCACATAAAAAAAAAATCTATTGATATTTAATTATTGACAGCCCTATACTAGCTATATTTAAGCTGCCATAGTATGCCATTCAGAATAATTGTCATAACATGAGTTTCAGTTATTTTATATTGCACAAACACATGCCTGCATAGCACAAGATCCTGAAAAGTCATTAAGGATCTGTAATTGGTGAAATATTTCAAATGAAATAGTTTTGCATTTAAAGAGAACACACGAGTAATGTTGTTGTTGGAATATATATATACAGCAGTTAGTTCTGGTCCTCGAATCTGATTGGACGAGAGATGTTCCATGAGCACTGATGGTCTGACACCATCAGCACTCTGATGCTTCACTGTGTGTATCACTCCACATGTGTTCGTGCCATTCTAAACTAAAGTGTAAGAGCAGTGCAGATCTGTCAAGAGCTAAGATTTGTCTTTATTTTAATTTTTTTTGACATTACATATGTTAGCCAGCAGGTGGTGGCAAAAGATCATTTCTGTGACTAATATGAGCCAGTTACATGATGTGAAATCAATCTGCATCTGCTGTTTACATACAACAGCTCTTTGTGATTGCTTACTACACTACACTACTAAAGCTAGGAAACGGCTTTAAATTAACAACTTGAGCATTATGGCTCATCAAAGCTGAGAGACACAACAGACTGATTAATTACACAATTGGTGCTGTTTAAAATGGCGGAGGACATTGCGGTTTCTATAGTCATCAACTCTTGTGCACCGGCTACCACGAAATAGGGAGAAATACCCCCGCTTGGATGCTATTTTTCCACTGAGAAAGTTGATCTTCAGAAAGCTGACAGCATCTCTGCTTGGGTGTGGCAACAGGTGATCAAACATGATCTCTCTCTCTCTCTCTCTCTCTCTCTCTCTCTCTCTCGCTCTCATATAATAATGTAGTTCCATGCACAAATGCATTTTTATGACCATACTCAGTTTTTCCTAATTTTTTATAAATGTACTTGTTCATTGAACTGTTGTATATAAGCAATATCACACTTGCAGTCATGCTATATGGCCCTAAATCAGCACTGCTGTGATTACCTATGGTAGCAGTGCTGATGTAGGGACATATCACACTCTTGCTCATGTGATGTTGCTTAAATATATATAAATGTATACATATTTATACAAAAATTTTACATAAGATAAAACATATGACCCTGCGGAGGCCACACCTGCCCAAAAGGGGAGGTAAAGGTGGCGAATACATCGCATGGGTTTTTTAGGCAACATGTGGAATGTGGTGCAGTGGTAGATCCAGCCTCAAGGAGGGGGGAGTTGCTACAGCATAGCGAATGGAGGGCAACTAAAACTGCCTAAGGGAGACATGGGTCCACTTCGTAAGGGGACCGTACCGTGGAAAATACACACAGGGGGAGTCCATGTAGGAGTCCCGATCTGTGGAGCACCTTTTCCAGTACAGGGTAGATTGAGTACATGTAGTGGACTGGGTCGGCAAGTTCCTCCGCTGAACTGCGGACCCAAAAGGGCTAGGGAGGAATCAACCAGGGACCCGGGTGGGTGGGATCTCCTGGGAGAGATAGTGCACAGATTAACCTCGGCCGAGGGAAAGGGCGCCAGGTGCAAGCGATGCACCCGGCCAGATCGTCAGTGTGTTACCGCGTTCTACCGGCTCAGACCTGAGGTATTAGGTGTTGCCCAACCCGCTGCTCTACATATGTCTGCTAGGGAGGTGCCTCTGGCCAGTGCCAACGAGGATGCAATTCTCCTTGTTGAGTGCGCTCGGACCCCCAAGGGAGGAGCCTCTGTTTGGAGACAGCGTTTCCTTTCCGCTGTCCCCCAAAGCAGACAAAGAGCTGCTCAGAGCACCTAAAGCTCTGTGTGTGGTCCAAATAGGTATGCAAAGCATGTACCGGACACAGCAATGAAGGGGCTGGGTCTGCCTCCTCCCGGGGCAGCGCTTGCAGGTTCACTACCTGGTCTCTGAAAGGCATGATAGGAACCTTGGGCACGTAGCCAGGTCGTGGTCTTAAGATCACATATGTGTCTGTGACCGAACTCCAGGCAGGTGTCGCTAACAGAGAACACTTGCAGGTCCCCGATCCTCTTGATGGAAGCGAGCGCGATCAGCAGGGCCGTCTTTAGAGAACAAGCACCATTTCAGGACATAAATTTGCCTGGTAGAAGGGGCTCTGGCTTGGTTGATCGTGGCTACGACCGTGGGTGGTAGACCAGCTAGATCTTCTGCGTCCCATCCAGGGGCCAGACATGGAGGTTCCAAAAGTCTGGGTGCGTATGCCAGAGCGTGCCCCGTCCCTGAGAAAGAAGGTTTTTCCTCAGGGGAATTCGACAGGGAGGGGCTGTCGCGAGGAGTACGAGATCCGAGAACATGGCCTGGGTGGGCCAATAAGGAGCCACAAGAGTGACTTGTTCCTCGTCCTCCCTGACTTTGCACAGCACCTGTGCAAGAAGGCTCACTGGGGGAAATGCGTACTTGCGCAGCCCCGCAGGCCAGCTGTGTGCCAGTGCGTCTGCCCTGAGGGGAGCCTCTGATAGGGCATACCAGAGCAGGCAGTGGGAGGTCTCTTGGGAGGCAAACAGGTCTACCTGGGCCTTGCCGAACTGTTCCGAAATCAGCTGGACCGACTGGAGGTAAAGCCTCAACTCTCCATCGAGACGGGCGAGTCATAACATGTGGCGGGAGCGTACGCCGCCATGGCGATTTATGTATGCTACCGCAGTGGTGCTGTCTGACCTGATCAGGACATGTTTGTCTCGAACTAATGGGAGAAACTTCTGCAGGGCAAAGAAGACAGTCAGCAACTCCAGGCAGTTGATGTGCCAGCGCAGCGTGGCCCCTTTCCAATGGCCTGCTACTGCGTGCCTGTTGCACACTACACCCCCAACCCAATCTGGAGGTGTCGGTCATGATCAAGATGCGTTGGGACCCCTGTTGCAAGGGTACTACTGCCCAAAGAAAACAGAGGTTTGTCCAGGGTTTGAATGTTTGGCGGCAGGCGGGGGTGATCGTCACACGATGCGTGCCGTGGCGCCATGCTCGTCTCGAGACTTGAGTCTGAAGCCAGTGCTGAAGCGCTCTCATATGCATCAACCCCAGTGGCGTGACCACCGCGGAGGATGCCATATGCTCCAAATGTTTTAAGGGGACCATTGTGCCTGGCCTGAAAGTGGCGAGGCATCTCAACACTGACTGCGCACGCTCTTTAGTGAGATGTGCTGACAGTTAGACTGAGTCTAACTCCATGCCGAGAAAAGAGATGCTCTGGACCAGGGTGAGCTTGCTCTTTTCCCAGTTGACCTGAAGGTTGACCTGAAGACTGAGGTGCCTGAGCACCTGGTCTCTGTGAGCACATTGTAACTCTCATGAGTGGACCAGAATAAGCCAGTTGTCGAGGTAATTGAGTATGCGAATGCCGGCTTCTTGGAGTGGGGCAAGGGCTGCCTCTGTGACTTTAGTGAAGACGCGAGGGGACAGAGACATGCCGAAGGGGAGGACTTTGTACTGATACGCCTGGCCGTCTAACGCGAACCATAAGAAGGGTCGTGTCGAGGCAGAATTGAGACATGGAAGTATGTGTCCTTCAGGTCTACCGCTGCGAACCAATGAGGTTGAATGCAGGTTGAACGGGAGTTTGTGCAAAGCTTTGATGAAAACTTGCAAGTCCAAGATCGGTCGTAAGCCGCCGCCATTCTTGGGTACTATGAAGTAAGGGCTGTAGAGACCCTTCTAAATCTCGGTTGGAGGAACAGTCTCAATCGCGTCTTTGAGTAAGAGAGTAGCGATTTCCGCGTGCAGGGATTTGGCATGTTCGCCATGTACTGCGGAGAAGCGGACGCCCGTGAAGGGGGGTGGAGGCCTGGCAAACTGAATTGCGGAACCGGGTCGGATGGTCCGGGCCAGGGTTGGGAAGTGAAAGCCTAAGGGGAAAGGCATCAAGGGGACGATTATTTTTGACGTACCCGGCGGGGCTTCGCAGCTGGGTGGAGCAAGTAAAACGGAGGTTCTGGTGCTGAGAAAAGAATCAAAGCACCTTTCTCCCGGCAGGGGCGGGTTAGCGACTGAGGAGGAGGTCCAATGTAGGCATCCTCTAGACTCATCGGAACCGGCCGGCCAGGGAACAGTCGTGGGGCTGAAGGTGGAAGGTCCACGTCCAGTGTGCTGGGACTGTTGAAATCTGGTGGCAGAGTGCCGTGAGAACGGCATTTGCAGGCCAGGTGACCCAGAGACAAAGGAAATAGCTCTTTTACTGAGAATGTGGGTACGGCAAAAGAAATAAATCCAACAAAAGATTCCCCGGGGATGGAGTGGTCTTAACATCTCCGGAGCTAACGTCTTGGTCCCTGGGTTGGATGTCTCAGGAGCGCCTGGGAGCCTTACGGTCCTCAAGGGTGTCCGTGAGACGGGGAGGCTTCCTACGGTGTGCTCGACGGCAGGGCTGAGAGCTGGGCTTGGATTGAGTCGGAGCATCATGTTTCTTTGCCACAGGAGGACGCCCTTGGCTGGGCAGGATATGTGAGATGGCCTCCGTCTGCTTCTTCATTGTGGAGAACTGCTGAGCGAAGTCCTCGACGGTGTCGCCGAAGAGGCCGAACTGGGAGACAGGGGCGTTGAGAAAGCGAGCCTTGTCGGTCTCACGCATCTCGACCAAGTTCAGCCACAGATGACATTCCTGGACCACAAGCGTGGCCATCGCCTGCCCGAGTGACTGCACTGTGACCTTCGTGGCCCTGAGGGCAAGGTCGGTCACTGACCGCAGTTCCTGCAACACATCGGGATCAGGGATACTCTCGTGCAGATCTTTGAGCGCCTTGGCCTGGTGGACTTGCAGGATGGACAAGGCATGCTGGGCGGAAGGGTTTCAGTTGGTAGGGTTTCCGGGGCATAGATGGAGCGCAACAGCCATATCCTCCTGGGGAATTGCTGTATATCCATGGGCCGCTCCGCCGTCGAGGGTAGCGAGAGTGGATGAGCGGGCTTTGTGACGAGTGGAGAGGGGTGCTCTCCACGAAGATGTCAGCTCATTGTGCAGGCTGTGATAGGTGCGCAGACCACAGTAACCAGTCAACCAACCGCGATGGCTGTGGGGAGGACGGAGGGTTCCAGTCCAACCCTACTCTGGCGGCGGCCCGGGCAAGCATGTCAGACATCTGCGCGTCAGCCTCAGCCTGGGCATGATGGCCCAAAGGCGGCACCCCAGGGGAGGCATCAGTGTCAGACGCCGCACTCTCCGATGCAGCGGCGAGCTCATCCACTTCGAGCTCTAGAGGATAGGCAGGCTGGCTGTGAGGCGAGCCGCTGTTGCCTCGAGCATGGACGGGAGTCAACGAGCATGCTGGGGACGGGTGGTCCGAGGGGGCGTACGCGGCAGAGTTGCACCTGCTGCCGTCCCCAGATCGCCTCCAACACCAGCCGCATCGTCCTCAATCCCGTGGGAAGAAGGAGCGATATGGGGGGGGGGCGGCTGGAGTGGCATGCTTTCTGTTGAAAGGAAGCCCCGACCGCAACGTTGCCATGGTCATGCCCTCGCAGTGAGAGCTGTGGCCATCTGAAGTGGAGAGCACTCTACCGCATCCAGGAACTACACAGGGGCGGAATGGCATCGTTCAACACCGCTACGTAAAGCTCTTTTAGACAAAAATACTCTTTTATAGAGAAAATCACTCTTTTATGTATAATTCTTTTAACTCTCTTGCGCTGTCGAAACGCCCAGAGGCAAGCTGCACTGCCATGCAGAGAAGGAGAAAAGCCGCTGAAGTGCGCCGTAGATCCAACAGCAAGCAGAGTGTCAGAGGAACAGGGCAGGAACTGGTGTGTAACTTGCAGCTGGCTGCATACACGACCATCGGCTCTGATGAAATTTTCTGAATAAACTCTACATATTTCCCCACTTTTATACCCGTATGTCCGGGCACGGGGTATACAAATACTGTCTACCAACTTCTCATTGGCCTTTTTTCATAGACCAGGTGCATATTCGGCGCACAAGAGAGACCCCTAGTGTCGCTTCTTCGAGTGAGAGACAGATGTGGAACTCTTATTTCCACTTTACCCAACTCACACTACTGGCTAAGATTCTCAAAAGAATTATTTTTCATTTTTCATTCATTCTAAAACAGTGTAAATCTTTCACAGAGCAAAACATCCTGTAACAGTTTAACATTAAAATGCCAATAATATGTACGTCGTGACATTTCCTTCATGTTTAGATCTAAAACAACCATGTGATGATCTGAAAAACCATTAGGTGTATGAAAAACATTCATAACCCTGCTGATCCATATTTTTCCTAGATAGAACCGATCCAATATAGCCCTACAGACCATATTGTCAGTCACTTTAACCCACGTGTACGGTCTCTCCCGTTTATTCCCTATGCTCCATACATCTAGCAACCCATATTTGTTCATAATTTTGGAGAGTACTAGACTAGATTGATTATAAGGTTCTTCACCATTCCTATCTACAGTAAAATCTGTTGTGCAATTCCAGTCTCCCCCTAAAATAATACACACGCCATCACCAATGTTTTTAAGAGCTTCATTAAATTTCATAAATATACCCACCTTTGGCACGGTGGAGGGCGGGACCGGGGCGTGATTACGCACGCCCGGTCCCGTTTTAGGCTAATTAAGCCGTCAAGAGGGATAAAGGCCACTCGCGGATGGCGATGGGAGAGAGAGAAAGAGATCGTTCACGGACATGTCCGTTGTCTTCTGTGTTTGTATTTTGAGTTTTCCATTAAACCTATGATTTACATGTCAAGCCGGTTTCTCGCCTCTTCCTTGCCCGTGAGAATTGATCTGTTTTACACCACCCTTTCTGACACATTATTCAGGGCATACACAATGACAAAAGCAAACAAAAAAACTCCAAAATCTTTGTTAATAAAATCATTCCTTTCTCAATTTCCTCAACAGTATTAACATTCATGCTTTTCGAAAATAAAATAGCAACCCCTGCACTATTATTTTACCCATGACTTAAAACAAGCTTTCCACCCCACCACATACCCAATTCTATTTCATTATCACTATCTGTATGTTTCCTGTAAGAAAGCAACAATTATTTTTAAACATTTTGAAACCACTGCTAATTTATGCCTGTCTCTACACCATTTATATTTAAGGAGCCAACCCTAAGACACTCCATAAAAAGATGAAAAAATAAAAGGGATAGAAACAGAAAAAGAAACCATAGTGAGAGAGACACCCTTTGAAACTTAATAATTTCCTTGATTTTGTGAAGCACAAGCTTTACCCTGTCGTAATTTCGTTAAGAATTTCTTTAAACGAAAACTCTTCTTCTTACTCAGTACATCATAATTTACTGTAGCAACATAACTGAACAAATACATGTTTCCACATCTGGGAAAAACTCAATTCAATCGTTTTTACAAATGATACATCAAAGAAATCATTTATTTCCTGCAATGTATATACATCTCCCATAACTTGGGAACCAATCTCAGAAATATCATAACAAGTATCGTCATCCGCTATCTTAGTGTCGTTACTCATTTCAAAGCCATCTGATGTTTCAAATTGTAGCTCAGTTTCATTTCCAGCTACCTCACTCAAATCACTGTTTCTGCACCTACTTCTCTTACTTCTGCCATAACTGTATCTTCACCAGCTATCATCGTTTCCTCAGCGTTACTGTTTGGTTCACAGTAACAGTAGGTCTATCACTCGGCCTCATATTACCCATGTTACCCACAGCAACACCACTATCATGTACTTCACTTGTAACCTGAGGGTGTACTTCCCTGACATTTGAAACGTTATCACGAGCTCCATCATCAGCACCCTGCTGCATATTCTCACCATTATGAGCCTTATGCAGACATGCAACCCTCTTATGACCAATGTCTCCACATTCAAAGCATTTCATACTTCCGGTGCTTGCATATACTAAATATGATTTTCCTTCATTCCACAATCTGAAAGAAACATGGTTCATTCAGAAACATAAAAACTTGTCTTTTGAATGACATCACGTGCTTCAAAGCTTAATTTTTGCATCCTAGAGGAATAATTTTAATTTGACTAGCAAACTTTCCAAAACTCAAAAGTCCTCATTCAATTTCACTATTCTTAATGAAAGGCAGAACATTTGATATTGTTATCCTAGCAGTTGGTGTAACAAGAGGTGAAACAGCAATATAAGCGCCACTTACCACATCACCGGTGCTTATCAGACGATTAACCAAGTTTTCTTCTTTCAAAAAAATCACCACCGCCTTATTCATGCAGGAGGCCAGGCAAATGTTCACATATCCGATCTTCTCCCCAGCCACCAGCAACACATCTGCTCCCCAGCAACACATCTTCCACAGTTACTCCAGGTTCTGCCATACACCTGACACCATGACATAGCGAGAGAGGCACTGCACCCCCCTCAGGAGGGGACACCATCCCGTCTCCGTCACAACACCCCCCCAAAAAACCTTTAACACACTTTCTCAGCCCAATTTCTGTCCTTACTTATCCAGCTTCACATTAAAGTAAAAAGAAAAGAAAGAAAAAAGGACAGAAATAAAAAAAAAATAAACGCCCTCTCCCTCACCTCTCAACAGGTGATCGCTCACACTCAAACTAGCCCACACCCTCTCTCTCTCACTTGAGAGAGAGAGAGAGAGAGAGAGAGATGGAGTGTGAGCGATCACCTGTTGATGATGCTGTAGTCTGTTAGTCAGCTTTCTGAAGAAAATATAATTTTGGTGAAATTCATCCTTACATTTACATTTACATTTATTCATTTGGCAGACGCTTTTATCCAAAGCGACTTACAAAAGAGAAAAACATAAGCGAATCATCTTAAGGACACAGTGGTACAAAAGTGCCATATTACAAAGTTTCACTAGCATTAGAATAGTATTCAAAACATATACAAGTGCAATTTTTATTTTATTTTTTATTGTTAGTGACTAGTTAAGTACTCTTGGAATATATGCATTTTAAGTCTTTTTTTGAAGACAGAGTGAGTCTGCTTCATGGATGGAGTTGGGAAGGTCATTCCACCAACGCAGTATGATGAAGCTGAAAGTACGAGAAATTGTTTTGGTGCCTCTTTGTGTTGGTACAACAAGGCAATGTTCCTTAGCCTACCGCAGGCTTCTAGTGGGCATGTAGCTCTGCAGAAATGATTTTAGGTATGTTGGAGCAGACCCAGTGACTGTTCTGTATGCCAGCATCAGAGTCTTGAATTTGATGTGCATCAACCGGTAGCCAGTGGAGAGAGACAAGGAGTGGTGTAACATGTGCTCTCTTTGGTTTATTAAACACCAGGCGTGCTTCTGCATTCTGGAACATTTGCAGAGGTTTAATTGCACATGCAGGGATTGAGACTGCAATGAGAGCATTACAGTAGTCCAGTCTAGTTATGACAAGTGACTGAACAATCAGTTTTGTGGCATGTTCAGATAGGAAGGGTCTTATCTTCCTGATGTTGTAGAGTGCAAATCTACATGATCTTGCGGTCTTTGAAATGTGGTCCGTGAAATTTAGTTTGTTATCAATGGTTAACCCTAGATTTTTGACCGTTTTTGAAGGTGTTACTGTAGTCGAACCCAGCTGCATGTTGATGTTGTGTTCAACAGCATGGTTGGCTGGAAAGACCAGGAGTTCGGATTTGGCTGGATTGAGTTGCAGGTGGTGTTCCTTCATCCAGGCCGAGATGTCTGCCAGGCAGGCAGAGATTCGAGCAGTCACGGTGGTGTCATTGGGCTGGAAAGACAAGTAGAGTTGTGTGTCATCAGTGTAGCAGTGGTATGAGAAACTATGTGCCTGAATGATGGGACCCAGTGATGTTGTGTATATAGAGAAGAGAAGTGGCCCAAGCACTGATCCTTGAGGTACCCCAGTAAGCAGTTGATGTGGCTTGGATACCTCACCTCTTCAGGCTACCTTGAAGGACCTACCTGAGAGATAGGAGTTAAACCAGTCAAGCACCGTTCCTGTAATACCCAGTGAGGAGAGGGTGGAGAGTAGAATCTGAGGGTTCATCCTATTTTCACAGTGGAAAAATAGCTGTCCAAGCAGGGGTATTCCTCTCAATTTCACGGTAGCCGGTGTGCAAGTGTCATTCACTATAGAAACCACAATCTCCTCCTTCACTTTATCCTCTCCAATGTGGAAAGTCTGGTAAGTGGTAAGCACCTTGAGTTTGTGTAATTAATCAGTCAGTTGTGTCTCTCAGCTGTAATGAGCCTTATTGATTAAGTTGTTAATTTAAAGCAATTTAAAGTTATTTCCTAGTATTAGTAGTATAGTAATAATATACGATATAATAATACGAGTGATTATGGAGATGCTGTTGAATATAAACACTGACTCATTACACATCACCAACTAGCTCATATTACACAGAAAAAAACTGCTGGTTGAAATATGTAATGTCACAAAATTAAAAGTAAAGTGGCTCTTAACACATCTGCTCTGCTCTTAAAATGGCACGAACACAAGCAAAGTGATACATATTGTGAGACCATCAGTACTCATCGAACGTCCCTCAGAACGTCACTCAGAACGTCCCTCATCAAACACAACCAGAACTAACTGTTGAGTGTATATATATATATATATTTATGAATAATATTAGTTGTTGTTTTTCTTTCAGTACATAGCCATCCATTTGCTGTGGGTGCAGATTACATTTCTCAAGGAGCACATATAATTTAAATAGCCTATTTTTGGTGGTGGCACTCTGAAATCATTAAGATATAAAGTGTTGTATTTCCACTGCTGGAGCCTAATGACCCAAACAGACCTCTTACCATAACATTTCTTTGCTCTCTTGGCCCACTTGAGATGTAGAGTTTTAAGCCTATAGCAGTGCAGGCTTGTGCACATTAACATGCTGTTTAAAAATGAATACTGCCAAGTTGTATCTCTCTTTGCTGAGGATGGTGCAAAATGCACACTAGCATTTTAAAAACATTCTCATTGAGGTTCAACTAAATTTAATTTCCATAATTCATGAATATTTCGATTATGAGTGCTGGGTAAATCATCAGGCTGTGACATACCACAGACATTTGGTTATGGATTATTTAGCTTTTATTCCATGAAAATGTAAAATCTTACAATATGAGTAATTTTATATCACATTAATTGTATATACAATAACATAGTTATGCTAGAAATTCAGTGCAAAAAAATGTCATAACCCACATCCTTCTGATAACGTGGAATGTTATTAGAGCTCCAAGAGAGTAAATTTGAAGAAGTACTGGAAACTAAGTAAATTGAGAATAAACATGGTGTCTGGTGTTTTTAGTGTGTTATTTGAATGATAAGTGGAGGGCTGTTAAGCAGTTAATGAGAACATCAGCAGTCATGGATTATCTTTTTTATGGGTTGGGATTTTTGAATGTCTTAAGGCAAGAAGGATTGAGCATTGTGTATCACAGGACACTGTTGAAAATGTATGAATTAATGCCATATAAATTGTGGAAGGTGTGAGGTGAGAAGGTGTGAACATACAGTATTTTCTTCCATGCTCATCCATTGCTGGAGTTTGCTGAGAATCTGTATTGCTTGTTGCCACCACATTTCACACCAATTATATTTATTTACCTGTGTCAAGCTGAAGTGTGTAACTTTTTTTTATGTTAAAATAAGTTACATCTCAGGCTCATCATTTCTGGTGGGGCAAAAATAATTACTTCACCCAACATGGTGATGCCATGCATAAACATCCCAAGTAATGTCATCTCAGTACAAAACACCACTAAAATGTACACATCTACATTAAAAAGCTCAAGTGACCATGAAAGCAAACCAGATATAAGACAATTGTCAAAGGCTTTGCATATTATCTCAGTAACAAATTAAAAAATAATATAAGTTATTGGAATCTACTACAAACAAATGCATCAAAAACACATCAAAACAATGGCATGTTTCACTGAAATGATGAGTGAAACTGCTTGTGGCACTATAAAAATTGCTCTGTTTGAGCAGCCTGACTGCCTGTCTCAACAAATAGCTTGAGTTTGGGGTGAGGACTATCTGTTTGGGGTCTATTTGGGAAAGCTGTTTTCTTATTTTTTTAATTCTATTTTTAGTGCTAGTGGAACAGAAATTACACACTTCAGCTTAACAAAAGACCTGCTGAACTTTGCCGCAACACCAAAGTTCTCTTTCGCTCACCTGAATGACTTCAAGCCCCTTTGCCAATGCAAATTGTTGTGTGTTTAAGCCCTTCATACATTCAAACATTTCATATAGACCAAAGTGCCAAAACAAGGTGCAAAATAAAAATTTTAAACTTGAGCACTGAAGGGATAGTTCACCCAAAAATGTTAATTCTCTTATTAACTCACCTTCATGCCATCCCATATATGTATGATTTCCTGCTGAACACAAACTATGATATTTTAGAAGAACATTTCAGCTCAGTATATCCATATAATGCAGGTGAATGTTTGATGCTCCAAAAAGCACATAAAGTCTTCATAAAAGCAATTCACACAACTGAGTGGTTAAATCGCTAGTAAAATGAGCGGTAAAATGATAGTTGTGGGTGAGAAACCGATTCATATTTAAGTCCTTTCTTTGCTAGAAATTCTTCTCCCTGCCCTGTAGGGGGTAAAAGCATGAAGAATGTATTTTAAAGATAATTTTGTAAAAATCCAAATAACTTTACAGATTTTTATTGTAAAATGTTTAAATAATGTTTTCCAAGCTTGTTCAAAGAACCATAAACAATTATTGAACATGCACCTGTGGAACAGTCGTTAAGACACTAACAGCTTACAGATGGTAGGCAATTAAGGCCTCAGTTATACAAACTTAGGACACTAAAGAGACCTTTCTACTGACTCTGAAAAACACCAAACAGACAGACAGGACTGGCAAAAAGTTCTCTTCACTGACGAGTCACGGTTTTGTCTCACCAGGGGTGATGGTCAGACTTGCGTTTATCATCAAAGGAATGAGCATTACACCAAGGCTTGTACTCTGGAGCGGGATCGATTTGGAGGTGGAGGGTCCATCATGGTCTGGGGCAGTGTGTCACAGCATCATCAGACTGTGCATGATTTCCTACAAGACACGAATGTCAGTGTTCTGCCATGGCCAGCGAAGAGCCCAAATCTCAATCCCGTCTGGGACCTGTTGAATCGGAGGGTGAGGGCTAGGGAAATTCCCCCAAGAAATGTCCAGGAACTTGAAAGTGCCTTGGTGGAAGAGTGGGGTAACATCTCACAGGAATTATATAATGTAAAAGAAAGAAGCTGGAGTGGCAAATCTGGTGCAGTCCATGAGTACTTAATGCAGCTGGTGGCCACACCAGAGACTGACAGTTACTTTTGATTTTGCCCCCCCCCCTTGTAAAGTTTATGTCTTAGATGTTGAAAATGTTTATGTTCATACAAATATTTACACATGTTAAGTTTGCTGAAAATAAAAGCAGTTGAAAGTGAGAGCATGTTTCTTTTTTGCTGAGTTTATTAGAGTCAACAGGAATGTAGATTTTATTAACTCTACCCCCAAACCCCAGCCCTAAACCTAACCGTAAAAAATAATAATAAAATAATTAGGTAAAAATGCTCCAAATCATGCTTGTTTATGCATTCCAGTTGGTGGAATGGTACAGAAGGCCTAGAGGCAAGCAGGAACACCATCTAACTGTATGAAATAATGAAAGTGATCTGATTACTTCCTGTTTTCCATTGGACCAAAACCTGTGTCTTGGAGGTTGCTTTGTGCCACACGCTATCAGTACTTCAAGAGGGAAATGTGTTCAACACTAAATGTTGCTTCGGATATGGCACTTGTCAGTATTTTGGAAGAATGGGGCAGATGTCAGGGTACAATAACATTCCCATGTGATCATGTTGGTAAGAATGTAGTGTAGTTTGTTTGAGGCCTTGTATAGAGCTGCATAATGCACTTTATAAATACCCTAAAACAGACTACGCTACTGTAGAGAGGGATCTAGGATGATCTAAAGATTCTAGGGATCTTTATTTATTTATTTATATATATATATATATATATATATATATATATATATATATATATAATATATATATATATATATATATATATACACACATTTTATACCCTTTTCTCCAAATTTGGAATGCCCAATTCCCACTACTACTTCCTCGTGGTGGCACAGTTACTCACCTCAATTTGAGTGGTGGACAAGTCCCAATTGCCTCCGCTTCTGAGACAGTCAATCCACGCATTTTATCACGTGGCTCATTGTGCATGACACCGCGGAGACTCTGCATGTGGAGGCTCATGCTACTCTCGTGACTACAAGGTGGTTGCCCCATGTGACTCTACCCCTCCCTTGCAACCGGGCCAATTCAGTTGCTTAGGAGACCTGGCTGGAATCACTCAGCACACCCTGGATTCGAACTTGCGACTCCAGGGGTGGTAGTCAGCGTCAATACTCGCTGAGCTACCCACGCCCCAGGATCTTTATTTGTAAGCACAAAAGGATCACAAAGAGTTTGAACTTAAGAATGCTAACCACAAGAAATTTGAGCTAAAGGCAACAGCTGGAGAACCTCAGGTTCTAGAACTACAGGGTGTTCTGGATGAGCACATCTGTCTCTACATCCCACCTGTCCAAGCAGAGGGGATAGTGGGAGAGCACTCTGCAATGTTTAAATGTTTTTAAGTGTTTAAATAGATGGGCCCTCTAGCTCCAAGAGATGCACACAATCTCTCTGTCTATCATAGATACACATGCACACACCACCAAACAAGAGCAGTGGCAGGGAGAAGATGAGGTAGAATTTTTTATGAGATATCATGGCAAGAGAGATAAAGAGAGAGAGTGTGAGAGAGAAAGAGAGAGAGAGAGATAGTCAGAAAAAGACTCTCTCAGGCAGGGATGCGGGAGGAGAGGATGTAGAGGAAGTGGATGGAGACTTGAGCACTGGAGCATCTCCAGCTGCTTTTTACATTAAGTGCAGTGATATATATAGTATAATGCAGTCAGGTAAACATGATGTCCCAAGGCTATACGTATCCATGCCCTCTGAGAGCCAAGAAACTTCAACACTTCAGAGATACTATTTTGCTTAAAGGAATAGTTCACCCATTAATGAAAATTCTGTCTTTGTTTACTCCAGCCTCATAAATAAAACAATTGTATTGATACAAAGATCTAAAGTATTTATGCAATATTGTTGGAGAAATTATTGTGGTACATCCATTTACACAATTTTTCTGACTCAGCAGCTTATTGCCAGGATAGTGCAACTGTACATGTTTCAATGCAGCAGAAATATTGTCAGAGATGGGGGAGGACAAACAGAAGGAGGATGAAAGATGGGGAGAGGGGGGGGGGCACCACACACACACACACACACACTCAGCTCGTGTTCAGATTAGGAGGAGGATCTGAAACTATGTTGGCTTGAGAGACATTCAATACTAACCACACCTGAATAGTCATGGCAAGCCTGCTTAAAACACTTGGATACACACAAAAGCATCCGTGGAAAAGTTGTCTCTTTCTCTTCACTCTTCCAAAAACAGAACCATATCCAGTCTGCATACACATCTTTGCATTTGTCGTACATCCACAATGCATGTAGTTAGAAATTCTGATAGATAAACTATATACTAGAAAGATGTTTTGGTCAAATAGAGCTTGAATCAAAGTAAACAAAACTTACTAAAGCATATCAAATACATTTAACACAGTGTAATTCAAATACTTTTGGGACCACTGTAAGAATAATACTAAATAATACATTCCCTTTCTGTCATTCACTCGACATTGTGTCGAATGTAGTGACACAAGGGGTTTTTCTTGAGAGCCTCGTATACCACTGAACTTGAGAAAAGGTCAATGAGAAATTGTCAGACAGAATTTGCATGTCCCACCCCAAGACATACAGGTATAAAGGGAAACGGGCGTGCGTCTGTCAATCTGATTTTTTCTTCGGAGTGGTTGTGCATCAGCAAGCTGAAGTCCATTACTGTTCCACTCACCTCTGTTGGCAAAGCACTGCTGTTGGATCTACGTCACATTACCAGCGGATTTCTCCCTCTCTGCACGCTGTGTAGTCCATGCCCCTGGGCACTTCGACAGCACTTCTGTCTTAAAGAGTGTTCTCTCCTAAAAGAGTATTTTCCCTCTAAAAAAAAATTTCACTCACAAAAGAGCAATACACAGCAGGCGTTGAACATCCTTTTCTGGACGTGTCTTTTTAAAGATGCCCTTCTGCCTCTGTGTAGTTCCTGGATGCGGTCAATATCTCTCCGAGACTGATGGTCATTGATGCTGCCTCGTGTGCCTGGGTAGCTTTCACACTGAGGCAGCATTAGTGGATAGTTCATGTACTCACTGCGAGAACATGGCCATGGCAGCATTGCGGTCTCAGCTTTCATTTCTCAAAGTGAATGCCACTTCAGCCGCCCCCCTGCGTCGCTCCTTCTTCCCATGGGATTGAGGACTACCACGCTGGCGATGGAGTTGATTTGGGGATGGCAGCGAGCTCGATTTCGCGGACCACCCGCCCCCTAGCGAACCACCCGCCCCCTAGCACGCTCGATTGCTTCCATCAGGGCTTGAGGTGAGTGTGTCTCGACTCAAGGCCAGCGCCTGGAATTGGATGATGATGTTGCATCAGAGAGCGTTCAGGCGTATGACACAGCTGGCCCGGGGGCTGCGCAAGTATGCATTTCACCCAGTGAGCATTCTTGCACTGGTGCTGTGCAAGATCAGGGAGGACGAGGAACAAGTCACCTTAGTGGCTCCTTACTGGTCCACTCAGACTTGGTTCTCGGATCTCACTCTCCTCACTACAGCACCTCCCTAGTAAATTCCCCTGGGAAGGACCTTTTTTCCCAGGGACAGGCCACCCTCTGGCATCCGTGCCCACACCTCTAGAACCTCCACGTTTGGCCCCTGGATGGGACGCGGAAGATCTGAGTGACCTACCACCCGCGGCGTAGACATGATCAACCAAGCCAGAGCTCCCTCTACCAGGCATTTTTACGCCCTAAAGTGGTGCTCGTTCGCAAATTGTTGTTGTTCCTGGTCTGAAGACACACAGAGATGCGCAGTTTGGTCAGTGCTTTCATTTCTGCAAGAGAGGTTGGAGGGGAGGCTGTCCCCCTTCACCTTGAAGGTGTATGTAGCCGCTATCGCGGCGCACCACGATGTAGTGGACGGCAAGTCCTTGGGTAAGCACAACTTGATTATCAGGTTCTTTAGAGGCGCCCAGAGGCTGAACCCTCCCCGACCAAGCCTGTTCCCCTACTGGGATCTCTCAGTGGTACTCTCGGGCCCTCAGAGACCCCCCTTGACTCAGTTGAGCTCAAGGCCCTCTCCTTGAAGACGGCTCTCCTGATAGAGCAAACTTCCATCAATAGGGTTGGGAACCTGCAAGCATTCTCTGTCAGTGACACTTGCCTGGAGTTCAGTCCAGCAGATACTCACTTCATCCTAATACCGCGACCGGGCTACGTGTCCAAGGTTCCTACGACCCCCTTCAGGGATCAGGTCATGAACCTTCAAGTGCTGCCCTGGGAGGAGGCAGACCCAGCCTTTTTGTTGCTGTGTCCGGTACATGCTTTGAATGACTATTTGGACCACACGCAGTGCTTTAGATGTTCTGAGCAGCTCTTTGTCTTCTTCGGCGGATGGCGGAAAGGGAACGCTGTCTCCAAACAGAGGTTAGCTTGGTCATTGACACTATCTCCGTGGCCTCGTGATAGTCATGTCACCTGTTCCCTGCTTAGGGGTGCTTAAGGTCTGTATATGACACCTTTTTCTGGGGGCGTTGGGGAGGGTTATGGGAGGCCGATACATTTGCTTCTAGCACGCAGTAGCTTGCTTGCACCTGTGTCAGCGGTTCACGTAACACAGTCTAGTACATGGTGCTTTTAAATGGGACCCCTTGTGTCACTACATTCAACACAATGTCGAGTGAGTGACAGAAGGGGTATGTCATGGTTACTGTTGTAACCTCCGTTCCTGATGGAGGGAATTTGTGGAAACATTGTGTCCCCCTTGCCACGACACTAGACCTACCACTGTAAATGGCCATACCTTATTCTCGGATCCTCAGTGCAAAAAGCTGACTGACAGACACACGCCCGCTTCCCTTTATACCTGTATGTCCGGAGCCGGGACATGCAAATTCTGTCTGCCAATTTCTCATCTGCCTTTTTTCAAGTTCAGAGGTAGGTGAGGCTCTCATGAAAAAGACCCCTTATGTCACTGCATTTTACACAACGTCTCGTTCCCTCAATCAGGGAACAGAAGTTACAACAGTAACCATGACGTTATCTTATTTATTATATGGACAACGTAACCTTAAACTTTGCTCTGTCCTATTTTATTTTACTGCTGGTGCCTTTATGTGCCTTAATGGTTATGCCTGCATTATTTTAACTAATTTAATTGAATGGATTTCTGGAATTCTTGATTCTGATTGTGTGATTCAATGGCCTAATATTTCTGAACAATGACTTGTCATATCACTTTTTATCCAGGTAGTGCAAGTCATCTTTCCTACATCTCGTATAACTCTGCAATCTCTATTAATAAGCTAATGAAACAATTTGACCATAAATCAATATTTCATGTCTATTTATTTATGTATTTAGCAAGTAGTCATCTAATGAGCAGGATAATGAGCTGTCCAACATTAATTTAAATAGTAATTGTTGCAATATAAATACCAACAGAACTTCAACACAAAGCTAATATGGAATTCAGAGTTTCTGGTCTCTTATTTTGCATAATAAAATCTCCAAAATGGCAGCACGTCTCTCTGCATGTCCGGATGTCCTGTGTGTTGACTGAGTGATTCCATTGTTTAATTGTTCTAAGCTGTTTTGGATATTACCACTGATTCATATCTGTCTTTCAACTTAAAATATAGTGTAGATCAGGGGTTTTCAAATTGGGTGAAATTGAGCCTCCCCCTAGAGAACTTGAAGACAGCCGTGCACCCCCACCACCACTAGGCTATTTTTATGCTTTTAGGCTATGTTCCACACAAAATGAGTTTCATCAATATACATTTTTATTAAAATCAACTTTTTTTATTAAGCTATCAACATTCCATTTTAAATTGAGATTCATTTTGAAATAGTTCATATTTTTGAAAACACGTTTGTCTTACTTTTTAAAGCATATTGTGAACACACACTTTGTAACACATTTTTACAACATTCAAGCAGTTGGGAAACTTTTAAAATTAGCCTTCTGAACAGAATCCTCCACAGTCAAAAAACTAAACAAAGTATTCTCAACAGCCCTATAACCAAAGAGCCAACAAAATGTAACGAAAATACATACAGACATAGAACGAAATCATCCCCATGGACAGCTCTATATTCTGATCACTGAACAGATAACCCTCGACAAACAAATAACTAAATTGGAAACATGTTCATTAACAACCACAGGCTACTAACGTTATCTCAATTAAATAAGAGCTATTTTTGGAAATTTTAGGATACTTAAGCCAATTCAACTTAAGCCAATTCAAACATCAACATTAGACATCAAAAACCATCAAGATGGACAGCGCTGTTTTGTCACAGTATCAAATAAGTAAAAATCACATCCCTATCGGCCTTAAGCAAAAACATTAAGCAAAAAAAAAGAAAAGAAAAAAATCTGATTAACAATTTTGCCTCTTCATTTTCATTGCCCCTACATCAGTGGGAACAATGAGTCCGACTTTTTGATGCGCACAGGTGAGTGATGCGGGGCTGCACGGAAGAAAGGAGTATACATAAATCGTCCTCCACCTGCAGCCTTGATCTGTATTTGCTTTTAAGTAGAGTCAAAGCGAAAACCCACACTCACATAAGTAAGTGGAGGTGAAGGGGATGAGGACTTTCATAGCCTTTCGGGAGAGTTGGGGAAACTCAGTCCCAAAGTGTGGAAGCGACATTTCACTCATTCTTTGTTTCAAGTTAATGTTTGAGTTCAGTTCGACTAGGGCCTCTTGCAAATTCAGTACATCACGGGGTGTCACTGGGAAAGAGAATGGATTTCTCATTTATTTTGTCTCCTCTCTAAAATACTCCACAAATTGCCCACGCAACTCATTCAAATGCGCAATGATCACCTGTTGTACAGACTCCAATTGCAAACCAGACTTCTCCATAACATCTTCCAAGGTTGGAAACATTTCCACTGAGCCTTTTTCAACACGACCACGTTTAACTTTTTCTTGAATCCAGACACTTGATCGTGTGCCAAAAAGACATGGCAGTCTTTGTCCTGCAGTGAGGTGTTCAGTGTGTTTAAGCGGTCAAAGATATCAGAAAGATAGGCCAACTTCGCAACCCACTTCATGTCAGCCATGTGTTTCACCAGAAGGGAGTCAAATCACATAACCGGGTGAGGACCTTGCCCAGAGAAAGCCATCGGACCTCGGAGTGCAGGAGCAGCTGATGGAAGTGAGCACCCATCTCATTGCAAAGCATGGAGAAGAGATGGGCATTCAATGCACGTGATTTAATTAAGTTTACAATTTTTTCTACCTCATCCAGAACTGCACGGAACTCGCTTGGCATCTTTTTGCCAAGGCCTTGCAATGAATGATGCAGTGCTTCCAGACAGCGACAGGGGCAACTGCCTTCTGTTTAACCAGACCGCTGTGACGGCCTGTCATTGCTCTCGCCCCATCAGTGCATACTCCACAACAGTGGTCCCAGTCTATTTGGTTTTCAAGAATGAAATTATTCAAAGCCTTGAAAATTTCTTCTGCTGTAGTGCATGATGGCAAAGAGTGTCAAAACAAAAACTCCTCCTGGACAGAGAGCTCTTTAATATAGCAGACATATACCATTAACTGAGCGCAGTTTGCAACGTCAGTAGACTCATCCAGCTGAATTGAGAAAAAAGGGCTCTCACAAATACCATCCAGCACCTGTTCTTTTACATCAGATGCCATGTCTGAGATTCAACGCTGAATGGTATTATAAGACATTGGGATTGCGTTTAGCTTGGCAGCAGCAGCTTCTCCCATCATTATGGAACACATGTCTTTAGCAGCAGAGAGGAGTTACGTTTCACCAAAATTGTGGGGTTTACCTGTCTTCGCGATGCATAAAGCAATGGGATACGATGCTTCAGTCGCCTTAGTATTAACAGATCTGTAAGTCTGGATACTCTCTTTTGTGTGTATCACTCTTTCAGCTTTCTGTCAAAAATTCCAGTGGCTTGGCCACCAGACTAGAATGCTTGGCCTCAATGTGATGCCGGAGCTTACAGGGTCTCATACTATCATTTGCTAGCCCCTCTTTGCAAATAACACACTGTGGCAGTGCGCATCATCAGGACCGGTCCATGAAAATCCCAACTAGAAATATTCCTGATCATACTTTCTCTGTTTTTTGCTTGGCCCAGAATCTGCCTCCTCTCCTGTAGACTTTTGTATTGTAGACACTACAAAGTGTTCCATTTTGCAACACGCATATGCCTAACACTCACTTTAACATGCAAGCTAGCAGGACAGATGTATGCAGACGTGAAATGTTATGATTTATTTTCCCTTGTGCTGCACCTCCCCTGGGGCTCTCTGGCACCCCCCAGGGGAGGTGCACCTTACCAATTGAAAACCTCTGGTGTAGATTATAAAATCCGGTGGTAGTTGGTCTGGTAGCCTATTAGACTTCATAAGTTCTGTATGCAGGAAACTTGCTGGGCCTTGTTGCTCCTCCCGAAATCACACATAATCACACAATCCTGGTTCATATTAAAGATATGGTCCATATCTAGAGTGGCTTACATTTTTGCTGATCCTGGAGGTCCTGATCATCATCGGTTTGGACCATGTTGCCTGTTCTCCTCTCAGAGCTGGTATGATGACACGCCGTTTGATCTTGATGGGCCCAAGATTCACACGACAAAAGAAAGCGCATCCTTCTTGATGCCGATGCTGGTGTTTTGAACTGTATTCCTAGTGTTTTAGATCTGACTGGTTCTGATTTTTAACTGATTTATTTCACAGCATTGCTTCACTTGCTTGATTTCCTGTTTACATGTGACGTCACACAACATCATCATCCATCTCAGAAGGATGATATCTTGACCAGGATTCCTACGGCACAGACCTGGACTCCGTCATTATACTTGCTCCCTAGTATCATTGAGCACCTCATTGCTTTTATTGTTTTTATTGAATATACTATACCCAACAGTGTGTTGGAAATGTCAAACTTGACTGCTTTGTGTCAAGTGGATGGATACCACGATTTTAAAAGAAATAATTAAATGTACAATGTCGTTGATTTTTGCTGTGCTATGTTTTGTTAATTTTGTACAGTTCTGCTGGATGCCTTTATGAGACCGACAACTCCCATGCAGTACTCTAAAAATCTTGATGCTACATGCCAAACAATGTGCACTCCTGGCAAACTGCCGGGTGTCAAATCTTTAACCCACCCTTGTTCTTCTCCCCTGACTCTGTGGACCTGACCAGTCTGATCAATGTTATAGCTCTACAAGACAATTTTACTATTTCCTCAATAGTCTTCGCAATTTTATAATAGATTAAAATATTAAGAAATAATCCTCTAGTAAATCTCTTCAGCAAAAGTGTCTAATTGTCCTGTTGCTTCTGATTTTTGGGAATGTGCAACCCAATCTGGGCCCTGATGTTACTACAATTTTTAATACACCTGCCAATTTTAAATCAAGGTCTGGTCTTTGTTTCATCCACTTGAACGCAGTCTATCCACTAAAATGGATATGCTTCACATTTGGGCACACTCAACTGATGCTGATGTACTGTAATTGTTTTATCTGAAACTTGTCTAAACAATTCTGTCCCGAACAAGGATATCAGCATTGATGGGTATAAGGTATTTAGGACCCAAAAGAGGCTGGGGTGTTTCAATTTGTATCAAAAATAAGTTTCAGGTGAATGTGCTTCTCTCTAAATCAGTGAGTAAGCAATTCAAACTTTTATCTCTCAATCCTGAGGTCTCTAAACTCTTCATATCATTGTCGGTGGCTGCTACAGGACACCTTCAGCTGTCAATGGAGCATTACACTCCTTAACGCAATTTTAAAAAATAGTCTTTATTGGAGACTTAAACTGGAACTTGCTAAAATCATTATCTGATGACTTAAAAGCTTATTATAACTTGCTAAATGTTTTTCAGATTGTTAACAGTCCCACTAGACCTAATTTGTGATGTCCTGAAAAATCATCATTAATTTATGTAATTTTAAAAATTGTTCCTCATAAATACACAGCTGCTTCTGTATTTGCAAATGACATTAGTGACCACTGTGTTGTTGCCACAGTTAGGAATACAAAAATTCCCAAAATCAAGCTCATTATTATTAAGCATGCCATGAAATACTTTACGAAGCTAGGATTTGCTAATGACCTGTTTCTCTTTGATTGGGGAAAAAATAATTTTATTGCTGATGTTAAAAATGCCTGGAAATGCTTCTATGATGGTTTTGTTGAAATTGTCAACAAGCATGCTCCCCTCAGAAAGTATAGAGTTCAAGGCAGAAAAAATGCATTGTTCACTCCTGATTTATCCAATGTTCTCCATGAACGCAATGTGGCATGAGCAAAAGCCTGGAGAACAAGTTTTAACTCAGACTGGTTATTTTTCCAGTGACTGCAAAATGTGTTCACAGTTGTGATCAGAAAAGCCAAAGCTGATCATTTCCTCACCGAAACTTCAAACAACCTAAATAATCCCTTAAAATTTTGGAATAGTATTAACTGGATTATTATAAGATGGAAATAAAATCAACACAAAGCTTCCCTCATGCATTGTCAAGGATTCACATAAATCTCTGATGAGGCCGAAATAACTGGTTGTTTTAATTAACATTTTATTGTCTCTGGTTCCTCATATGAATCTCTCAGTATTACTCATGATGACTCTCCTACTGTTTGCTCAGATGATCACCTCAAGGCAAGTCATTCCTTTAGTCTTAATCAGGTGACAGTCTCAGAGGTGCCCTCAAACTTTTAGACATTTGAAAATTGGCAGGTCCGGGTAACTTGGAGCCTTACTTTTTAAAGCTAGCAACTGATTTCACTGCAGCACCGTTGATTCATCTTTTTAATCTTTTCTTTAGACACCAACATAATTCCTCTTACGTGGAAATCTGCCTACATAATTCCCCTATTCAAAGGGGGTGATCCGACAATCTTAAACAACTACAGGTCCAAATTGTCAATTCTGGCTATGGTTCTAGAATCCCTTGTGAGTGAACAAATGAGGTTCCAATCTACTAATAATATCGTATTTGACTTTCAATCAGGCTTTAGAAAAAAAAATTTAGTACAACTAAAGTGGCCTAAAAGTGACAAATGATTTTATAGAATCATGAGACCACAAGCAACATTGTGCAACCCTTTTTATTGAACTAAGGCTTTTGACACAATGGATCATGCAATATTAAAGCAACAACTTATCCGCAAATGATTGTCAGAACACACTGTTTGAAAATTATCTACCAGGCAGATATCAGCGTGTGCAGGCATAAGGTATCATTTCTTGTTCCTTTAGTGTAACTAAGGGCATGCCCCAGGGATAGGTCCTGGGACCACTTCTATTAATTTTGTACATTAATACATTTGGACAAAACATCACCAATGCAAATTTATATTTATACACTGATGATACAGTGATGTACTGCTCTGCATCTACAACTAATCAGGCTCTCTGTCAGCTTCAATTAGCTTTTAATACAGTACAATGTACCTTGTGTGATTTAAAACTTGTTTTAAATGCCGATTAAAACAAACTCATTATGTTCTCAAATGTAAAATCAAAGTTACTAAACCTTCCATAAATCACTACCTCCCAAGTCTCTGAGATTGATTCAGTATCTCAATATGAATACCTAGGAATTTTAATTGATGATTCTCTCTCTTTTGCGACTGAAAAGTGGTGGTTGAAATTGTGTTTTTACTTTAAAATCAAGTCATGCCTTTCCTTCGAGGCCAAAATAGACTTGCTGCTATCACTTGTATGCCTGTGCTGGATTATGGTGATGTTATATACATGCATGCATCCCTTACAATGTTTGCATGCACTGGATCCTGTTAAACACAGAGCACTGAGGTTCGTTACAAACAATAAAGCACTTACTTATTGCACCTTGTATGCTCAAATTGGATGGTCTGCTTCATCTTCCCATAGACTCACCATTAGCACAATTTTATTTACAAGGCTATTCTTGGTCTTCTCCCACCTTACCTACAGACCTATATCCTTCAAAAAATATGGGAATTTATTGTCTTCACTCCCAAGATTTATTCCTTCTACCTATCCCTAAAGCCCGTACTGAACTGGGTAAAAGGGCGTTTAAATATGCTGCTCCATCTGCTTGGAATCAGTTCTAAATCAACTGAATCGTAGAAAGCTCGTCTTGCTAAATTAATTAAAAGTCATTTTAAAGAATTTGGAAACACACACATCTGACTGCAAATGTTATGACTGACCATTATTGCCTCTGTTTGACCTGTGAAAACTGTGAATTTTAAATATTAAGATGTCTTATATTTCTCTAGTTTTTGAAGTCTGTGATTCTAATGTTTCTGTAGTTAATTTTTTATTTAATGTGCATGCATATACTTATTCTGTGTATATCGCTGTGTATATTGTGTGTTGTCGTGTTACCAAATAAATATTTTATGTACATGTATTTATTTATTTGGTTGGTAGCCATTTAATATGCAGGATAAATCCGGTTGATATTGCAAAATAAACCATATATATATAAATGTAACACTATGTTGGCTTCTCTGTTCTGTGAAAGAAAAATGAAAGTGATGTGTAGACAGTTAAATGTGTCGAGAGTGAATTCTCTTCAACAGAAACATGCAATAGGTGAGTGGGTGAGGTAAATGTGTGCCATACAGACAGTACAGAAACACAAAGGAACTAAAATCACAATCAAAGGAGTCTTTAAGGTGAAATGTCTGTCAGGAAGTGCTGCTGTCACACTGGGTTGGAGCAGACTGAACAGCGAGAAGCCCTCCTACTCAATCCAGTAGACTGTGCTTTTCAGGGTTGTCTTCATGGGAAGGCTTTGCCACTTTAGTCAGAAGATTCCATGACATCACAATAGCTGCGGTATTGGCCAATCAGAAGCTAATGAGAGGAAATATAGGCTGAGGAGGAACTCACCAGCAGGACCACAGAGACCAGATGGTTGGGGCAACTGGGAGCCGAAAGCAATCTCTCTTTTGTTTTTCAAAATGTTTTTCAATCCATCTTTCTTTCTCTCTTTAGCCTTGTCTTTAACATAAGATTGTTGTTCGTAACTTTTTTCCCTAAACATATGGACATTCTACAGTAATCTTACTAAAGAACATGTGTAACACCAGGATTGAGCCCCTTTAACCACATGATCCTAGTGTTGGCTGTGCAATTGTTAGCTAAAATTTTACTTTAAACTCTGTAGGACCGGAGCCGCCAGATCTTTCAAATCTTAATCTGGCAGGTCACATTCAGTAAAGACACATGGCAGCAATTATATCACATTTACCATTACACTTACACTTGACGTGTCATCATAAACCACATATGCATAATTACATAATTATGTGTTTAATCTAGAATAGTTCTACTGAATAATCCTTGTAAACCAAATATACATGAACACACACACACACACCCACACACACACAAGTGTGTTGAGCACCCTCATGTGAATCGTCTTTCCATGTCATGTCACACTCTTTGAAGTCTATTTCAAGATCTAATTATCATATTATGTTGTGTTTGGGCTCATTTAAATTAGGATAGTCTACTGTAAATTATGATATGCCATTGTCTATGATATTGCATGTTTTAGTAAGTAATAATTAAACAAGTGACAAAAAGACATTACTGTTTATTATATTTATGTGTGTCTGTGGGAATTTCATGCACTAAAACTCACTGCAGTTTGGCCTCTGAGTGAAATAAATTTGCTCATTGCAATCTACAAATTGAATCCTTTCCAAAGATATACAGCACATGGCTATCCCCTCTTTTTATGGTTTTACCAACTCTGAATCTAAAAGTTGTGATAACAAATTTACAGTTCTTATTTGTCAACAAATTAAAAAAGCATTAAGAATTGGTAGGTATCAGCTATAAGCACCGTCAATATATATATAAAATATAGTCATGTCTCGTCGTAAACGTAAAGGTCAGACACAATAAAACAATTTGAACTGAACCGTGAGTCATCTATAATGAAAATGCATCACATTTTCAGCTCACCATGCTTGTTGTGAAAGATGGCTGTGGGAATGGATCAAAGTGTTGACTACGATTGACTTGTTTCAATTCTCTCAATTTTAAATCCAGTCAATAAAGGCAGTGCTGTTCACACAAGTACTGTGAGACAAACACACAACAGACTAAAGCTGCAAAATAACCTTCTACATTATTTGTTATTATTTATGTTTTTGGTCTAGTCCATCACTGTTGACAATTATCAAGTGTCCTTCATAAAACTTTATGTAAAGCCAAGGAAAAACAAGGTCTTCATCAAATGGTAGGGTAAGGCACTAACAACGTCAAGGTTGTGAGTTTGATTCCCAGGGAACAGACATATTGATAAAATGTATACATTAAATAAACTTTGATGAGCTGCCTCAGAGGATGTTTTTGCATTAATCTGTACACTTTTTAATTGTTTAACTATGTAAACTGGTACTAGAGAGACCGCTGTGATATGTTTTGTGTTATGAACACTTTTAAGATGCTGTTCAAAACAAAACCAGGGTTTTGTGTAGTAATTTTTTTATTAATTAATAAATTAAATACATAATTCATTAATTAATTAATCTTGTCATTATGTTGCAGACATCTAACTGTTTACATGCAAGGACAAAATCCTGTGTGAACAGCCCCTTTGGATAAAAGTGTCTGTAAGATGCATAAATGTAAAACAAACAATTCTATGAACCCTTATGTGATCTGTATCCCACTAAGGCAAGACAAGTGAAACCTCTGAAATCATTGCTTAGTTTTTTATCACTAAATCCATAATGGTGACACTCAACCAACCAAGCTCTTGGCATTCCGCAGTCGTCATGGTGTTGCATGTATGAAGAAAATGGGGGTGGTGTCTGTGTACAAACCCTGAAGACACGCAGAGGCTATCTTCCTCTTCCAGACACTACCAGCTAATTCATTAAATTATACTACTTACTTTGTAACTGAGGCTGCCCTCCCGGCTTGATCCCCAACTTTCATAGCAACTGAATAAATGAATTTGAAAACAGAGTGAAGAAAAAGTGGAGAAAGAGAACAGGAAGGGCAATAATCCAATGTAAATAGAGGCTATTGCCATTGGCAGGGGTAACAGAGACAGAGTGAGAAAAAGAGAGATGCCACAAGAAGAGGAAAAAGGAAGGATAAAGGCGTGTTAGCATGAGAATATGGAACAAATCAACATGAGAGAGCAACGGGATTCATTAGGATCCTATCCGGATGCATTTATCTTTGTGTGTCCAACTCCTAATGACCGCTGATCCTAAACGTTACCTGTTCCTATCCTCGCTCCCCTGCACACAGCTGGCACCTCTGGAGCCCCTGTGGCACCTGCTGGTAGTCAGTGAGGGCATGCAGCCACATGATGGAGCTGCCAAATGCCATCTGCCCGACTGACCAAAGCAAAACATTTACCACGAGTCTCCTGCAGAACTGCCCCCTGAAGTCCAAACACTGATCTTCAATCCAGCTTAGCACTGCCTTAGTTATAGAAGTGTATATGTGAATTTATACCCCTAAAAAGTGAAACATACTTAATTAATTATTTAATAATTACATTATAATACCATAACAATTATTTATTCAATTATGTTTTTCCCCTGAGGTCCAATTTTAAAATTACTTAAATATTTTGAATAATAATTTAGTTGTTATATGTAAAATATATATATATATATATATATATATATATATATATATATATATATATATATATATATATATATATATAGTCAATGACTATTAGAGTTTTGTTTTTGTTTTACTACTGTACAGTTACGACTCTTATCTAAACACCCTTTGTACTAACTGGCTAACCTCTTTGCATGTGAATGAGTAACAGTGCTTACAGGTTGAGGGTATGCCAACAAGTCAATAGTTAGTGGTTTATGGTGGAGTGAATTCCAAAATTATTTTGCACGGCTGTTATTGTGGTTTGTTTGACAGAATGCGCCAAATGACCTCTTCCTACTGTTTAAATTAGGCAACGAAATGACCAATGAAAAGATGCTAAATCAGGCTCTCTGTTTAACAAGTATCTCCACTGGCCTTGAGAAGTGTCCATCAAAACCGCATGTGTCCCACCCTTATGTTTTGAAGAGTGTCAATTCATTTATCTCAACTGTCCGGCTGAAGTGTAGTCAAGAGATTGCCTACATCGCACTTGCTCTGTGATTTCCCTGACAACCAAAGCCATTCATGAATGCACAATGTCAGGTGGCTTTAAAAAGAATGCGATAACATCCAAATACGGTTGCTAGATTTCCATCTTCATGAAGCCATGAGTGAAAGCTAATTATAACAGGCAATTTATGCATTGGACCTGGAAAACCAAACTTTCCACTCAACAACCGGACTAGAAACCCTAGTCATAAAACTGAATTCAATCTAAAATAGTATGTGAAAGCTCCGATTTTTTTCGATCAGGAAGACTCGCAGACTTCAGTGAAATTTAAGATTACATTTATTTGATGAATATAAAACAGAAAAGTAATGCCTCTCTTTGGTGTAGGCCCCAAAGATGTTGTACTCGGAACCGTCATATCCTGCCAGAGATAGGAGGCGGAGGTGAGGAGCCTACCGCCGTGGAGGACGGGACTCAACTGGTGGTGGTGGAGGTTGCATGATAACACACTGAAACAGCAATGTGATAGATTGTGAGCAGACTTATAAAGCAACGGCTTACATGTGATTGGCTGGGAATTACCCAGCTAATGGTGCTAGACTGCTAGTCTTCCCGCTTGAACTACGCTGCGCTTACATATCCAAAAATGAATTCTTTAGCAATCGATAACCTAGATCGACAATCGATAGCCTACGCACCAACAACGTCACACAGTCCCTCACACCCGGGGGTCTTTTTTTCTCCCCACAGAGTGAAAAATGTTTTCGGCCGGGGCCATATGTATTTGCGTCACAGAGACTACATCCTGCCCGAAATGGAGGTTAACATGTGGCAAATACGTCACATGGGCTTGCCATCCACACGTGGAAGAGGCACAAAACACACACACACACACACACACACACACACACAAACACACACACACGCGCGCACACACACACACACACACACACACGTTGGTGTGGCTATCCTTATGAGGACTCTCCATAGACATAATTATTTTTATACTGTACGAACTATAGATTCTATCCCCTAAACCTACCCCTAAACCGGGAGTGGTGGTGGTGTAGTGGTCTGAAGCACATAACTGGTAATCTGGTAATCAGAAAGTTGCTGGTTCGATCCACACAGCCACCACCATTGTGTCCTTGAGCAAGGCACTTAACTCCAGGTTGCTCTGGGGAGATTGTCCCTGTAATAAGGGCTCTGTAAGTCGCTTTGGATAAAAGCGTCTGCCAAATGCATAAATGTAAATGTAAATGTAAACCCAATCCTCACATGAAGCTTTTCTGCATTTTTACATTTTCAAAAAAACATGCATATATATATATAATTAGTATATATTTTTAAGGGATTTGAATAATGGGGACACTAAAAATGTCCCCATAAACCACATTTATAACATCATATCCTTGTTATTTCTAGTTTGTAACCTAAAAAATGTCCTCGTAAACCACCCAAACCTGCCCACACACACACACACACACACGCACACACATTTCACATTTGTCTCCTAGTGACAGAACTATTATTAATTGTTATTTAGATGGGGTGACAGTCATAAACCATTCATTTTTATTCTAACACTGTGAAAATGTTTATCCCACACCAGCAGAAACATAGGTGTCATTCAGTTTTTACAAACAATAATTTTCCCTCCAAACTTCTGTTTCTCACGTTTTCCAGAACTGTAATAATCATATATTAAAATCAAAATATATTTTTTGTGCTAAGACTACGCATAATTTGGAGTTGAATATGAAAAAATTAATTAATAAATAAAAATGAGGCAGTGTATCTGACAAAACCAATAAGTCTCTTGTTTACAGGTCTGTATCTGGACAGTCCCTGTGGATGTTGTTGCTTTACCTATGATGAAAATAATAGACAAAAATATCCTGGGAAAATGTTGACAAAAATTAGCCAGGGCTAAATATTCTGGGCAAAAGAAGCACACATATGCACTGAAATGCAACTTTCTTTCTCTTCTGAGAAAATAATACAAAATTATTTGGCACTTCGAATGCACTCTAAAATGAAATGCTCTCTTGAAAGACAATGTCTCTTTTCCTGATTGCCAACAACCTCTGACTGGTAATAGCAAATAGTAAATCATGGTTCAAGACTGACGTAAAATAAAAGCTATTGGCTATGTAGAAAAAAAAAAAAAAAGGATGAGCCCTTCGATACATCCTTCCCAAACATTCTGTTTCAAAAGGAAATATATCAACAAAGGAAAGAAAGCTGCACAAGACATTTACCGGAGTCTTTAAAGTCAACTTTCTAAAGCATTAAAAGGCAGTCGCACTATAGGCTTTGAGCACACAATTTATTTTTGATGAACCAGGATATGATGTCTAATGTACATAAATAACACATCACAAATAATACATATTTTATATAAAAAAAATAAAAAAATAAAATATATATATATATATATATATATATATATATATATATATATATATACACTGTCTACACACTTACCTGCTACAATAAACACATAGCTTTAAATTATGTATTCTTTGTATTGAGCCAGAGGTCATGGTGAGATGTTTCAAACTTCTATTGGTCACGCATCCTCTCGTAGTATGAATTCAAGGTTCAGAGTTCACCAAGCTTGAACTTTGGTATGTAGCGTTGTATGAACTGTCTTTGCATAAGCTTGCGTTTTCAGTCTCTAACGTTCAGATGCGTTTGAATGGGACTAAATGGGGCGTAAAGTGTAGTGTAGCTGTCGCTTTACCCTGCATTCCATGATCTGAAATTATCTATTCATAGTTTTCACAAATAAATCTCCTGAGTTAGACATTTCTGTTGATACTGTGTCTGGATGAGAATTTAACCCCAAAATCCTAGATCCCAAACTTGAGAATCCTTAGGGTTGAAGGAGCTGAACTCTGAAGTATAGTGGACTTCCAGGTATTTGCACTGCTGTTATTGTGTGGTGGCATACATTATGACAATATACAAAAAAACATGTAAAGTAATGCATCAAACAAATTTAAACGGTTCAAAGTAGTGGCAGTTTTGCAGTACTGTTCAGTTAAAGTCAAATCTAGATGATTGGTAGAGTACAGATGTTCTGACATGTATATATCTTCTGTCCAGACAGTTTACACTTTGTAGGAACCCTCCCACATTCAGGGTTCAAGATCAGTGTTTCTTAGTGAAGGAGGATCTTTAGGGATTCAGACAGCAGGGCTTCTCTCCTTGTCACCAGTAGATCGATTTGAGCCACCACAGACATGGAGTCAAAAGGGTCACAGGCTTCCCTGCGGTATGGCCATTTAACACTCTTAAAGGGATGGTTCACCCAAAAAGGTAAATTATCTCATTATTTACTCACCCTCATGATATCTTAGGTGTGTATGACTTTCTTCACCAGAACACATTTAAAGAAAAATAGAAAAACATGTTAGCTCAGGAGGTCCTTAAAATACAAGTGAATTGAGATTTCTCTTTTGATGCTCCAAAAATCAGCATAAACATCATCCATACGACTGCTGCTGTTAATGTCTTCTAAAGTGACACGATAGCTTTTGGTTTGAAAAAAGATACAGTCCAACTTTATATTAGGTGGCCTTAACTACTATGTACTTAAACATTTTATACAATGTACTAATTATGTAATTATTCATGTTGTTGCATTGTAATAACATTCAAAGTACTTGCATTTAATTAGGTGCCAAGCCCCAAAAGCCTATTGTTTTTGTTAGTGTTCCTATTCTTCTTATTCTTCTTCTTACACTTTTGAGTCTATGGCAGCCCATAGAACTGGGAAAGTTATGAAATTTGGCACACAGATAGAGGACAGTCTGAACTGTTAACAAAGCAAATTTGGCATCTCTACCTCAAAACCTCTAGTGCCACCAACTGCCCAAATTTGCACACACGTTTATGTTAATAACTTTTAAACTGTGAGTCCTAGAAATGAAATCATTTATCCCTCTGATCTTTGGCTCAAAACGATTCGATTGCATCCCATGTCGTTTTGATTTTTCTGAAAAACCTACTTTTCCAAACTCGTCCTAGGCCTTTTGTCCGATTTGCATGAAATTGGCCTGCATCATTTAGAGGTACTCATGACAAAATGTTATTTACAGATATTTTGATAAACCATACTATTTTCAAGAACGCACAAAATTGAACTTGAGGCTGTATCTCTGGAACACTTTGAGGGATTGGGACGAAACTTGGTACGTGTCACCACCATTAGGCCCTGAGTTTACCTGCAGCATTTTTGCACACTGCCCCATACTGGTCATGAGATCAGAATTTGTATTTTTTTTTGCTTATAACTTCTGAACAGTTTGTCATAAAATCATCAATTAGTCTCATTTGATTCAGTGGGGTATAGCGAGTACAATGATATAACAAATTCCTATGTCGGCCATTTTGGACATCGGCCATTTGGAATTTTGAAATTATGCTGGCATTTATGGACTTGCATTAGCATGGTATAGGTCCTATTTAGCAGACTGCTACCACTTTGTCTGTGTAAATGAGGAACTGTCAAATTCCTCATGGCAATGTCAAATGGCAAAAGTTAAGTATGGAGTAACAAATAGATCAGTTTTAGGGCCTCTGCTTTTACCTTTATATATTCTTCCCCTGGGAATCATGGAATAAGTTTCCAATGTAGACGATACCCAACTTTATATATCTTCTAAACCAGATGAAATTTCACAATTCTCCAAAACAGCAGCGTGTATAAATGAAATAAAATATTGCATGGCCAGAAATTTCCTTCTACTCAATTCTGACATGGAATAGTCTCCCTATCACTGTTCGGGATGCAGACACACTCACTCAGTTTAAGTCTAGTCTAAAGTCTCGTTTATTTAGACAGGCATACACCTATTTTTTTCATCAACTAACAATTAAGCTGCTTTAGTTATGTCTGCCGTAACCAGAAACATTTATCATGCTCTATAACTCTGCAAAGAATTTAATGACATCTATACTAATATTTCTGCTATTTGTTTCCATGTCTCAACCTCGGGATTCATATTCCAAGTTTACCAGAGCCGGGCAGATCCACCTCCTTTCCTGCTTGGTGTCGGACGCCATTGATAAGTGTCTCTGAGTGATGACGACTAAACACAGCTGGTGCCAGCCAGACATCAATTCAGTCTTTTAAGATGGACTTCAGGGGATTAACTGATGCCAAATGCAACCATAAAACATGGGATACTTCATATGCCACTGCCTGAAACTTGGATTTAGGATATACCTCTCTGAAATAACCTGCTGTTTGAACTGCGGTGCACCTCACTGATCTCTGCCTGCATCATCTTGGTCTAATTATGGACTAAATTCTTAAAATGAAATACATATACTTTCAATTATTTACCAACAAAAGTCTTCATCGGCCAACTAACAAAGGACAGTGCATCAATGTGAACTTCTGCAGTTAATCCAGGCTGAACTTCAAAGACATAAGTCATTAATCTTACAGTTCATACAAAATCTTTGTATAAACATTGGCCCTTAACACTTACTTAATTTAGTAATTTTAAACCTTGACCTGCACTGCACAAAAATAACTAATATTGGCATTATATTCATGCTGGTTAGCCAGAGGGGAACTGAACACGTGCGTCAGTTCTCATGTGTTTCAAATGCCTTGAATTCACATCAAACGAGTGTAGCGCTGCCGACTGGAAGCATGATTTAGAGTAATAAAAAAAATTGACCTTTTTCACACCAAAAGTGATTTTAGAAGACATTCATTCAACAGCTGGTGTCATATGGATGAAGTTCATGCTGTCTGTGATTTTTGGAGCATCAAAAGAGAAATCTCCATTCACTTGCATTTTAAGGACCTACTGAGCTATTTTTCTTCAAATGTGTTCTGATGAAGAAAGAAAGTCATACATACCTGGGATATCATGAGGGTGAGTAAATAATGAAAGAATTTTCATTTTTGGTGAACTATCCTTTTAAAAATGTCCACTCCCACCAAGTGTAAACTGGGTCTGCTCAGCAATATGAACCAGAGAATGCAAAATAGCCTGCAAACTAGCAGAGACCAGACTTTTGCAATCATTTTAGTCAATGACTGTATATTTCAGACTGGATCTTCCCAGTGAGGATGATGATTAGTTTTTGAATGTGTGAAAGAGGCTGGGTGGCACATTGCTTTAAGCAGCATTTGTTGTTGTTATTGTTGTTGTTATTCTTAATATCATTGCTTACTTATTTATAACAGTGTTCTTGCTGTATCTAACACATGGATATGATATTTTTTTTGTCATTGCTTTTCCTCATGGTTAAAGTGAGAATGTCTTCTGACTCTGTCCAAGTACAGATCTCTAATCAAGGAGTGCTTCAGGCTTTGCTCAGACAGGCTCAGATTTTTTTGTCACATTTGTTTACAATCTGTTTAGTTTGTGTGGTATGAAAAAAGAAAGAACGTTTTACAGTAATTGTAGTCAAATGGCATTACTGTCACCTCATGTCATGAATGAAGACTATTAAAATTAAAATTAGATTTTTGATAATATATTTCAGTCTGAACAGTTAAGATCATATTTCAATAGTCATCATTCAGGATGTGATGTGACTCTACTGTCATACACAATGCGCAATAGTGTCTACAACTAGGTCTGAGAACAAATAGCTCATGTGGCATTCATCATGTATTGAATGGCAAATGAAAACAAATGAGTGAACGGTCTTAGACATACCATATGCATGAATGTGTACATATTAACATGTAATGACTCTGCCCAGATGTTCACAAGTTTCTGACAGAGTCCAAGCAGTGATACACCATGTCCTAACTAGACACAACATGACGCCGCAATATGGGATAAAAGGTCTCTTTTCTATGTTAACCCTCCTAAGCTGTTCAAAAATGGTCAACACCTTGGCTGTTTGCAGTCATTTTTGACCAGATATAATAAAGGTTTACCCCCTTTAATGACATGTTAAAACACTAACTTCCCTGTAGCAGTAACAATAAAATGTAATATTATTTAGATCTTATTTACATGTAAATTTCTCAATTTCACCATAATTTGTACATGCAAATAAGCTAATTTATGAAACTTCACTACAGTAAAAAAAATCACAATTTTATAAGTTTAAACATGCAGAAAATATGTGAATGAGTCGTGTATTGGGGCAGATTGTTGCTATCTGGTGAAATTAAGAAAAGTAACATGACTTGAAAATTATGTTGTGACAATAATATCAACTATATGGCTGCAGTGTTCCCCGTCTGTCGCTCACTTCAACGTCGTGTCGAAGAAGCGACACTAGGGGTCTCTCTTGAGCGCCGAAAGATACCTCTGATCTATGAAAAAAGGCCAATGAGAGTTGGCGAACAGTATTTGCATACTCCGCCTCCGGATACGGATATAAAGGCGAGAGAAATACGCTCGTTCATTCAGTAATTGTCGACGAAGGTCGTGTGTATGCAGTCAGCTGCGAGTAACACAACTGATCCTGCTTCTGATCCTCTGACGCTCTGCTTTGCTGTTGGATTTACGGCGCACTACAGCAGCTTTTCTCTTCACTGCCGGTGTGCAGTTTGCCCCTGGGCGCTTCGACAGCGCAGAGTTAAAAGAGTTGAAAGAGTGATTCTCTCCGTAAAAGAGTTTATTTCTCTGAAAGAGCATTACACAGCGGCGTTGAACGTCCTTTTCAGGACGCGTCTTTATAAAGATGTAATTTCCGTCCCTGTGTAGTTTCTGGATGCGGTGATTTGTCCCCACCTCTCTCGGTCATAAAACACTGTCTTGCATGCCTGGGCTGCGATCACACGCAGGCAGCGTTTTATGAATGGTTCATGTTCTCAGTGCGAGAACATAGCCATGGCAACATTGCGGTCGTGTGACTTTCTTTTGTAATGAGAGAAAGCCGTTTCAGCCGCCCCCCGCGCCTCGCCTCCTTCCTACGGGATTGACACAGGCGCCGCGGGCGATGAACACGATTTGGGGACAATGACGGGCTCTGTTCGCCGGGTAAACCCCCTCGAACCTCCCGCCTCCCCGGCACGCTTGTTTGCTTCCGTCCGAGCCCGGGATGAGCATTCTCTTCAATGGTTCATCTTCTCAGTGTGAGAACATGGCTGTTATAGCATTGCGGTCGCACGGCTTTCTTTTGTAATGAGAGAAAGCCACTTTAGCCGCCCCCCGCGCCTCGCCACCTTCCTACGGGATTGACGCAGGCGCCACGGGCGATGAAGGCGATTCGGGGAATATGACAGGCTCTGTTTGCCGGGTAAACCCCCTCGAACCGCCTGCCTCCCCGGCACGCTTGCTTGCTTCAGAATTGGATGACATCACCGCTGCATCGGAGAGCGTTACAGCGGCATCGGATGCTGATCGCTCGCCTGGGCCGCCACCTTCGGGTCTGCCGCCCAGCCTGAGCCTGACGCACGGAGATCCGCTATGCTTTCCCGGGCTACTTGATCGGTCCCGTGGGAAGGTGCGCCGCTCACAGCCACGCCCCCCCCCGTTCCTTTCTTCCCGGACGTGCACGACGAGTTGAGCAAAGCCAAGGCTTCTTCGCTCCTCCGCTCTCACTACACTTGCGGTGGAACGGTCCCAGACCGCTTCCACTCTGCACGCCACGGCCCTTCCTGCAACCAACGCCAGGCCAAGGCGCTTCAAAACTTGCACCTTGGGTAGTCCTGTTCTTGATGTGCTGCAGGAACTGCGCTGGATGACCAACCGCGCCCCCGGGCCATGGAGGTCAGAAGCGCCGGCACTCAAACAGGCGATGGCCACCCCTTGTGGTCCAGAAACGCACCTGTGGACTGGACCTGGTCGAAATGCAGGAGGCAGACAAGGCACACCTTCTCCCACACCCCCGTCTCCCAGCTCCGTCTATTCGGCGCCACCGTGACGACTCTGCCCAGCAGTCCTCAGCGGTGAGGCAGACGGAGGCCACTGCACATCCTTCCCCGCCGCAAGCCTGCCGCCATGGGCCATGCCCCGTCTGCTCGCCGAGGGTGTCCTCATGCGGCTATGAAACACCCTGCTCCGCCTCAACCCGGGCCCAGCTCTCAGCCCCAGCGTCGAGCACTCCGCAGGAAGCGGACGCCCCCGTCTCACGGACCCCCTCAAGGACCCGGAAGTCTCCCAGGCTGTCCATAGACGCTCAACCCAGGGACCAAGATGTTAGCTCCGGAGGTGGTAAGACCGCTCCGTCCCCGGTGGAGGGCCGGGAGGAGAATTTTTTGTCGAATTAGTTTTCACATTCTCATATTCTCTGTAACGAGCTATTTCCTTTTGTCTCTGGGTCACCTGGCCCGCAAATGCCGTTCCCACGGCACTCTGCCACCAGATCTCAGCAGTACCGGCTTCCTGGACACGGACCACCCGTCTCCAGCCCCACGACTGCCCCCCCCGACCGGCCGGTTCCGACCAGTCTAGAGGACGCCTACCCGAGACCTCCTCCTCAGTCGCTAACCCATCCCTGCCGGGTGTGCGGAGCAAGGTAAGTGCTTTGAGTCTTTCTCAGCACCCCAGCTGCGGGTCGCCCTGTCGCCGCCCAACGCTGCCCTACCTACTCCGCCCCACTGCGAAGCCCCGCCGGGTACGTCCAAATTACGTCCCTTGGTGCCCCTAGCGCAGAGGTTGGACGCGTGGCTTTCACTTCCCAACCCGTCTCGCTGGCTGGCCCGGACCATCCGACTCGGTTACGCAATTCAGTTTGCCAGGCCCCCGCCCCCCTTCATGGGCGTCCGCTTTTCCACAGTACACGGCGAACACGCCCACTCTCTGCGCGCGGAAATCGCGACTCTTCTGGCCAAAGACGCGATAGAGCCTGTCCCTCCAACCGAGATGATGAAGGGTTTCTACAGCCCCTACTTCATCGTACCCAAGAAAAGCGGCGGCTTACGACCAATCTTGGACCTTCGAGTTCTCAACCGAACGTTGCACAAACTCCCGTTCAAGATGCTCACGCAGAAACACATCTTAACCTGCGTCCGGCATCTAGATTGGTTCGCAGCGATAGACCTGAAGGACGCGTACTTCCACGTCTCCATCCTGCCCCGACACCGCCCCTACCTGCGGTTTGCGTTCGGGGGCCAGGCGTATCAGTACAAAGTCCTCCCCTTCGGCCTGTCTCTGTCCCCTCGCGTCTTCACGAAAGTCACAGAGGCAGCTCTTGCCCTGCTCCGAGAAGCCAGCATCCGCATACTCAACTACCTCGACGACCGGCTCATTCTGGCCCACTCGCGAGAGTTACTATGCTCCCACAGAGACCAGGTGCTCAGGCACCTCAGCCATCTGGGGCTTCAGGTCAACTGGAAAAAGAGCAAGCTCACCCCAGTTCAGAGCATCTCTTTTCTCGGGATGGAGTTAGACTCGGTCTCAATGTCGGCACGTCTCACCAACGAGCGTGCCCAGTCAGTGTTGAACTGCCTCGCCGCCTTCAGGCCAGGCACAGCGGTCCCCTTAAAACTTTTCCAGAGGCTCCTGGGGCATATGGTGTCCTCCGCGGCGGTTGCGCCACTGGGGTTGATGCATATGAGACCGCTCCAACACTGGCTCCAGACCCGAGTCCCGAGATGAGCATGGCGCCACGGCACGCACCGGGTAACAATCACCCCCGCCTGCCGTCAGACATTCAACCCCTGGACAGACCTCTGTTTCTTACGGGCTGGAGTGCCCCTACAGCAGGTGTCTAGACGCGTCCTGGTCATGACCGACGCCTCCAGATTGGGTTGGAGCACCGTTTGCAACAGGCACGCAGCCTCAGGCCGTTGGAAAGGGGCCCAGCTGCGTTGGCACATCAACTGCCTCGAGTTGTTGACCGTCCTTTTGGCCCTGTGGAAGTTTCTCCCGTTAATTCGGGACGAACATATCCCAGTCAGGTCGGACAGCACCACTGCGGTCGCGTACATAAATCGCCAAGGCGGCGTACGCTCCCGTCACATGTCACAACTTGCCCGTCGTCTCCTCCTTTGGAGCCAGCACCGACTCAAGTCGCTGCGTGCCACTCACATCCCCGGCAACCTCAATGTGATAGCGGATGCGCTGTCATGACAACACTTGCCTGGCGGAGAGTGGAGGCTTCACCCCCACTCGGTTCAGCTGATTTGGGAACGGTTCGGCAAGGCCCAGGTAGACCCCTCTGCCTCCCGAGAGACCTCCCACTGCCTGCTCTGGTACGCCCGTTCAGAGGCTCCCCTCGGGGCAGATGCACTGGCACACAGCTGGCCGGTGGGGCTGCGCAAGTACGCATTCCCCCAGTGAGCCTTCTTGCACAGGTGCTGTGCAAGGTCAGGGAGGACGAGGAACAAGTCACTCTCGTGGCTCCTTACTGGCCCACCCGGGCCTGGTTCTTGGACCTTGTACTCCTCGCGACAGCCCCTCCCTGGCGAATTCCCCTGAGGAAGGATCTTCTTTCTCAGGGACGGGGCACGCTCTGGCATCCGCACCCAGACCTTTGGAACCTCCACGTCTGGCCCCCGAACGGGATGCGGAAGATCTAGCTGGTCTACCACCCACGGTCGTAGCCACGTTCAACCAAGCCAGAGCCCCTTCTACCAGGCAACTCTACGCCCTGAAATGGCGTCTGTTCGTGAATTGGTGTTCTTCCCGGGCAGAAGACCCACAGAGGTGCGCAGTTAGGTCTGTGCTCCTGTTCCTACAGGAGAGGTTGGAGGGGAGGCTGTCCCCATCCACCTTGAAGGTGTGTGTTGCCACTATCGCAGCTCACCACGACCCAGTAGACAGCAAGTCTCTGGGTAAGCACGACTTAATCGTCAGGTTCCCAAGAGGTGCCCGGAGGTTAAACCCCTCCCGGCCAAACCTGTTCCCCTCCTGGGATCTCTCGGTGTTCCTCGCCGGTCTTCAGAGATCCCCCCGAGTCGCTAAAATCAGTTGGCTCAGGGCCCTCTCCTAAAAAGACGGCCCTGCTGATCGCGCTCACTTCCATCAAGAGGGTCGGGGACCTGCAAGCGTTCCCTACTAACGACACTTGCCTGGAGCTCGGTCCGGCAGATACTCATGTGATCCTAAGACCTCGACTGGGCTATGTGCCCATGGTTCCTACCACGCCCTCTGGAGATCAGGTAGTGAACCTACAAGCACTGCCCCGGGAGGAGGCAGACCCAGCCCTCTCACTGTCGTGTCCGGTACGTGCCTTGCGTGCCTACCTGGAACGCACCCAGAGCTTCAGGCGCTCTGAGCAGCTCTTTGTCTGCTTTGGAGGACAGCAGAAAGGGAACACTGTCTCCAAACAGAGGTGTCTCACTGGGTGGTGGATGCCATTCAGTTGGCCTATCACACCCAGGCCGTGCCCCCCCCCCCCCCTTTTTTTGTGGGTTCGAGCCCACTCTACTAGGAGCGTGGCATTCCTCATGGGCACTGGCTAGGGGCACCTCCCTAGCAGACATTTGCAGAGCTGCGGGCTGGGCAGCACCTAACACCCTTACGATCTCAGGGTTGAGTCAGTCTCGTCCCATGTTCTCTCAGGTCCGAGCCCGTAGAACTCGGTACACGTCAACGATCTGACCGGGTGAATCGCTTGTTTCCAGCGCCGTTTCCCTCGATCGAGGTAAAACAGTGCGCCTTCTTTCCCAGAGAACCTAGGTCCCTGGTTGATTCCTCCCTAGCCCTTCGGCCCCGCAGCAGTTCAGCGGAGGGACTTGCTGGTCCAGTCCACTACGGGTACCCCAGGCTACCCCTACTGGAATAGGTGCTCCACAGATCAGGCCTCCTACGGGACTCCTCCTGTGTGTACTTCCGCGGTACGGTCACCTTACGAGCTGACCCGCGTCTCCCTTAGGCAGTCTTTGGCTGCCCTCCGGTCGCCGTGTTGTAGCAACTCCCCCCTCCTCAAGGCGGGATCTACCACCGCGCCATTTTTCCCACATGTGACCCAAGAGGCCATGTGATGTATTTCGCCACCTTTACCTCCCCTTTCGGGTGGGTGTGGCCTCCGCAGGGTCTTTTCCCCCTAAAAGAATAGGGATTCGGGAATAAGACCCCCTTCCCTCGATGCGGTAAGGGCCCCGGCTGCTCTTGCTCTATGCCGAGAAAACATAGAGAGAAAAGAGGCCCAGCCAGGCTTGGCCCGTTCCCTAGTTGGGAGCGTCACCTTGTTCCCCCCTAGGGTAACCAAAAGGATTCTGACGCTTTTTCGGGACATTGGGGAAGAGTACGTACAGCCTGAGCACAGTTGGTCGCTTGTGCACGTAGAAATACCTGCCCGCTTCTGTGTCAGCAGTACACGTACACGGCTCAGCGCATGGCGAGTTTTGAAGTGGACCCCTAGTGTAGCTTCTTCGACACGACGTCGAAGTGAGCGACAGACGGGGAACATCTCGGTTACGTATGTAACCTCCGTTCCCTGATGGAGGGAACGAGACGTCGTGTCTTCCCGGCCACGTCGCTGAGCCGAGCCGCTGAGGTGCCCGGAACACTCCCGGCTCCTCAGAAAAATCCTGCATGAACGAGCGTATTTCTCTCGCCTTTATATCCGTATCCGGAGGCGGAGTATGCAAATACTGTTCGCCAACTCTCATTGGCCTTTTTTCATAGATCAGAGGTATCTTTCGGCGCTCAAGAGAGACCCCTAGTGTCGCTTCTTCGACACGACGTCTCGTTCCCTCCATCAGGGAACGGAGGTTACATACGTAACCGAGACGTTTTCATGCATCCACCTGCTGTATACATTTTAATTGTAATTACATTTTTGCATTTGGTGTTACAAAAAGAAGACATAGAATAAGCATTTTTTTATCAACGATTTATTTGAAATCTCAAAAATGTTTTCAAATGTGTACCAAACATTAAATGGTAATATTTGAACAGCATAAACAGTTTCTTTGTTTTCATAGCAAAAAAAAAATAAATAAATCAGTATTTTGTTTGGAATCTAATCATATACATTGTGGTCAGCTTCAGACTTTTTGTTCTTTGAAGTGTCTTTTCTTTTTTTCACTTGTGTGTGCATGTGTGCGCGCTCATGTATGTGTGTGCATGTGTGTGTGTGCTTTCTGCATTCTGGCTGTGTCATAATCTCACACATTCATTTCTTTCTCTCTCTCTCTCTATCTATCTCTGAGAGGTGCATGCTGGGAATGAGTGTGTGTGTGTGTGATAGCTGAGTGCGTTTTTGAGAGTGAATGTGAAAAAATCTTGTGTATTCTCGAGTATTTATTTTTTATAATTTAATTTTTCAATTTTTTTTTTCTCTTTCCGTTTTTCCACTTGATAATTTCCACTAAACATGATTGCAAATGAAAGATTGAAAGATCACTCCGTAATGGGTGCAAATGTGTGCCAGAGCCTGGAGTGACAGTGGAAGAACTGCTCTTAGTTGTTGGAGAACAGGTAGGGTTTGAGAATATTAGCTCGGCCTCAAGAATGAACAAAGTGATTGTTGTTTTTTTTCACAATCAATTGACTGTGAGCCGAATATTGGTAAGAGAAATTTTTATCACGGTGACCCCGCTATCCGCTCCAGCAATGAAAATCACTATTTCAGATGTGCCGCTATTTATTTCTAATGACGCAATCATAAAAGAAAGATTTGCAAAGATTTTGAAAGATTGCAAGTCCAGTTCGAATGGTTCCTCTTGGATGTAAAAATACAGCGCTTAAACATGTTCTTTCATTTAGACATAATGTTGACATGTTTCTGAGCTCGTCGGATCGAACCCTAGAGATTTCTTTCTGAGTAAATCATGGAGAGAACTCTAATATGGTTTATGCTAGCATGGAGAGTTTAAAGTGCTTTGAATGTGGAAACTTGGGGTATAAACGTTTTGCATGCTCACAAAAAGATGAGCAAAACCCATCCACATCTCGGAATGTTGTCAACAACACTGATCTGCACACGAATGATAAAGGAACTGAGAAGAAAGAGGAAAAAAAACAGCAGAAGAATTGAAAGGGCAAAAAGAGATGACTGAAAATAATGTAAATGATACAACCTAGACAAGTTTCTGTTTCTGACAGACCTGTGAGTGGAACTGATGTGATAGAACAGGCTGTGTCTCAGAGTGTTGTAGAAAAGTAGTGTGAGAGTAATGATATTACACAGGATGAAGTCTTAGAAGAGAATATGGCTGATGAATTGGATGGTTTATCTCAGAGTACTAATGATGATGCGAGAGATGATGAGCAGTTGTTAGAGGTGCAAAAAGAAGACTTATATTATGTTGAACAAATTAACTTGTTTCTTGATGATCAAAGGGAACAGCTGGTGTTGAAATAAGTGATTTTGTTTCCAGAAGTTGAAACATGTTTCTTCAGAGCTGTTGTCTAGAAGAATGAGTGGCTATGAAGAGATCTCACAACAGAAAAGAGTTTGGCTAAAAAAACATATCACTACAATTAGACATGGAAAGAACAAAACAGGGAAAACATCAACATTGTTATGGCTAATAACTTGCCTTCCCTTTTATATTGTTTACTCTTTCTCTCACTTTTTTTTTTATTTCATGGAGATCTTGTGGGTGGGATCCCTTAATGTATATAGGATGAGGGAAAGAAGAGAGACTGGGATATTATCTGAAATTATACGTTTGAAAGATTTAGGTGTTGTTATTCTTGCAAGAGACTATAGTGACTCTAGTAATTAAGTTGACTGGGGTTTGTGGTGTGAAGTATCGAAAGTTCTCATTCATGGAACTAATTTAATTGCTGGTGTACCAGTGCTGTTCTCCCCTTCTGTTAAAGTAAACATTTTACTGACAAATGAAGTATTACCTCGAAGACTGCTGATTGTAATAATTTTCTTTCTTGTTTGTAAACATTTATGCCCCTAATTTGGGAACTGAATGAATAGAGCTTTATTTTAAATTAAATAACATAGTAAAACAGCAATATGTTGATGATTTTATTGTGTTTGTGGGAGATTGGAACTGCACTGTAGATTTCACATTAGACAGAATTGGGGAAAAAACTCACGCTCAGTCTGCTATATGTTTAGCCAATATTGTTGAAAATTTTGATTTCTCAGATGTAAGAAGAGAATGTAATCCTTTAATACAGCAGAATACATGGCTGAAAGTTTATGATGAAGGCTCTCTGTTGAGTGATTGGATAGGTTATATATATATATATATAACCTATGAAATAGGGTTGTCAATACAATGATCTTGCCTATATTCCTTTCTGATAATAAACTTTTTACAGTTGATTTCAATCTTTGAAAAGAGCCCATAAGATTTATTATTAGCAATTTAATATACAATGTTGGAATATAAACAATTTTGTGAGTATTTTAAATTATTTTGGGAGACCTGAAAAAGTGAAAAAAGTAATTATGAAAATATTATTCAGATGGATTACCTGCTGAATTTTTTAAGAACTTTTGGACCATTATTGGTGCTGGAAAAAAGCATCAGCAAAGAAATGCTTTCGAAGAGTTGTCAATGCGCAGTTTTAACACTGCTCCAAAAAAAAAAAGGAAATTTGACACTTTTAAAAAACTGAAGACCTGTAGCAATACTATTTGATGAATTAAGATTCTCTCAAAATGTTTGGCTAATAGACTGAATAACGTATTACATGAAATTATACATAAGGATCAGTCATATTTTATAACAGACCAATGTATTACGAACATATTACACTTAGTAATTGATGTTTTTGATTTTGCTTTCTATAGCAACATTAAATTGGGATTTCTATCATTAGACAAGGAAAAGGCATTTGATAGAGGTGACCACACTTACCTCTTTGATACATTAAAGGCCTTTGGTTTTGGTAACTATTTTATTTCAAAGGTAAGTCTGCTATATTCTGAAGCCACATGTATGCTAAAAATGGCTAGTGGTCTAAGCTTGCCAATAAATGTCCAAAGGGGTATTATACAGTGTTGTCCCCTATCAGGGCAACTCTACAGTATTGTGACTGAAACCTTATTGTTTAAGTTGAGAAGAGAAATAACAGGACTACAGGTCAACGCATTGGATTCCCAGTTTTCAATTAAACTATCTGCATGTGCAGATGATGCTACAGTTTTAATAATCACAATGTTCAAATTTTAATAGAAGTCTTAGAATGTTATGGGAAAGCATATTCTGCTAAGGTTAATTGGGGCAAAAGTGATGCTTTATGGTGTGGCAGTGACTGTAATGGTCCATTTCTCCCTGGTGGTTTGCAGTGGGGAAGGGCAGGTTTTAAATATCTTTTTGTATTTTTAGGAGCAAACGAACACAGAAGACAAAACTGGGATAGTGAAGAAAGTGTGCGTTTGGTTGTCTAAATGGAAATGGTTGCTATCCCAGCTATCTTTTATGGGAAGAGCTTTGTTATGTAACAACTTGGTGGCCTCATTGTTATGTCATAAAATTATCATTCTTGAGCCTCTGGAAGACCTAGTCCAATAAATTAAGCCAAGCCTTGTAGATTTATTTTGGTTGGGACAGCACTGGCTGAAAGCACCAGTTCTATATCTACACATACTGGAAGGAGGGACTGGTTGATATCAGATCAAGAGTCAAGGCTTTTAGACTGCAGACTGCACAGAGACTCATCAATGCAAAATGGAGTAAATAGTTTGTGGAACAGCAGTGGAAGAACCATTTCTTTTCAACACTGTATTAGATCTGTACATTGTCAATCAATATATTTCAGAAAAGCTCTATGGTCTGCGAGCATCATCAATGTTGGACACTTAATGTATGATGATGGATGGATGTCAACTGAGACTTTGGCTTCAATGTTGGGAATAAGGTCAGAGAGGTTGCACAAAGACGGCTTACACGATTAATTGAGTCACTACCCAAGGATTATAAATTGTCTTTAGAGACACCTATTGAAGAAGAGGATATATCGGCCTTCCCAGAGCTGCATTTCTTTGCTGAGACTGGTTGTTGGCAAGAACTGGAGGGTGGCTTGTTTTCCTTTAGAACGCCTCAGCTAGGACACTTCAGTGATGCTGGAAAGAAAGCCATTTATGTACTGTGTGTGAAAATGTTACACCTAAATGCACTTGAAGATGCGAGAGTCTACATGGCTTGAGGTGTTTGGGCCAGATGTTTAGGATAGCTGGGGGGATAGCTGAGGATAGCTCAGCTAAGAATAGCTGGACAACCTTGTATACACCACATTGAGAAAAGGTCAGGAGACCTACAGTGGAGGATTGTGCATGGTATAATAGCTATGAACAGACACAGAGCACACCTGGATCCACAGGTAGGGGATGGATGTCCCTTCTGTGGAGAAAAATAAACTGTTTTTCATTTATTTTTAAAATATGAAAGACTACCATCCCTGTTATATATATTGGAAGAGTGGCACCAGATTTTACACCTGTGGTTTTTATTTCTCTGTAAATGAATGCACTCTGTATATTTTATAGTCTCATCCCTTCATTTCTGTGTGTTTGTTTAGAATTATGGCTGATATATAGATTGAAATCGACACACACACACACACACACACACACACACACATATATATATATATATATCATATTTTGCACATCCCTGCACAACTCCACATATTTTGCAGAACTGTACAGCTCCTTTATTAAAACCAGTCAGTTTACATTTCTCTATATATTGTATCTTAAATATAGTTTATTATTCATCTTACTATGTTTATTGTTGTTGTATGCATCAAACACCAAGTTTTTATTCGCTTCTCTGGCAGGTACAGTATCACCGACAATCTATAGTCATAAACACTGTTCCAGTACCAACTGTTCCATGTTAGGGTAACAGAACAGCCTAGGAGGGTTAATCAGAGTTTTTGTCCTAACCAGACATGACATACGACAAGTGACAGGGAAATGGCGTCTATTTCTACAATGTCGTACCAGGCAGCCCAGTAAACAAATTGATCTAAAATCATCTCATAACAGTATATTAAAGCTGACATCTCATTAGGCGGTTCATAACAACTTGATATTTGCAGAGGATGTTACACACCTATACTGAATGTTGTGCTTGAGGTCTTGCGCTCATTTGTCAGAGGTCTGTCATACACACCTGTTTCAAAATGGCAAAGTGGTGGCATGGTCTATTGCACTTTTTATTTTTCTCAAACTATGAACTTTTCTGTGAACTGTGAATAACTGTGAACAGTGAACATATGCGCATTCTATGGTTCATAATCATATTTTGCACATCCCTGCACAACTGCACATATTTTGCAGAACTGTACAGCTCCTTTATTAAAACCAGTCAGTTTACATTTCTCAATATATTGTATCTTAAATATAGTTTATTATTCATCTTACTATGTTTATTGTTGTTGTATGCATCAAACACCAAGTTTTTATTCCCTTCTCTGGCAGGTACAGTATCACCGACAATCTTATGATTGTATTGTTTACATTAACAATATGATAATAGCATTCAATTCTTATTAAATTGTGACAAACTATACATCATAAGAAAGGTCTAATATTTAAAGGGGACCTATTATGCAAAATTAAATTTTACATGGCGTTTGAACATAAATGTGTGTTGGCAGTGTGTGCACACAACCACCCTATATTCACCTAGTCCTTTTTTTTTAATCCCCATTAATCATAAGCACCATCTCAGAACAAGCCATTCGCTGATTCTGTACAAAGTGATTTCACTTTGTACAGGCCCTGCCCATGACTGTTTATGGACACTGCCGATGGACATGTTTGTCTGTGTGTGTTGTTTCGTTATAGCACAAAGCAAACATTGTAACAGTGTGTGTGTGTGTGTGTGTGTGTGTGTGTGTGTGTTGCTCATTGTAAAACTTCTGAGAAAACTCTACAACAAATAAATACATTTATCAAATAACCATTCGGAAACTTCCTGGTTCATTCTCAAAGTTGTTACTTCTGACGGAGTCTCTCCCTCATCAGTGTCTGACTCTGGATCAAACATATTGGGCTGAACACCACTATATTCGCTGTCAGTCATATTGCTTATGATTTCTAGTTATCCGAAGCAGAGATGTCAATACTCCACCCTATTCTGGATACGGGGTGGGGAGCACCAGCTCATTTGCATTTAAAGACACACACACAAAAAGAGCTTGTTTTTATTCCCACCCAAAAATTGCCATATTCAACATGGTATAATGAATGATCTGTAGGGTATTTTGAGCTGAAACTTCACAGACACATTCTGGGGACACCAACGTTTTAAATTACACAAGGGGCATAATAGGTGCCCTTTATGCTTTGGTATTTAGCCATCGTTTCAAAATGGAAAATTACTGCCTGATTAATATCTTAATTTATGTCAACATATAAAAAAATCAAAGTGAGAGAAATGCAGCAGCTAGAGAGTATGGCCAGCTACGCAATGTCTCATTCGTAACCACAGATGTAACCGAGATGTTCCCTTACAAGAAAACTGACATTGCGTAATGACGAGCAAGCAAAATAAATAGAAATCTCAAAAATTTACTCCTGATCGAACAGAGAGAACTTGGGAAGAAGGAGACAAACTCACCTCTTAAATGAAAAAAGTATGCGGAGAGGTCAATTCTGCCACCATAAAAAAATATTTCAAGGACACACCTCTAGCCAATCCACATGAGGATGCCATGATCCTTGTAGAATGGGCTTGAATACCCAGAGGCGAAGGCAAACCATGCGCCTCATAAGCATTCAAAATTGCATCCACAATCCAATGAGGCAGTCTCTGCTTGGACAGTGAAACACCCCTGTTGCAGCCACCAAAGCACACAAACAACTGCTCTGACTTACAGTGCTGCTCGAAAGTTTGCGAACCCTACAGAAATATTCAGTATTTAAAAAAAATACTACAATAACCTTATTAAATGTTAATCTATAACCCAATTCATAATACTGGCATTCCAAATAATGGACTCAATCAAAATAAAATTATATAATGTCATTTTTTATTTAATTACTCAGATTTCATGGGTGCAAAAATATGTGAATTCCTTCAGTTAATAGCGTATTGCACCTCCTTTCGCAGCAATAACCTCATCCATACGGTTTTTGTTGTGACTAATCAGTCTATCACAATCTTCTTTGGGGGATTTTTGCCCACTCCTCCTTGCAGAATGCAGCCAGTCGAGTGAGGTTGGATGGGTGTCTGGCATGAACTGCCCACTTCAGGTCCTGCCACAGCATTTCAAGTGGATTCAGGTCCAGAGAATGACTGAGCCAATCCAAAACACAAAACGTATTCTTTCTCAGCCATTCTTTTGTTGTTTTGCTGGAATTCTTTGGATCTTTATCATGTTGAATGATCCATTTCTAACCATTTCCATGCTTTAACTTCACAACTGATGGCTTGTGGTTATGTTCCTGGATTTTACAATATTCCTCAGAATTCATGATTCTCTGGACTGTGTGGAGTTGTCCAGGTCCTGAGGATGAAAAGCAGACCCAGATCTTAATGTTCCCACCACCATGCTTCACTGTTAGGAGAAGGTTCTTATGGTGGTATGCAGTGTTGACTTTTCCCCAAATGTGGCAGTTTTGGCTGTGACCAAATAGTTAAATTTTGGACTCATCCGTCCACAGAATGGACTTCCAGAAAGCTTCAGGTTTCTCCAGGTACTCTCTGGAAAAGTTGAGACAGGCAGCTTTGTTCTTTTTTGAGAGCAGAGGCTACTTCCTAGTAACCCTAACCTGAAAGCCATGTTGATGGAGTTTTATTCTTATTATGGAAGCATGCACATGTGTCCCAGATGCAGCAAGAAAGGTCTGCAAATCCCTAGATGTTATGTTTGGGTTGGCTTTTACCTGAATTATCACTTTTCTTGTGGCAGAGTTGCAGTAATTTTCAGTGCTCTCCATTTGTAGATGATCTGCCTTACGGTGGACTGACTCAGATTTTTTTTTTTAGATTCATTTATAGCTTTCCCCAGACAAATGTGCTGTCACTACCCTCTTCCTGAGGTCCTCTGAGATTTATTTTCCTCTTGGCATGATTGACCTGTATGGGTTCACTTTGGTAAGACTAAACTGACCTGGTTTTATCTCTGTTTCAATCAGTGCTGCCAATTTCTTCAATATAGATCTCGCATTTCATTGGATAATTTAGACACCAATTTTATTTACCTGCTCATTTTAAGCAATGCAGCTCAGGGTTCAAATATGCAAAATATGTTAAACAAAATATGTTTAATTTAGTCTTTTGACTTGATTTCCTTAAAAAAAAGTATACGGAATTGATAAACATACACCTGTTATTTAATATAATTGTATATAACTGGTTCTGATTAAATAAAGAGATAATGTTAAAACAATAGAAAACTCCAAAATGCTCAAGAGTTTCACATAATTTCAAGTAGCATTGTATGCCATTGGCTAGTACGGTCACCATATATAACATATATAGCCTTTTATGCTCTTCCGACTCAAACAGTGGATGAGAAAAGGACTGCAAATTAACAATCTGCGAGCGAAAGGAAGTAGAGATGACTTTAGGCAAATTGTCAAAAAGAGGTCTCAGTACGACCTTAGATAACTCTGCCACAAATTACATACTTAAAGGATTTACTGACAGGGCATGCAAATCACCAACCCTCTTAAAAGATGCCAATATTAAAAAACAGGACCGTTTTAAGAAATGTCAGAAATGTATTGGATACTGATCTTATAAGCTTGAACGGAGCAGCTGAGAGTGACTCTAACACAGATAAATCCCATAAGGGACATCGAAGGGAACGAAAATGTCTAAGCCTGCGAGCTCTGCTCATAAAAAGAGACAAGAGAACGTCTTCCAACAGAAACTCCATTCACCAGCACATGTTCAGCCACTATAGCGGCCATGTACACTTTAAGCATTGCTGGGGTAACCCCAACCCCAAAATCCTCTTGCAAACAATCCAACACTGAACCAACCGGGGAGTGGACTGGATCCTCACTCCGCGCTGTGCACTAAGAGGCAAAAATACGCCATTTAACATTAGCATTTAAAATGGTATCAACCACTGGGCGGGATAAACCGTCATTCAAGGTTTCAAAAGGCCATGAGAGCACACCCCTCCCTGATGGTTGATGTAAGCGACCACCATCATGTTGTCCAACATGAGGACATGACTGCCACGCAATTCTGGAAGGAAAAACCTCAAAGCCAACAGCACCACAAGCATCTCTAGACAGCTTCTGACCCATCCATACTAGTTGAGCAGAATGTTATCATATACAGCGCCCTAACCCACAGAGGGGAATGACAGCAGATGCCATCAATCAAAAGCCCCAATTGCCTGTGAAACGATCTCATGGGAAGAATGTGTCCCACTTTGAACATCGCTAGAGACTTGCATTGAAACAGTCACGCCTGCATTGTCTGCGAGTCTAGCTCAACCTCTAGAAACAGAGTCTGTTGCCTCTGCAATAAGATGCTCTTGTCTAGGTTAACATATAGCCCAAGACTGCTTAAGTAACTGAGAACGACATCTCAATATTGGGCAGCCAAACTCTCTGAGTGAGCTAACACCAACTAATCTTTGAGAAAATTCAAAAGGTGCATGCCATGACGCCTCAAGGAAGCCAGTGCTGCATCCATGCATTTTGTGAATGTGCAAGGTTCTAAATCAAGTCTGTAAAAAAGTATGCAAATTTGGAACACTCTGCCCCCAAAAGTGACCCTGGGAAAACACCTGCCTTGGCACAATAAGAATGTGGAAATACGCATCAAATTTATTGTCACAAACCAGTCCCCCGGCTGTGCTGTAAGCAAAAAAAAAAAAAAAAAAACGCATTCTCCCTGATTCGGATTACCAAATTCAGAGTGACTTGTAACTTCTGCCAAGCTGTAACACAGGGAGACAGAGGAATTAATGCATGATTCTCTATTGTAGCTCAATGCGTAACCACTAGATGGAACTCTTGGCTTACCTTTGGCAGCAGCCTTACAACCAGCGACAGTGGAGGGAAGCCCCTGCGCCTCCACCATTGTGGTTGATTGAATAGGGTTTAACAAAGTTTACCTTAATTATTTTTAGGCATAATAACTGTCGTTCTGAAGTGTTCTTACAGCAGGAACGTTTACAGAAAAAAAAACAGGAAAGTCTGTATGAACATTGGGGGAGAGGACTGTGCTTATTGTACATTGAATTCTGTTATGCCTATCCCATAACCATTGGCCATGGGGACAGAGGCCGAATTCGATAAGGCAATTATAAAAAGAGGTCACTCTGAATGTATTTACAGCAAAGGACAGAAGATAAACCATCTTCCCAAGCATAGAGCGGGGAAGAATGTGCAAACATGGAGGGAATTGAGAGCAAGCAGGTTTGCCACAACGGCCTCAGAGACCATTGGCTATGGGAACACAGGCCATATTTGAATGGTCAAGTATAAAAAGGGGTCACTCTGAATGTATTTACAGAAGAAGATGCCAGATAAACTGTCTTCCCTAGCATTACAATGGGGAACAATGTGTGAATATGAGAGGAATTGAGAGCAAGCAGATTTAGCATTTATTATGGGGGAACAGTGTGTGACATTTTTGAGTATGTGATTTGTGAATAGTTGTGCTTATTACACACTGAATTCCGTTATGCCTGTCCCAAGACCCTCTTCCATAGCATTAGAAAGGGAAGAATATGTGAAAATTGGAAAGAAATTAACATTAATTTAAACTTTTTTTTAAACTCGCTTCCCCAACTTAAGTTGCGGGGAAAAACTGAGCCATAACCTACCTTTTGATAGGCGAATTTTTAAACCAATTGGTCTCCATATACAAAGTATAACCCAATGGTTTCTTAATCAAAAACTATAATCAAATCCTTTTGTAAATATGACATATTTGGTCCTCCATACACAAATCATGACATACTCGATCATCCAATGCGCATAAAATGGCGGACTCGTACGAGGAGAAGCAAGAGCGTGACCGACGGAGAACTCAAAACACAACTACTTAACAAACGGAAAGAATGAAAAATCATTGAGTACAGAACGATCATGTCTTAAAAGTAACGAGGAGCATGAAGGACATGCCGTCACTGAACAAGGACAACGTCTCTTCACCCGTCAAAGAAGAGATGGCTGTCAACCATTTGAGTTTCACACACTCATCATCTCCTGATGGTATCCAGGGAGAATAGTAATGCAGACGAAGCACCCCGCGTGTCAGTTCACAATATTGTTACGGAGACTATTGAGTGCCCTGGCTTGAGCACAAATTATCTGAGAGCTCGCCAACACGCAACTGAACTCCAAAAAGAGGAAAAAAAGAAAGAGAGGCCAGGACCACGCGCTGTGTCACATTACATTTCTGTGAACTCTCTAGGGCAACAAAATAGAAGAAATTCTGTATTTTTAAACAAGTGTCTACCTTTTCCATCATTCCCATGATGAAACAGCTCCAAACCAGCATTTCCTTGATGGAAAACGGCCTGCGTGACGTGTAATGGAGCCGAACTAGGCCAAACGCCAGATAAAGGAGCATGTCTCAGTGGCGAGGGAGAGAGAAACACATGTAAAAGTCTGATGCCTGTCCTAAATTCTTCTTCTTATGACAAGAGTCGGAGCCTCAAGGCTCATATGGCTCCTTTCAAAGACTGCATGGTTTGACAGAGCCTCGATGATGCACCATTGGGCCTGTTTAACAACGCGGTTGAATCCACACACAGACTGCTCATTTCCAACGACAACCTTACATGTTGTCACTCAAAAGGGAGAACATAGTGCTTTCTTCGGCATGAGTTGCTAGTAACTAACACGGACTTAGACAAATTTGTGCATTGAAGTAAGAAACTCTGGAAAAATAGCACCAAAGCAGCTGCCTATATTTCTTATTTTATTGTAATTTATCCTAATTTTAGTGTATGAATATTGCAGTGTGACATTGTATCTAGTGTGGACAGATTGCTTGTCTCTGGAATCTTGCCATGTCTGTTAAGGACAAGGTCTTAATCACTTCCACAAAAATACTGAAAAAAAAATATTTTCAATAATTTATTTTGTCAACTTTAACAAAGATTATGCTTTATGATGATAATTAAACTATTTTAATTAAAAAATAAAGTTGACGAAATGTGACAAGAAAAATTTACCTTTTACTGGATAGATACCAGTTAATCTGTTACAGTTTTATGTTTTTTACATTATCATCAACTAAAATATATTTTCATTATACTAAATTAGATTCTCTTTTAGTCAGAGTAAAACTAAATTGAATAAATTAATATGATGAAGTATTGAGTAAATATAAAGGACATTTTCATCAAAATTATAAAACAATGACTACAATTTTTATATTAAAAACAGCAAAAATGAACATTAAGTCCAAGTCAAGTTCGAAGTCTTTGAAAGCCAATTGTAATTAAATTTTCAAGTCTTAGTCTTTTTTTTATCTCTTTTCTTGTATCTCTTTTTATATTCTGCAGGGTCATTTTATAAACCCTGATGCATAACAATTAATTTGATACATATATATATATATATATATATATATATATATATATATATATATATATATATATATATATATAAAAGCCAATCTAGATTAATGTGCAGTGCAAACAAAGGATTAGAACACCAGCAGAACATCACAATAGCAGAATGCCATCACCCTTCACTGACCTTTCAAAAGGTCTGCACTGCATCCTGAAATCCCTCTGTCGGTCCATTCTCTCCTCTCTCCAGATCCGATGATGTGATGACTCTGCACTACTGAGCCAGATACAAGAGCTCCACGGTAGTCATTGACTTATTCACTATGATATGCCAATCTATCTGTGGGAAAGAGAGAGTGAGAGCAAGAACACAGATGAAGACAAAATGACTGTCAGGGCACTTGAACAGTGGTCTAGATTCTCTTATATTTACACAGCAATGGATAATTGATTATATTCAAGACAGAAACACTGACAGAGTGCAGAACCACTCTGTCTTACTGCTGAGTAGAGTCAAATGTTGAGAAATGGTGATTGCTCTTCATTCATCAGCTCTTTAAAGTTGGAGAGACAAATGTGAGTGTGAGATTATTGACAGGCCTCCATCTACTTTACATTCTGTTTGAGTGAGAGTGGTCCAGGATTACAGAGTGCTAACCTTTCTGTTGGCCACTTTATTTTCTAGCTGTGCATAATTAGCATCTGTTGGTTTTAAAAGTGGAGATAAACATGTTCAGGGAATACCAAATTACCAGTCATTGCAGTAGAAAACACAAACAGGGAGTAAAGCTCCAGAGTTTTCCACAATACATGGATAAATGTTGGAGAAGCTAGTAAAAATGGATGCCATTATAAACAAAAGTAGCATTCCTCTAAGCCAGTGGTTCTCAAACATTTTACACCAAGTACCACATCAGAAAATATTTGGTTCTCCAAGTACCACCATAACGACCAACATTAAAATACAGTAGTAGTAGGCCTAACTATTCAGCTACAGTTATGCACAGCTCAAAAACCAGGCAGTTTTATTTATAATAAGAACATTTATTATTGTCAGCCACTTTGAACATTGTAACAACACAGTTTTAACATCAACACTGCACTGTGCTGCTTACACCAAGGTAAATAAAATAAAAATTAAATAAAGATTAAATTAAAATGTATTGCTTCAGTTCATCACGTTTTCGCAACAAAAAAAAAAAAAATCCACTGGCTTGTCCTTCAGCGCCGTGTGTTTGGTTACAAGATGCCGTTTGAGATGGTTTGAGATGGTTTCATGAACTTTGCCACATACCACACACTGCGGCCTGGGCTAGAGGAGTTCCCACTCCAAATAAATCCAAATTTGATATAGTTTGGGTCATAATTTCTCACTATTTTGAAGCGTTTATCAAAGTTGCCACTGTTTGCACCTGTGCTCTGTTCACTCTCGTCCTCTTCAGTTCTTGTACTTGAAACATTCTCCTCCTGATCCGAACTTCTCTTGCCAGATTGAAGCCACGATAGCAGTTTTGAACTTTTCATAATTTTATCATCCACCTAACATTCATTCATATTTAACCCTTTCACAAAATTCCCTGCCCTCAAGTGTGCGTTTTTCAAGGCAACCGTTATAGAACGCATCACTTTATTGTTTCCATGGTGACGCGTCATTGCTTGTCACGTGACCACAGATGCTGAACGACTGATGATCTGCTTTTATTTCTTTTTTTATTCAAAATATTCACAAATTTGTTCGCTATACTATAGCATTACCTTTATAAACATCACCTTTATTAACATCGCCATTATAAACATCACCTTTATAATTATCATGTTAGTTGAGGTCTATACGCGATGGGCGCAACCTGATTATAATGGATAGGAATATTATTGCCGCTTCCATAGATATCAGTGTGTATTTTACAAACTCTAAATGTATTGGTTTTTTTTAGTACTTATGTGAATTTAAATGTCTGAAACCTAAAATAAACATTATGTGGATGAAAACACTGAATAGTTGTGAATGATATGACTCCCCTGAGCGCGTACGTCTCTGGCTCAGCGCCAGCCAACGCGCGAAAGCACATGCTGCGTCCCAATTCGGATACTATCCGTCCAAAATAGTATTCGAAAATAGAATTAGTACGTCCCAAATCGTAGTATGTTGAAATGAGTGTTCCAAAGATACCCGGATGGTCTACTAATTCCGGTCAGAATCCGAAGTGCAGATCGATGCACACTCTAACGGCTAATATCACCCACAACCCATTGCGTGCGGGAGGGAGGAGCTTTGAGATGATGCAAACATGGCGGCCGGATGCGGCAGCGGAGATGCGCCCTCAGTTTTTAAGTGTAAGAACTTAAACGTTTAGCGCTAATTAAAGTTATATTTTATTGTCTCATAATATTAATGGATTTGTGTTGTGCAAAAAAAGTACCGTGTTTATCTTGTAGGGTCCGATGAAGACACTGAGCGCCTCATTAACTGGCGCATTGCCAACGACGATGTTTGTTTAACTGTCGCGGTGTGCGTAACTAGGCAACCACGTTCTCTTCCATTGCATGACGTCTTCGTAGTATGTCCCAGAACGTGCATACTCTTTTGCTACACACTCAAAAGTATGTACATTTTCTTCAAAAAAAGAGTACATACTTTTAGGTCGTAGTATAAGTAGGCGAATTGGGACGCAGCAACAGTTTGAATTTATCAGTTTATCAGTCATGCACTCACCGTTCTACTGACACCGGTGAGATCGAAATTTAGTGAGTCCTCTGCGTACCACTAGTGGATGTCTGCGTACCACACTTTGAGAACCACTGCTCTAGTCTAAGCCATCCAGGAGTGGGATTGCCATTCCCAACTTTTGTCTGTTTGGCTGTCAAAACATTTGAAATCACGAATCACAAATAATCTCTTCAATCATCTCTAAACTTAAACTAACTAATTTAGTTTATTTTTTAAAGAAAGAACCTTTTTTTTTTTGCAAAAGATAGTTTTGACAAATTGTTTGGATTGCATTTTTGTGTTGGATGGATGGATGGGTGGGTGGATGGATGAATGTATATATGGATGTATGGATGGAGAATCATTGTAGTTATGACCACTTTTTTGATACTAATGATAATGCTACATGCTATACAGTATAATTTAAGTTAAAGTATACATGATATCCAGTATAATATAAAAAAACGTATTTGATGTCAATGAAGGGCTGCTTAGGGTGTGCCCCGCTGAGGGTGTTTGGTGGTACATAAGACAAAAAAAGGTTGGGAAACACTATTTAAGGCACAAAGAAAATAAAAAATAAAATAAAAAAAACTGTTCTTGAAACTTTCCACTGCATTCAGTAGCAGTTTTAACCACTAGGCAAACCACACAATTGTGTGGGGCCCCTGATGGCAGGGGGGCCCCCACCATGGTAGGGAAGCTCCGAAAAAAAAATGCTTGAGGGGTGACATGATGTTCTGGGTACAAATGCACTGTTGTCAGAGCTCTTAGAGCGGTTCACATTAGAAGCCGCCGGGTTTGGGACAGGTGAGAACTTGATTTGTGCATGCGCTCTCATTCAAAAATATGCACGAACAGGTGAGTTAGGGGCCGTTCACACCGTACTTGTTTTTGCCTGTGTCTGCTCTGTTTTTCCATCGTTTTCTTGTGTAAACGTGCTGGATGAACATCCATACATGCTGCACTGCGTCGCATTATTTCTATAGTCTCTCATAGAGGACTGGCACATTTTTAGACACTGTGTCAAGTTAATAAGAGCTTCAGGTTTTAAAAATACATGCCGAGACACCTGCGTTCTGTATCATTTGTTGCACTGTGTATAGATTGTTTTTTTAGTGCAGGTGTCACAAAGTTTTAATGTTCTGAACAAGTTCAGGTTGCAAAGAGTGGACTGTTACAATGTTTAACATTATTCCAGATTGTTCTGCAGCATGCAAAGTTTCAGCACTTGATAAAAGGCAATGTTTTTTTTCCCTTCTGCTCTAGTGTGCTTAGGAGCTGCCGTGGCTTGTATGTTTATTGTAACAATACGAACGTTGCCTACGATGCTTACATAAAATACAGCCTCGGCATCAGAATATAAACTCCAGGTTAAAGTAAAGTAAATAAGACAGGAATATATTACTATTGTATACAAAAAAATCATCAAAGTAATAATAATACTGTATCATATTATAATGACAAACTGGACAGCAATAAATAATTGTTGGGTTATAATATTAATAAATAACTAAAAAATGTTACTGGGTGAAGTAGTAGGTTTTGCACACACACAAAAAAAAGAAAAAAAATGTTTTGTCAAAACATATGTAGGTAAATATTGTTTTTATCACTGTATTGTGGAAAAACTGGAAAACATGTATTAATTATCATAAACAATATTTTTTTAAACATTTTGAATGTACTTGGCTAAAATGGTTGATAGGATGAATTTTAAAATATGATTTAAAATACATTTTATTTATTTTTTTAAGCAAATATTTTAGAAATGGGGGCTTGGTCAGATGCTTGAGGCCTCAGAAATCGTAAACCCGCAGATGACTGCATTATGCCATATCTTACATCAATTTGACTGTAATGCATTGTTTATAAACTCACAACAATGCATAGAGCTCTATTCAAACAGTATACTCTGTATTCTATTCAAACAGATTTCTGTACTCCTAAAAGGCAAGTGTCAGTCTTAATAAACTTTTTAGCAAGGGGCAATTCTAAGGATACATAGGTAGAGTCAGTCCAAAGACAGTGCAAACATTCAGATAATACATGACAGAAATCTGGTTCAGGCATTGAAAGAAAATGTGCATTTGCATATTCCCTGAGGCAGGTTTATTATGTATTTAATTATGTATTGATTTATTTGTTTATTTATGTATGTATGTATGTATGTGTGTGTGTGTGTGTGTGTGTGTGTGTATTTATTTATTTATATGCTTTGGTTCAAACCAGTGGGAATTGTTGGGTCACTCTGACCAATCTGAAGTGGTTAGCTGCAATTATTGTTTAATTTTAAAGGCAAAATCCTTTTTGCAAAATCACTTAATTAGCCATTTCTGTCAGCTACTGACTTTCTGACCTTTTAATGAAAACTTTGCAAGAACCCTCCCTTACAGCCAATTGTCAAATACATGCTGAGTTATTTATTGTATTGCCATTAACTACAATGCCCCCTTCAGAGAACATATTATTAATCACTGCGACATGCAATTTAATTTTAAAGATGTATTACCAGCATGGCATATTACGCTGAGTAATCATACACTGTAGAGTTTCTTCATAGATTCTGTACATGATTGGAAAGAAAAGCTTTAATAAACGTAAAGTAACATTCATTTACTCATAAAAAATGCAACCGACAAGGGCTTAATGAATAAAACCTCTTTGCTTTTCTGGTTTTTAGACATATCATGCATTTTTCTCTTTTCTGTCAAACATTTAGAGGTCTGCATGGGCCTTAAAATTAAACCTGACCCGTACAGAGACTGTGTGGCCCAAACCTATTTCTCCACTCAAAACAGGCCTGCTGTCTATTGTTTTTACAAGATTGCATCAGATCTCAACTCAAGCATGCCATCTAACATCTTCATTCATCAGATTTAGAAACATATCATGTAAGAATACAAATATAATCAACCTGACTAATTCTGCAACATAAGCAAGTCATAAAGGCACAGTAACATGAGAAGTGCCGCAATTCATAGTTCCAAAATTGCTCAGTAAAGTACAAGGAGACTGCCGCACCATTATATGAATTACTTTTTCATTTAATTTATTAAATGAATTAAACTGCACATTAAAAAAAATGTGGATGGTAGTCTACATGTCAGTTAGACAGTCTCTTCAAGTGGGCGGTTCTTGGCCTGAATAAGCTTCAGTGTGGACCAGACTTTCCGCTGTTAGTCAAAAGTCTGGCTCTGCAAGACTACACACACACTAACACCATTCTCAATATTCAAATGACCCATTATCACAGCAGTCCAGTTCATTTCATATCACGTCATGTCATCTCCATCCTTTGAACGTTTATCTGCATTTAATGAGGTTGTAATAATGGACGTTTAAATGTGATGGAAAGACCCCTTATCTGTGATGTCAGCCATTTTTTTTTCTGTTGCTTGCTTGTGCAAACCCTCGAAAATTGTAATGTTTGACTAGCATAACAAAAGTGGTCTCTTTGGTTGCATGAGGGGCCAGTGGAGAGATATGGTTCACATGCTAATAAGGCCATAGACAGACAGAAGGTTGAGGGCTTTGTGACCTGAGACATTGAAACAGCTATCTGGCCAACAGTCACAAACCCTGAGAGAGAGGAATGAAGAAAAAAAAAAGTGATAGGTGAAGTGGAGTAAGAGAAATAATGAGAAAAAAGTTATGAAATTGAAAGTCAATGTTGAGTGTGAAAGATTTGTTTTAAAACTAGGGCTGTCAATCGATTACAATTTTTAATCAAACTAATTACATGGTGTCCTGATTAATTAATCGCAATTAATCGCATATACAAATATTTGATGAGAAAGCCCCTCATATAACACTTACTCAATATGTAACAATTATACATATTTATATCAATATATAATTATACATGGTTATCTTTAAATACTTAAAAATTATATATATATATATATATATATAAAATATTCAGATAATTAAAATGCTTTACATTCCTGTAGCAGAAGAGTTAATCATTGATAAGACAATACAAAAAGCGGCTTTAGAATACAATGTATTGTTTACTACCATATTATTGATCATAAGTCAATCATTGGCATACAGTTCACAGCAATCCATTTCACAAGTGAATTTGTCAATCAGTTGGAGATTTTTTATGAGGGCTTGTTTAAGGGCCCGTCAATTTACACCTACGTCTCGGGTGTGTTGCATCATAAACATAAAATGTTTAGGTCACTGTGTCAAGTGAAATATATTTTAATACTCAATTTTTAAACACGTCTTGAGATCCCTTAGAACACATTTGCGCTCATTTGAGTGTTTTGAACGCAAAAATGTAACGCATGTTTGTGTTGTTCTGCCTACTGAAGTGTATTCTTCACTGTATAAACTGCGCGTTGCTCATACAATTTGCACTTACTCCAAATTTTTTTAACGTGTTATTTTTTGTAAAATTAAACGCACTGAATTAACACGTTAAATTGACAGCCCTATTAAAAACCTAATGCCTCACTGCCTGGAGCTTAGTTAAGCAGCTGCCTTTTTGAGGGAGCATACTAAATGTCAAAGAACCTTATAAGTGACTGATTTGGAATGATCTACAGTAGGCAGAAACCCAAGCCACACAACTAGCACTCAGCAGAGGAAACTTGCCCGTGGTTAGCATGATGCTAAGCTAATTGTGCAACACACAAATCACATAGCACACTTAGACATTGAGTAAATATCTATGTTTTTCGAAGCTTTTCACTATTAAATGAAATATAGGTGTTTCATAATCAACCTATCCATTATCTTGGATGTCATTTTTCAGTATGCTTGTTGACATGCTTCTGCGAATGCCTTTACATTCAATGGTACTTTAGAAGTGCTCAAATCAAGGTATCATAGAGGCATAATTGTAGTAGGTGCCTATATTTTGGAATAGCCTTTACAGTGGGAGAAATGGAGGACAGATTGGCTGAGACTGAAGTCAAGTAATTTTTATTTATATGGCGCATTTCACAACCCACATCATTTCAAAGCAGCTTTACAGAAGATCATGTATTAACAGAAAATGAAACTGTAATATTTATAATATCTTAGAGTCATCATTGTGTAGTTTGAAGGGCATTAAAAATGATAGCTAAAAAATGAGTGAAGAAAAGAGAGAGGAAAATAAAATTAAAAATTAAAAAATCACACTGTAAACCTCATCCTTTCATGATGTTTCTTCCTGTGTTGGGAAGTAACTAATAGAAGAGACTCTTATCTACTTTTTTATTTAAAAAAATAATCTATTACATGTCTGCACTGTATATAGGATCTTCCGAGGCGTGTGATTGCTTATGTGAGGAACAGATCCAAAGTTAATTCTTTATTAAGTGATCAGTGCCCCCATCCGCCAAAACACTCAAATCCCATCCTGCAATCATTTTAGCATTACAAATGGAATCTTAAACAAGCATTACAAATTCTTTGATGTCAGTGATGTCATATGCCATTGTTTTTCAATTGTATAGTTTCAAGTTTAATGGTATATGTATAATGAAACATATTGCGATTAAAGAATTTCGATCAATCGATTGTTAAATCGATAAAAAAATTGTCCGAACTGAGGTGGGAATTGCATGACAAGGACGATATGATGACATATTCATAATGAGATTCCGTGTCTGACTACAATAAAAATCCATATCGTTGAGGTCCCTGATTTCTCTCAAAACTGCTAATCATTTGAAATCAAAACAACAATCTAGTGTTCTAGAGTATAAAGGGACTGACCAGTCCTTCAGTAATCATCTATTAGAAACACTTGCCACAACTCTATGTTCCTCTCTCTTTGGCCTACTCTATAATGCAAGACACAAAACCAATTATCCAGCAGCCTGTTTGTGCACAGCTCTCTGATTCTGATATATTGTGCACAATGCCAAGAAGTAAAGACTCCCAAGTAAACAGAATCATTCAGGTCCAAGCTATAATTAATGGTATGTGCACCAACGAGATAAAGATATACAGTCTATCTACTGACAAAGTTTTCTTTGTACAAAAAGGGTTTTATCGAATAAGATGGAGTGTTTACTCTGTGTTTTGGATTTTTGTTGGTACAGATGAAACACAGAGCTGGAAGTGACAGTTACCATTAGAGTTAGACGCTCTGTCTCCCTCTCTACTCTTCTCTTCTCTTGTGTTAGCTTTAGAGAAACACATCTTTTGTACATTCTTACCATCTTTAAGATATACCTCTTCAGCAGACCTTTCATTTTGCATTACATTACAGAAACAGAATGTACTATACTACAGAATTAAGAGAGAGAGGGGGGTGAGAGATAAAGAGCATATAATCTAGGAACAAAATTGAAAGAGCTTCTCGGCTGAGGGTGGGTCTTGTATAGGCTATATTTTATATGTACTGTCTATATATACCGAGAATCTAGTGTTGCTGTGCGTTTACTGTTTGATGGCACTCAATTATATAATTCCTAGGAGAGAGTAGATGTTATTAGACTACTGCCAAATAATGCACAACAAACAAAGAGACCAGTAATAAATACAAATGATCAGTGTGTGTACATACAATTTAATAAGTCCCCAAAAATCTGTTCTTCGCATAATCTGAATGTATTTATAATGAATCTTGAAGAGACCTCATCAGTAATTTAACTCTGGTTCTTTAGCATAAGCCACCATCAAATTTAATTCTAATATTTAAATATGGCACATAAATAAATCAGCTATAGGAAGAAAAGCAATACAAAAAGGCAATAACCCATTATATTTAAATATCTTTTTGATACATGAAAATGTATGAAACCAAACAGCATTTATTTTAAAAGAGATTTGCTCTTTGTAAGTTTTCAAATCATAAAATTAGATAAGGCTATGGTGTTCAAAATTAAGACAAGTCTTAAGACTTTTCTGGTTGTTGTTAGGGAAGATGGTGGAAGTAGAGCTGACTATATACATCCACTGCAAAGTCTAAAAAAGGTCTAAAATGTCAGATCTAAAAGCTCTGGCATTATTTGCTTGTAATGCAATTTTCTGTCTAATGCAATGACTTTAGACATTTTTAGTTTGCTTTCATTTAAACTATGTCTATATACTTTTTGGCTCCAATGTATTTGAATAAATAATTATAAATGGTCTATGGACTAATGGTTGTGTCTAACTTTACTCTTGAACAAACAAAAAAAATTATTAAATAAATACATTTGATAAATGTAATTAGTTTAAAGGATATTCAAAACTCATTTGATTTGTAAATTACTAAAAAATTGGCCTATGTAGCCCAAAACAGAAATCCATCCAGGCAAGATGCTAAGTTGTTTAGTCTAATTAAACAAGCTAGTTTCCAGAAGACAGAGCAAATTCTATATGAGGCATTTGTGTATAGCAGTAATACAAGATATTGTATTCTCAATAACCTGATCATCATTAATTGTCATAAAGTATTGGCACGTGCTATTTGCACCCCGGTGTAAATAATCTACATACAAGCATACTATACTAAGCATACATACTGTCTACATACAAGCGATGTCGTGCCGTGGGAATGAGTGTGATCGATTGACCTGTATCAGAGCCTCACCCGACATTCGCCATGACTAAATCACTGCAATGAAATCAACATTTATATTCATTTTTATTTATTAAGGTATTTAATATTACGTGAAATATTAAAAGTGGAAACAGGAAATCAGATGGTAAAAAATTTGGGACAAAAGGCGAATTCCAACCAGGGTTGCTTGGACAACATTACAGATTCAGATTGTTTATTCCCCACGCCACTGCAGCGACACTTATTATCTAGTTTGTCATATATTCCTGACTATTGGGGTGCAAATAGCTGCACTGTGTGGCAGATACTATTTACACCTGGGTGCAAATAGTCACTCCATAAGGAATTTATCCCTCTACCAAACAAAGATAATCATATATTAATGTAATTCAACCAATGTAGGGGCAGTCGTAGAGGACGTTTTTAAAAGAAATATTATCATAACTGAAAGCAGAAGATACACCAGTGTATTGACCTCCTGGAGTGATCCTTCCAGCTTGCAGAACGTTTCCCAAAATTAGAGTCTATAAACTTCAAAAGGAGAGCTGAGGTCTTGAAAACTACACACCTTTTACTGGCAAACATGCCCTGAAGCCTTTTATATGTTATCAATATCTTAAATCAATAATCGGTATGCTGGGAAACTTTGATCTAAGTATGAATGCACTAAAGTGTAAAATCATCAAAGCAAATTGTTGCTTTTTAAAGTTATTCCATAAAATAAACATTTAATTTAAACCTTGATGAAAGGTTTTGACACTTCCTGTTCATAATTTCCATGAAAAGCATGCAGCTCTCTCAGTGATTCTACAGGACAAAGCTCCCGATGGAATCCCTGAATCGTGTATATCTACTCTAAAAATGTTTAAAAAAAAAAAATCCAATTCATGCAGAGCGAAATGAGACCAGTTCCATTTTACAAATTCAGACAAGATCTTAAAAAAGCCTGAATGCATTGCTAAGTGAGTCTTCGGATACTCAGATGTTTGGAGCAATAAAGCTCCACCATGTTCCTAAAATCAATCAGAGCATCGGTGTAAATCAAACTGCAGAATATGTATGCATGACTTTAGAAATAATTAATCCTTGTGAATTAGAGAGGCAGAATACAGGATGACTCAGGGCTTGGGTAGCCAACATAAATCTCACATGGGACACTCTAGTGGAAATGAATTCCTGTCACTATGCACTCCAACATGACACTTTCATTTTAAGTGGTCATGAAGTCTCAACATGTGATGTTGTTCCTGTCCCCTGATCCCTGCAATGTACTATGTGAAAATGTACAGAACAAGTGAGGATTGATTTAGAAATATCTTCTGGTTGAATGGAAAGGACAGAGGAAGAAAAATCATGCTGTCAGTGATGGCAAGGGTAAGGAATGGTGACAATGTTAGGCTGGGACACACTGATGGACAGGGAATACACAGAAGACTATTTACTTTGAAGCATCTTCCAGCATTAGAGATGGGGACTGCAAGGAATTTAAAAAGTCTGGTTCCGATTCAACCTAAGACGTATGGTTTCCTAAATGATTCCATTAATGATTCTTTAAGAACTTTGAGAAAAATTGGTTCCAACTACTGCATATACTCTGCAAATCAAATTGTGTTTTGTTTTGTTTGTTTTTTCACTTAAATGTGACACAGATCTGTTAATTAGCTGACATAGCCAAAATACATTTTCAAATCCAATCTGGGCCATTTTCAAATGTGGAAATAAATCAGATACGTACATGATTTTATTTCCAATGTGCCTTCAGTGTGAACAGCCAGGTCTGATTTAATTTGTACATAAATCTAACTCAACATTCGTCAATTACACACTTGATTTACCATGTATATCGGCATATTATGATTAGAAACTTTTAGGTACAGGTCATTACCTTTCTCGTTGACGCATTCGGTACCATTTAAAGGAAGGAAAATAAAATGATTGGCTTCAACTGTGGAGTTCAGTAATTCGTTTGGATTTCATGTGGTAAAATATGCATACAAAAAGGTACAGAGGTAGATTTACTGTATGTACCACTGACTACTTGCGTCTCTCATGCAGAAAACACAGGTTATAGGCTATTTTTCTCTAACTGTATTGAAATGCAAATGCAAACAAGTAATATCTGTAATAATTATACTGTATATAACAACCCTTTTCACCTGCATTTTGTGATGTCTTGCTCGTAATTTATATTGTACATTATTGAGCTTTGATGGTAATTAAGTTAAAATTAAAAAAACAAAAAAAAAACCTGAAAAAGCTTACATTATTTATCAAGAGGGTCTTTCTCCAACACTTCCTGATATAGGCTACAGTACCTAAATATCACACGCACATCACCCAGATGTCTATTTGATGTGTGTGTTTACATCTGGAAGACACATTTTTTACGTTCTTTGTTTATCTGTGATAGTTTTATAAGTTGTATGCCAATAAGTATGTCTCAGATGTTAATAAGACATTCAGCAGATGTCTTTGAGACATTTATGATTTAGAATGTTTGCAAATCTGATCTTTTTAAGATATTTAGCAGATATTAATTGAAAATGAAAATTATTTAAAGAAATAAAGAATCTCTGAGATGTATATGTGATATCTTTATTAGATAGATAAGTGTCCTATCCGCATCAAAAGTAAAAATTATGGTTAATAACAATTTTAATTAAAATTAAAATTATACATATAATAAAGATGAACAAGGCAGGGTTTGTTATACGTATGCTTATATAGTCTGCTAAATATGTGAGTCAGTTTAGGACAATTCACTATTCATACCAGTATCTGATATGGCCTACATTTTAAAATGTCATGTGAACAACCTTTCATAAAAATCAGATTTGATCAGAAAATTTAATTTGGCCCACACTCAGCTGCGCTGTCAATATAGTCCAACCGATCCAATCAGTTTAGTCTGTGAGTCATTAGCTACGGAAGCTTGTTTTGTCCATGGTTTATCACTTTTATTCTGTCTTGTATTCTCGTTTTCACAACTGAATTTTCTCAAGACCTCGACATATCAAAAGTTGTTGTCTCATGATCACGACATATTAATTTTCTCTTTTGTTTTTGTGATTTCAACTTAAAGTTCCTGCGAGAAAACACCTTTTGATGCCTGGAGCAGCTCATCGTCACAGGCAAAGCAGCTTCATCTTCTGTTTATCAAATGAAATATGTAATACCCAAGTGAAGGTTCAAAGGCTTCATATATGAGTTAAAAAGTTACTGTGTTCTGTTAAAAATAGAAACAATGTCTGAGAGTAAATGAATAACTGATTATTAACGTCTAGATTGAATAATAAATATGCTTGTGGGATGGGCTTTAATGTTTCATTAAAATGGGAGTGAAATGTAATTATGTGACTGTATTGGGCTCAAACTTGTGGGATTTGCACTTGTTTTGAACCACATACCCAAGCAGTCACATGATTTTCAGATGAATGAAGCTTCAGATGAACGATTTTTCCCCCCAAAATGATCGAAGCTCCGATACAGTGCTTCAATATGTGCTTCAATGGCACAAAGCGATTTCAGCTGCCATCAGGCCTTGAGATATGTGATGCGCTCCTGCTCCTCTGACATTACTTAATGACGTCTCTGGAATGATTCAGCAGGGATTTACACTTAAGTCGTGATCATGAGAAAACAACTTTTATTATGTCGAGATCTTGAGAAAATGAAGTCGTGATCATGAGAAAACAAGACAGAAAAAAAGTGATTATCCATGGACAAAAGGGATTCCGTAATTAGTGGTGTTGTGTAAGTTACTCAAAAAGCAGTCAAGTCAAGTCATTTTTATTTGTATACCGCTTTTCACAACACACATCATTTCAAAGCAGTTTTACAGAAAATAATGCATTAACAGAAAATGAAACTGTAATATCTATCAAAGCAGCTTTACAGAAAATAATGCATTAACAGAAAATGAAACTGTAATATCTATCAATTCTTAGAGTCATCATTGTGTAGTTTCTTTAAATATGATTTTAAATTGTGTATAAATATAAATTATTTAATAATAATTGTAATTAGAACCCCAGTGAGCAAGCCGATGGGGACTGTGGCAAGGAACACAAAACACCATAAGATGTTGGTTAATGAAGAAAAATAACCTTGGGAGAAACCAGGCTAACTGTGGGGGCCAGTTGCCTTCTGGCTAAACAGCATGCATATAATATATTAGTTATTAGTTATATTTCCCGTCTGTCGCTCACTTCGACGTTGTGTTGAAGAAGCGACACTAGGGGTCTCTCTTGAGCGCCGAATATGCCTCAGATCTATGAAAAAAGGCCAATGAGAATTAGGCAGACAGTTTTTGAATACCCCGCCCCCGGACATACGGTTATAAAGGCAGGGAAATACGTTGAGTTCATTCATAAATTTTCTTTGGAGCCGATGGTCCTGTATGCAGTCAGCTGCGAGTTACACACCCGTTCCTGTTCCTCTGACGCTTGCCTGCTGTTGGATCTACGGCGCACTTCAGTGGCTTTCTCCTTCTCTGTTCGGCAGTGCAGTTTGCCCCTCGGCGCTTCAACAGCGTTTTTTTCCTCTAAAAGAGCAATACACAGCTGGCGTTGAACGTCCTTTTCAGGATGCGTCTTTATAAAGATGCCTTTCTGCCCCTGTGTAGTTCCTGGATGCGGTAGAGAGCTCTCCGCTTCAGACGGCCACAGGTGTTGCCTCTTGTGTCTGGGTTGTGATCACACTGAGGCCGCGTTTGTGGATGGTTCATGTTCTCACTGCAAGAGCATGACCATGGCAACATTGCGGTCGCGGCTCGCTTTCAATAGAAAGCATGCCACTCCAGCCGCTCCCCGCATTGCTCCTTCTTCCCACGGGATTGAGGACAATGAGGCTGGTGATGGAGGCGATCTGGGGACAGCAGCGGATGCAGCTCCGCCAGGTATGCCCCCTCGGACCACCCGCCCCCCGGCACGCTCGTTGAATCCTGTCCATGCTCGAGGCAACAGCGGCTCGCCTCACAGCCAGCCTGGCTATCCTCTAGAACTGGAGGTGGATGAGCTCGCCGCTGCATCGGAGAGTGTGGCGTCTGACGCTGATGACTCCCCTGGGCTGTAGCCTTCGGGCCAGCACGCCCAGGCTGAGGCAGACGCGCAGATGTCCGATATGCTTGCCCGGGCCGACTGGAACCCTCCGTCCTCCCCACAGCCATCGCGGTTGGATGACTGGTTCCTGGGGGCTCCGCACCACTCACAGCCGTGCCCCCCCTGGTCCCATTTTTCCTGGAGGTGCATGATGTGCAGACTTCTACATGGAGGGCACCCTTCTCAACACGTCACAAAGCCACTCGCTCATCCGCTCTCACTACCCTCGACGGCGGAGTGGCCCACGGGTACACAGTGATTCCCCAGGTGGACAGGGCTGTTGTGCTCCACCTGTGTCCCGAGAACCCTACCACCTGGCGGGGTCGCCCTATATTCCCCTCCAAGGCCTGTAGGACAACGTTTTCATTGACTGCCACAGCCTACAGCACCACTGGACACGCCGCTTCAGCCCTGCAGAAGAAGCCAGCATCCGCATACTCAATTATCTCGTAAACTGGCTCATTCTGGCCCACTCCCAAGAGTTACTATGCACTCACAGAGACCAGGTGCTCAGGCACCTCAGTCGTTCGGGGCTTCAGGTCAACTGAGAAAAGAGCAAGCTCACCCCAGTTAAGAGCATCTCTTTCCTCGGCATGGAGTTAGACTCAGTCTCAATGTTAGCACATCTCACCGACGAGCGTGCGTAGTCAGTGCTGGAATGCCTCGCCACCATCAGGCCGGGCACATAGGTCCCTTTAAAACTTTTCCTGAGGTTCTTGGGGCATATGGCGTCCTCCGTGGCGGTCGCACCGCTGGGGTTGATGCATATAAGATGCATATGCTTAAGCACTGGATTCAGACTCGAGTCTCGAGACGAGCATGGCGCCGAGGCACGCACTGTGTGATGGTCACCCCCGCCTGCCGCCAAACTTTCAAACCCTGGACAAAGCTCTGCATTTTGCAGGCAGGAGTGCCCTTGCAGCAGGTGTCCCGACGCATCCTGGTCACAACTGACGCCTCCAGATTGGGTTGGGGTGCGTGTGAAACGAGCATGCAGCCGCGGGCCGTTGGAAAGGGGCCCCGCTGCGCTGGCACATCAATCAGTTGCTGACTGTCTTCTTTGCCTGAGGAAGTTTCTCCCGTTAGTTCGAGACAAACATGTCCTAGTCAGGTCAGACAGCGCCACCACTGGACAAAGCTCTGCATTTTGCAGGCAGGAGTGCCCTTGCAGCAGGTGTCCCGATGCATCCTGGTCACGACCGATGCCTCCAGATTGGATTGGGGTGCGTGTGAAACGGGCATGCAGCCATGGGCCATTGGAAAGGGGCCCCGCTGCGCTGGCACATCAATCAGTTGCTGACTGTCTTCTTTGCCCTGCGAAAGTTTCTCTCGTTAGTTCGAGACAAACATGTCCTAGTCAGGTCAGACAGCACCACCACTGGACAAAGCTCTGCATTTTGCAGGTAGGAGTGCCCTTGCAGCAGGTGTACCAACGCATCCTGGTCACAACCAACACCTCCAGATTGGGTTGGGGTGCCGTGTGAAAACCCGCCCGCTCCTGTGTCAGCAGTACACGTACATGGCTCAGCGCATGGCGTGATTTAAATTGAACCCCTAGTGTCGCTTTTTCGACACAACGTCGAAGTGAGCGACAGACGGGGAACATTTAGGTTACGTATGTATCCTCCTTGCCTTGATGGAGGGAACGAGACATTGTGTCCTCCCGGCCACGTCGCTGAGTCACTGTGGTGGCCGGACCATTTCTGGCTCCTCAGAAAAATCCTGAACAAACTCCACGTATTTCCCCATCTTTATACCCCATTAAAAGTAATTACCTTAACTGAAAGTCAATCTGATTACAAGAACTTAAAATGTAACATATCACACTACAAATAAACTAACTAGTTTATTAACTAGTGAAACTAGTAAATTAGATCACACATAACACATGAATCATTACAATGATTCAAACCAATAACTCATGAGTTTAAGACTATACATTGTGAAGTTTTTTTACCTATTTAAATTTAACTGGTTTATATGAATCATTTGTTCACAAGTCAGACAACATGCTGATTTATTTATTTATTTGTATTATAATTTTTTTTGTAATGCCTACAACAAGCGTGGATGTTGCAATCAAAAGATCTGTTGTCTTTTTATTATTTTTGCAAAATTTATATCTAATCATATTTAAATGAGACCAAAAGCAAAACTAATCTAAAAGATAATTTATTTTGTCCATTCAGCTGCAGTACACTCCTCTAAACAGTGGTTCAGGAAACATTGTTGTATCACCGTGTCCAGTCAGCATTGGTAGAAGAATGTTGAGCTGTTAAAAGAACTGAATGTCATGAAAATCATTCAGTATTTTGTTAAATAATAATAATTATAATAAAAAAAAAAAATAGAACCATTCCTCAGTTACCAACCCTACCCAGCCTACTATTTAATTTCTGTAGAAAAACGTAATGCTCCCTATACAGCTGATTGCTATTTCATAATATTGTTGCCAAAAGGGTGCCTCCTCAACTTTAAAGCCTTTTTGTTCAAAAGCACATTTTATCAGTGTCATAAAGATGGGCGAGGCATGGAGGACATGGGATGCTCGTTTAAATGCTGATATATTGCAGACAGAGAATTTCTCAGTATGACCTGTACTCTATAAAAGTAGCCATCAGCAATCACACGCTGTCTGGTGACTACGAGAGTTAAGCAGATTGAATGATACATAACCGTGCGTTCAGACCAGAGGCGGCGAGAATGTCAAATTGACCGGAAGTCATTCATTTTCTATGACAGCCAGCATCTCTCGGCGGCGAGAAGCAGCACGGCGAGAAGCAGCACGGCGAGAAGCAGCGCGGCGAGTCTTGGCCGGTGTGGGCGTCAGAGGAAAGTTCAAGTGCAGCCAACATTATGGTAACAAGCTTTGACGCGGTTCGGCGGCAACCTATTGGAATATAGAAGTGCTCCGCTCTAGCGAAGTCTAGAGAACACCACCGTGTAAACTTTGGTTCCCACCAAACTATCATTCCGAAGACAAAATGAAGGAGAAACTGATTATTGCCGTGGGGGCTTTTCCCGTAATATTTGATCTGTCCCCGTTTGCTTACAGGGATATAAATAAAATTTAAAAAAGATGCGTGGACAAAGGTGTCTGAAATTGTTGGTGTGCCAGGTGAGATGATGAAGTGGATATTATGGTTTATATAATATTATATAACAATATATTAAAACATTTCATGAGGATATACGCTACTTGTGATATGTTGTCAAAAAGATATCGGTCGACGTCTGGATGTTTTGTGGCCCCTTTAAATATAGTTCACAAAACCAAGCATTCTCAATGAACGTTGCCGCCTATTTCAAATATGAATTTTCGATAGTGTTGTTGGCAGGGCAGCCAGAGCGAATTTTAACGCTCTCGCCGCCTCTGGTCTGAACGCATGGTAATAAGGAAAAGGATGAGAAAAAAGTATCCCAGGGTCAAGAACAAGTGGCATTTTGCACAGTAGGCAAAAGGCAAAGTGAAATATTGCAAAATCCATTGAAGATGGATGCAATGAGCTCAGATTATCTCTCTGAAATCATTGCATTCATTTTGGGGATTTATGTAGACATTAAAAGGAATGGTACACACAAAAATGTTAATTCTGTCATTATTTTCTTAAGTAATTCCAAATCTGTATGCTTCTATTTTTATTTTATTTATTTTTCTAATGGAACACACAAAGAGAAACTGAATCAGACTAATTATGTTGTCTAGGTCAATTTACATACTGTGAGCTATGAATTATGTCACTATAAAAAGGCCTGCGTACATTTTTGTTTACCATAACAGGCAATGATATATATAGGTTTGGACATTAGTAAATGCTGACAGAACTTCTTTTTTTTTTTCTTATGAAATGTCCCTTTTATTAAGTGCTAGCTGGAATGAAAGTGTGCTACTGCACAACACAAACAACATAATATCTACTTCTTTCTTGGAATTTCTAATTACACATTATTAGTTTAAATGATGTAACCACTTCATGTACCTGTCCATTCATGTTGTCTGTTGATATCGATGACCTCCAAAATATAATAAATAAATAAATAAATAAATGAATAAATGAGAGAAAGACAGTGTTAGCCTTTAGAGAGTTGTTTTGAACAGGAGTTCAATCAATCTTTTATCGCCGACCAAACACCATTCACTTTTAATTTCAATAAGCATAACTGCCATAGCCCTGCACTGCCCCTCTGAGAGAGACCCAGTTAGAACTAGCTTCTGATGGTGGCTGGTTTTTAGTGTTTTTGTCAGGTTGTCCCCTTTTAAGTAGGCAAATGCTTTAGTGTACGTTAGAGTTGTGAATGAGGTGAAATATCCACAATTTGGTGCTGAAAACAAGATAATTGTTCACCCAAAGAGAGATGAGTTTTTAAGGTTGATGCTATATCATGTTTAAACTAAACTAAATCGACCTCTCTACCCTAAACCTTAATCCTAAACCAAACTGATAAAAAGCAATTGTGAGATGAAAACGCAATTGCTGGAGCAACAACGTCATTTTGTAGTGCTTCAATGAAGAGTCACATATCCACTCATATCTCGAACCCCAGTCCTTTGCATGTCAAATGCAATGTTCTTTCAGTTGAGCTACCACACAATTTGAGCACACTTAACCAAGCCTGTAAATGTAGTTATGTAATTCTAAAACCCATTTGTTATTTTGTCTGCATATAGTGAGTACACTAGCATATATGGACCCTTACAGACATTGACTAAAACCTACAAACTCTATTTTGAGAGTATAAGGTTGGTGAACCACCAGCCGGTAGGGCCAAGTTGACCTGGTAGACTATTTTGATCAATCTGGTTGTACAATGCAGTTTTAACTGGTAGAATCAGACTTTTTTCAGGAAGGGATGGACCCGCATTTATTGGAGCTTTCTAATTTTGTACTATGGAGGAAGTTGCCCTTCATGTCATACATAAAAGTCTTATTGCAAGGTCACCTCAAGTAGCTCCACTGACCCTTTTAGCATATACTATACCTGTATCAGACATGACACATACACATAGTTATTACTGTGAAGGTCCTTGTTGCAGAGGAGATGAAAAAGTGCTATTAAAGAATCCAGGGGGGTGGTGTATATTCAGGAGCATACAGCCAAAGTTGTATGAGCGATGACTGGAGTTGCAAGTTTAATCAATTCTCATAACTGCACTGACTGCAGCCAATTAGCCAAACAGCCCTTACATGATCTGACCATTCAGGCCAGGGCACCAATAGCACTCGCACCATTCTGACCTCTGTCCTACGTTATCTTGGCCAGTGAGAAGACTTTAATATATGTCAAAAGGTAAAGGGAGAATGAGAGACAGATTTGTGTGAGAAGGGAGATGCACCAGAGACAGGATGTTAGCTAAATTGGGAAAGAGAGTGGCAGCGAAAGTGGAAGACGGGAGAGGGGAGAAAAATGGGGTGTGAAGGATGGAAATGATGGAGAGAGAGTGGCATACAGTGTGAAGAATAGCGAGAGAGGGACTGAGAGTAAACCGATGATGTGAAAAATGAGAGACAGAGCAGCTTGGCTCTCACTCCATCACATCCAGTGTGTTGGAGGTTAACACTGAAAATCCTCACTGGAATGATGCTTTTTGAGATGTTGCCGGTCCTATTTTTAGCAATGGGATATGTCCATTTTTTAAGAGTAAATATGTCTGCGTTGTGAGAGAGATTGGAGTAGTCTGTTGTCTTCTCTCCAGCTATGATTGGGATGTGTGTGAAAAGAGGGCTTATGGACCAATTACTCTGAGAGAGCAGGTAGTAGAGAGAGAGTGAGTGATTGAGTGAGTGAGAGAGAGAGAGAGAGAGAGAGAGAGAGAGAGAGAGAGAGAAAGAGTGAGAGAGAACCTCTTAAAGACAGCATCACAATCCCCTACAGAGGCTCCTGCTAGGAGACGAAGAGGCTCTGATCTAACCCATCTCTGTTGTATGTATGTTTTGTGTTAATTCTGCAGTAGCAGAAATGTCTGGCAGTTATGTAATATTCATAAACATATATATTTTTATATTTTTACTCGGGTATGCAGATATATTGCCTAAACTACCCATCTAAAATTTGGATACACCTACTCAGTATTTAGAACGAATGTAAAATCATCAAAACTATGAAATCACAAAAATGGAAGCATGGGAGTTGTTACTAATATAACATTTTATAAATAAATATAAAAATATTACAGTCTTAATAATCTTATACAAATGTTCCAGTCTATCCAACCTTAGTCATCAATGTTCATGTACATTTGAACATCAATTAAAGCATGAACACATTTCGCTCTAGTTCTACAACCTTAGAGACACGGGTTCTGGTCCTCTGGGAACCAGGATAAACGTGTTTGTATAAACAATAGAGAGCGTGATTTGGAGGTTGCAATTTCAGTCTAAAATTTAATTTTTAGTCAACTAATGGTTAGGTTTAGGGGTTTGTGGTAGGGAGAAGAGATAATAGAATATGCATTACTGTATTATATCACTTTCATCAAAAAATACAACCCACATTTGGTGCAAATAAGTTCACACGTGCCATTAAGTTCAACAACTCTTCCGGCTTTCCAGTGCTTTGAATTTCAGTAAGCACAGACCAATTTCAGTTTTTGATCAGTCTGGAATATCAACACAGATTTGGTTTCATCTGTGTGATATTCAGTAAAACAGCATTCTTGCTGTTATTATGTGATATTACATAATTAGGGCCCAAGCACTGAAAGTGCAGAGGCCCTATAGTTCTTCTAAGGTTCTTCTGATTTAAGTACTACTCCACTGACATACAATATCTCATGACCAACAATAGTACACATAGAGATTAAGTTTTCAAATATATTATGTTATTATGGGAATCCCATCTCTCTTCTTTATGTATGGCAGTGGCAAATGCAAATACAAATGCTTGTGATGTGTACTGATCCAATTCCCCATCACTCTCCCAATAATATCCTGTTTCTTCAATGTTGTCAATAATAATTAAAAAAAAAATACGAATAGTTTACTTCTTTAACTCTATTGTAAGAGCAGAGACTAGTAAAGCCATATTTGTACTGGACATGTAGAGCTGTAGTGTCATTGCATTTGGTCTCCATCAAAATTTATTTTAGTTCCTGATAGGCTGTAATCAATCAAATGAAATTTTCAAAAAACAAGCCATTTAAATCACTCTGTTATGAAATAAACTTCAAAAGACATTGCCTTGGCTCTGTTGTAAACAAGGATCAGACCATCACTAACACAATACATATTTCAGACAGTACCGAACCACATTGACATGACATCATCAAACACTCAACTATCCAACCATCTCCACTCAATCTTCATCTCTTTCTGCACCAGTCTCACTCATGCCACTTGCCAATTTCACTTTTACCACAAAGCCCAGATGCCGGGCACCTCATCAATTTATACCCCTCTCTGTTGACATAATGTTTTCACCAGCACAACTTTGGTCCACTTCTGAAAAAGCACCACTGATTAATGCAGGATGACTTGTCATAGTAACGCAGTTCATCTACAATTATAGAGAAATATTTCTACAATGGAAACGAGATGAGCAGTTGATAGAATTAGTGTCAAAGAGTCATGGTTAGAGTAATTGTCCTCCGTTAATAGAATCAGAGAGGCTTCCATTTGATTGTGAGGGTGTGCACAGCACAGAAGTTTCTCGGTATGAGAGATGGTAAAATATGTTTTCAGCTGCTGAGGCCTGTCAAGGCTGATTGTGATTTAGTCTAAGAGATGTGCTAAAGAATGCACATACTACATCAGTTCTGCCTCTTCCTGCTGCAACATATGTGACACTTTTCTGTCACCTGCTATTTTGCTTTAGCAGAGATGCAGGTTTCTCTTTGGATCCCTCCAAATGGCACTGCAGGATTTTCTGATATATTCTGCACCAGCTGTTTTGAAATCCACGGAAGGAAACTCATCTGCTCTTCATGTCAGTACTTCAGAATTGCACAGCTTTCATATATCCATAAAGACATCTCCCTCTAAAAATGCAGTGGTTAGGGGTGGGGTGTTGGTGTGCTTTTTCCTTTTTTGCAATGCCGTTTGGTGCCACTAATTGCAAAGAAATTGCACTCTTTACCAATAACAACCTTTTACAATTGCATAGACAACAAAGAGCAGGCTGAAACATTTCCACACCTCATAGGAAATAGGTGTGAAATGTTTCACATGTCAATGTTTCTGAAAAGCACACAGTGTTACTTTTTGTTTTGATGGTGACACCAGCATCCCATACATCCCATATGCTGGTGACCCAGACTTCTCCACTGTGAATGATAATCACAATTTTGTATTAATGACTTGTTAAAGCAACCAAATCCATTTTTTTGTAGCATACATGTAATATGTTGATATGGTGATGAATCAATGTGATATCATGATAAAATATGAGTAGATAGGCATAAAATATGCCAGATCAAAATGGCTGCCTCCTGACAAGCATAACACAAGAAAACATCACAGTCAGTGCTGTCCTTTCCACTCAATGAGTATGCATGACTGCTTTTGTCCTATGACATTCAGAAGAATGGAACAGTATCACGTAATATATTTTGAAACTCTAGAGCAGCCAATTAGTAAGCAAGAATCTTCCACATATAGATCTGATAACATGAGAGCACTCGCTCTATCAAAGTAATTTTTAAAAGATAAAAATCTTCTCAGATCTTTTTCAGACTGATAACTGAACAAGATGGCCCTCTTTCAGGGCTTGAAATCTGTTGAAGAAACACCCAATAGGAAATTTTTCACCCCAGGCTCTTGCACTCTGATGGTCCCACTGTGCCGGCTTTCTTAAGAGTGTGATAGATATGTGCTTCTAAGAAATCAGTGGTCAAGCACACATACACAAGCACACTATGGCTTGTTGATATGTAAGTGATGATGTACAGTCATCCAGTTGTTACCACAAAATAAACCCAAAATAAAGTGGGTAATCTTTATATTTTGCGAAAACATCCGTCTGACTGTACTTTATGCAGCTTATTATATTGCTTTAATTAAATAAATAAACTGACATAAAATATTTATTTTATTATGTAATTATGTGAAAAAAACGCTGGATAACCGCTGAATTCCAACTCAATCACCCTTGCTCCCTATTTAGAGAATGACTGAACCTCCAGTGTGCTGTCTGCACTTTAACTATCACCTTAATTTCATCCTAACTCCATACAAAGCCTCTGAAATGTTTTTCAGTTTTGCATGAATACATTTATTCTCAACGTGAAAATGCATTGTAAATATGTAGGAATGCATTTACTAATGTTAATGAATAGAACCATATTGTACTTTGATGACAAAATCAAACAATAAGAACATTTATATTAAAATGAAGCTAAATGACCCACAGACGTGTTAATGTTGAAAATTATTTATGTTCTTTCAACTTTTGAGGGAATGCCGTCCTAATTTCCACATATGTGGACTTTATCAGCAGGCTAATGCACAAAACATGAATGGATTTTTTAAGCTGCATATCAAAGGAAACTAGAGGCGCTACTAGAGGCCAAACAGCACTACTAGAGGTGCTACCAGAGGCACTTTTGTTGGTGCTGCGCCCATAGTAGCGCTTCCTGTAAATCAACGTCATGCAGTTTTGCCAAGTGGCACAGTGTGCCAAAAGTTTAACCCTTAAATTACAGTGTAGAGAGTCTTGTAAACAGTATTCAGTCAGTTGGAGTTAATTCATTTAAATTATGTGTTGTGTATAGCAATGCCAAAATACAACACACGCGTACATGAATCGATTAATTAAAATTAAATGTTTGAACTAAGTCATGGAAATAAAGCAGTCTTTAAGAAACACGATAGTCTTTTTATAATAAGAGTTTTTATATACTCTTATTATATATATATATATATATATATATATATATATATATATATATATATATATATATATTGTATGTGTATTCTATATTGTGTGTATTGTTTACTGTACATTGTATAATATAATTGTGTTGTGTAAGTATATGTACATTTGATATGTAAATTGGGTTGTGTAAATATGTTGTTTATTGTAATTGGTATAGGTCTCGTCACTGTCATGACTGCTATGTTGCTCGGAACTGCACACAAGACTTTCACCTACTGTTGCACTTGTGTACATGGTAGTGTGACAATAAAGTGATTTGATTTGGAATTTGAATTTGGGATATTCTCTGTATTTCTTGGTTACTGAAACTTCAGCAATAACATTGTGAATATATTTTATAGACATATTAAACATTTCACCCATCCCTGACACACACAAACACACATGTTGGTGCAGCTATCATTATGAGGACTCTCCATAGACAGAATGATTTATATACTGTACGAACTATAGATTCTATCCCCTAAACCTAACACAACCACTAAACCTAACCCTCACAAAAAACTTTCTGCATTTTTACATTTTCAATAAAACATTGTTTAGTATGTTTAAGTGATTTAAAGTATGGGAACACTAGAAATGTCCTCATAAATCACATTTATAGCACAATGCCCTTGTAATTACTTCCTCGTAAACCACTTAAATATGCCCACACACACACACACACACACACACACACACACACACACACACACATTAACAAATCAATAAATGCCTTTCGTCTGATAATCACTGCTTAGTTCAGACACAGGGGTGTGGTTTTCAAAGGTGGATGTGACTGTTTGATGCCAGAGGCTCCCTGTTATTCTTTAATTATTAATGTATTCTTTTCTTTATTTATTTATCAATTCCTCCCTCTGTAGCTATGGCTAGTCACCCCCTTAACACACACATGGTGACTGTGAGACCTTATTAAAGGTGACATCTTTTAAGAAGGCTTCAGAATTTTTAGCCCTCATTAGCAGAGCATTGCAACTGCAAATACAATCTGGTAACCATATGAAACATCCCTATTATTCAGTACACGCTGACCTCTGTTAGCATGTTATTGTCACAATATGTCCAGCTATTTAAGTGCAATTTATCTCTTCTATTCTTTTCTTTTGGAGTGAAAATTACACTCAGTTTTACAGCTGTAGAATTTGAATTCATTAAGATACAGACAATGAAAGAATATAAATAGGGCCTACTATTAAAGATGTAGAAAGCTTTATATTTCATTGCAATTTTTTAAATCCAATTCAGTCATTTCTGGCTATTTTTATAATTAGTGTTGCTGTTTTTGACAGTATTGGTATAGATACTGATATACTTCACAGGGAAAAAAAAAACTTGGATTAAAAGACAGCATATTTTAAATATTTTTTTTTAAAATAAGAGATCAATCATGTTTAATTCTCCAATCTAGTGTGATTATTTTATGTAAACAGGTTTTTACATTTTACATGGCATATTGTTTTGGTCCTATACTGAGGACTTGTTTATTCTTGAGATTTCTGTTTGTTTGATTTTCTCGAAAAGCCCTTTAATGTGACTGGTTGGACTTTTTTTTTTTTTTATTTGATATAAGCTCTATTATTTAGATTTTATTATTTAATATAGGCATCTGTAAATCACATTCAGTTGACATATGGTCAGTGGTAAAATCATAAATGAGCACATCGCTAGTAGGTGTGCAAACAATACAACGGGGAAAAAAATAAAAAGCTTGCACATTGTCGTATGCCTTTAAAATCTGTACACTCCAAAAAAAAATATTTTAGCCTATTTTTAAGACGTATCCATTTCAATTTAATAACAAATTTCCATCTTAAAAATAGGCTAAAATATAAGTGTAATATCTTACAGCATTTCAGTCAAAGAACTTTTTCAGGCATTCTATCAATTTCTTTGAAGACTGGCCCTGTTGCAAGGAAAGTATATCACTTTACACAATCTTGGATTTACTTGAAGTTTCTCCAATGACACGAACGACATGCTCAACTGAACCAGAGAAAGTGGTGGACATCCTCCTGTCGGAATGAACTGAATTTGTTTTTACACTAAAGCTTCATGTCATACCTTTTTTTATTGATCTCTTGGACTGATTAATTCACAAAAGAACCTCTGATGACAGCAAATATGCCTGTTTGTTCCTCCCATTTCTTTTTAGATGCAAGTGTTTGCTAAATCAATGTTTTACGATTTGAATGCACACCATTAAATAATAATAAATAATTAGAAAAAAACTTTTATTACTGTTTGCATGTCAGTTAACAGCTTTCTATTGTCATTTACCAGTGAGTCTGAAGCTTTCCTTATATGGCATTTTCATTGGCATGGATTATGATAATTTGGAATGAATGTGCACACGCTCTCTATTTACGAACATCTGGAATTCACTAATATACAAAAGTTGTACTAACAAATCTGGGGAGTATAAAGTGTTCATGAATTCGGCATAAAGTTTTCGGGAAGCTCCATTTTAAGTGGAAACTACTCCCAATTCTTTCATATATTTACAAAATGTTAATGAATGAGGCCCATTGTGTGCATGTGTGTGGCAATAAATAATGGACAGAGTGTGAAAGTGGAAAGTGCTATGGTTACGTTCTATGTCACGTTTGTCTCAGGCACATTTGCATCTTGCAGGCAGCTGTGTGTTTAGAGATGGCCAAACCTCTCTAAACATCTACAACACTAGAGAATGTCTTTATGAATAATGAATGCTAGCACTCGCACAGGGCACTTATCAATAATTACATTGATTCCATCCAATCTGAGCACCAAATTCGATTTTAATCTTGATGAAATATTCATGGATTATAGCATAAGAAGGGACACGGGGAGACAATTAAGGTCAAACAGAGGAGCGTTGCTTCATCGCTCAACTCTCAGTCATTTCCACTCCCTCTAATTCACACACTCATGTGTCACGCAGAGGGCACATGTGCATTAGAAATCGAGTGAGCATGTACTCTCTGCTGCGGTATGGCCTGCCTGTGCACAAGCTGTAAATTGGAGTGAGTCTACAAACAGCTGTGTGGGAAGCGGTCGGGTAGTGAGAGATCTCTCGGGACTGTTGTACACTGCACAAATAAAACAATGCAAGATCAAGACACAGTTATACAACAGATGTCCCAACATGATTCTTCATAACATAGGAACATCTTTCTGTGATAAATGACAGGGTCAACACAAATCCTATCCAAAGGAAATTTGTGTATGCTTCAAATACAGGAGTTTTTTTTTACATAAAAAAATGCTGCTAATTGGAAGCAGCACGATACAAGATTATATATCACAGCCTGACAACTCTAGTTTGTTAATCCTTAAAATGATAAATGAGCCAATTACACACCACAGATAAGTTAATATTTTCGTTGCATGCTTTAAAAGTTACTTACAGTGCACTCACACGACTGAATATCACTTATAAAGAACTTCTTATAGTCAGCATGAAATCAAAGTAGACCTCATTTACTTTTTTTAAACACTCATAGATACAAGTTAATTTATGAAAATATTTGTCTTTGCATTCTACAGTAATTTAAATGTTGAAACTTTGTTTTTTTTTACTGTATTGCATCATTTCCACAAACACACACACACACACACACAAATCTATTTATATTAAAAATAAATAAATAAAAATTGCTTTTGGTGCCCCTCTGTGGACATTTAAACTGGACACCTGGAGCTCACATGGGCCCAGATCCCGCTTCGGCCACTAGGGACCAGTGGTTTGAATTTTGATAAGCACAGACGGATTTTAACAGAAATCCTTTGCAGAATTCACAATTAAATCAGTCTGGAAATCAAATCCTCTACTACTTTTCTTTCTCGAGATTTCAGTTTGTTTTTAAATATATTATATTACAGAAGTAAAATGGCTTGCAAAACCAGGATCAGAAATCATGGCTCAGGCCAAAAATTAAACCAAAAATGCCCTCACATATTTTTTTGTGTTTACCTGCTTTCTAAAATGTATATTTCAAAATATTCTTACTATTTATGAGTTCAGTCCCTTTTTTGACATCACATTGACTTGTAACTGTCTGATATTTCTATTGGAAAAAACATTGCCTTCATAAAGAGAGAGAGAGAGAGAGAGAGAGAGAGAGAGAGAGAGAGAGACTTGACTTTTAACACACTTGAATTTATAACACTAAGAAAACAAAACAAACATACAAAAAAAAAATTTTCTTATTACCAATTAAAAACCAGATTCCCTGATTCACTTATAGTCACCAGAACCGCTCCGACACCCCATCTCCATTCAAAATAAGAGATATTATTAGTGTTCCGATAATAAGTATATTCAATGACCACTCTTGACTTCACCAAAGACTTAAAAAGGGGCACCATGCTTACATCCTCTCCAGCATTTTTGCATTGGTGCGTCTTAAAAATTGCTAGTTTAGCTTGCCCTATTAAAAAATTGGCAAGTGTACACTGTTGTTGCCAAGACTTCTTATATCGGCAACCCAATATAAATAGACTATTGGTATACGAGAAACCCAATTTTACAATGATTTCACCCAACAAATCAAACAACGAACAGAATCTAAGACACTCACAAAACATATGAAAAACAGTGTCAGTTGCATTACAAAAAGGACATAACGGTAAAACAGTCTCATTAAGCTTTGAAATATAAGAATTTGAGGCAATAATACAATGCAATAACCTCCACTGAAGGTCTCCACATCTCTTAGAGATAGGGGGTTTGTACAGTAGTCTCCAGGATGGATATACCTCATCAGGAATAGAAAGCACAGTCCTCCATTTAGTGTCCAGTCTTTGTTTCAATTGCCCAAGATGTACAGACTTCACACAAATATGATATAACATTTTTTTCTCAATACAAAAAAATACCAAATCCCCGTAACCTTTCAGTAAGTTTGTTAGACTTGTATCATCAACTGATTCCCAATCTTTAAGAACCACCTTAAATTCAGGAAATGTCTGAGGAATAAAACCATTCTGAAAAACATTATTTATAAAAGAAGTCAACATCGGAGGAAAAGAGGTCTTAAGATTCCTAACTATTCCCTCCACAATTCTAACCGAAGTTAGCCCAACTTGATTAGCAAGTTCATGTTCAGTTCGCCACTGGCCTTTTGTTAAATCTATCAAGTCCATTACTTTTGTAAGGCCAGCATTCAAAAATTTGGTGGTTAAAGATGAGGACATATTATATGGCACTTCAAAAAGAGGATTAAAAAAAAGAGGTTCTGCAATACCATAATGCTCATCCTCTTTTCTTAACAGTTTAAAACAATCCCATGATTTAAAGACTGAGCCATAAAAACTGAAAGGCAAAAAAAGCGTCTTCACCACAAAGGATTTCTGCATTAGAAACAACTGCTTGTCAAGACCAATTCCTCCAAGACTCTTGAGTATATGAAGACCAATTGCAACCCAAGGCACATGTTCTGAACAGTACAAGAGTTTTTGCAGTGTATGCAATCTCATAGCCATAATCTTAGATTCCAAATGTATTAGTCCCTGCCCTCCCTCTGCCACAGGGAGATATAGGACACCTGGAGGAAGCCAATGACAACCATCCCAAAAAAAATTAACAAATGCTTTTTGAACAGCAATAAGTAATTCTTTGGGGGGATCCAAAACAGTACATTTATGCCAAAGCATTGAAGCTGCCAAATTGTTTATAACCAAACATCTCCCTCTATAAGAAAGTTGCGGAAGAATCCATCGCCACTTTTGAATTCTAAGAATCACCCGATCAAAAAGACCTTCCCAATTCTTTTCAGTGTAACCATTAGTCCCAAAGTAAAGACCAAGGACTCTAAAGCCATCTCGGGCCCATTTACATTGCGGTGGGAGCTGGGGAGGTCCTCCACCCTGCCAATCTCCCAACAACAAGGATGCACATTTCCCCCAGTTAATACATGCAGATGAAGCTTTTCGAAATCTGTCTAAAGAAGATATCAATTTTGAAACATCTTCCGAGTCTTTTATAACTATTGTTATGTCATCTGCATAAGCTGTAAGTTTAACTGGTTCTGCTCTGGGGAAACTGGGAATATTAACACCATGTAGTTGCCTCCTAAGTGAAGCTAAGAGAGGCTCAATGGATATTGCATACAGGAGACCTGAAAGAGGGCACCCTTGCCTTATTCCCCTGGTTACAGAAAAAGGCCTAGTTAGGGAACCATTAAGTCTTAACATGCTGAAAATTTCATTATATAACATTTTAATGAGAGAAACAAAATAAGGACCAAAACCAAAAGCTTCCAGGGTCTTAAATAAATATTGATGGTCCACCCTGTCAAACGCCTTTTCTTGGTCTAGTGAAAGAAACCCAATATCCAAATTATGCATTTTTGCAACAGTAATAGTATCTCTCAACAAAAAGAGATTGTCAAAAATCGACCTTTTAGGTATACAAAATGTTTGATCATTATGAATGACTGATGCCATACATTTTTTAAGTCAATTAGTTAATGCTTTTGACAATATCTTAAAATCAGCACAGATCAATGATACCGGACGCCAGTTCTTTAAACACCCAAGATCACCCTTTTTGGGGATTAGTGTTAAAATTGCCCTTCGACAACTCAAAGGAAGAGTTCCTTGTTCAATACATTCAAGAAAAACACCATATAGATCTTGTCCGATTAAATTCCAGAAAGACTTGAAAAACTCAGCTGAAAGTCCATCCAACCCAGGTGATTTCCCAGAACACATCTCCTGAACTGCTTGAGAAAGTTCTCCAAATGATAAAGGACTGTCCAAGTCATCATGATCCTCTTCAGATAGTTTAATTAAATCATGTAAAAATTCATCAGCTACGGCTCCATCACATTTCTCAGAACAGTATAAATCCTCAAAGGGCATATGCTTGAATTTCCCGTTGATCAGTTGTAACTCCACCACACGGCATCTTCAATTGATGAAAGATCTTCTGTTCTCTTGGCTTTTTTTCAAGGCCAAAAAAGAAGACTGTAGGAGCATCCATGTCATTCAACTGGGCAAACCTGGTCCTTAGAAGGGCTGTTTTTCCTCGTTCCTCCAATAAGTTCTTTAAAAGGATCTTATCTCTTGCAACAGAGTCAATAAAAGATGAATTATTGTGGGTAGAATCACTGCTTTGCCCAAGAATATCTTCTTCCAGAGACTTCATTTTTTCTTTAAGGTCTCTAGTGCTATGTGCAGTGTATTGCTGGCAAAAAGTCTTAATTTGAGCTTTACCGATGTCCCACCATTGACTCAATGACTGAAAACTGCATCTCTCCTCTCTCCAAGTTTTCCAGAAAAGGTTAAAAGAGTGAATAAAGGTGCAATCCTGCAATAATCTATTATTAAAGTGCCAATGTGATTTAGAGAATCTAGGAAGAGAGACAGAGACTTTAATAGATACATAGTGATGATCTGATAAAAAAGATGGTGAGATTGAGCTATTAAAGAACTTTCCCCTATTGCCTTTAGCAACATAGAAGCGGTCAAGTCTAGCTCCTGACATATGATTTGAATTAGCTTTCAACCACGAGTACTGTCTAACCCCAGGAAATGCCTCCCTCCATAGATCTACTAAATAGTGGTCATTCAGTAGTTTCTTTAAATTCTCAGCAGAAGGTGGATGAGGTTCATCATGATTTCTATGCACATATGGATTAACAGTACAATTAAAATCACCACCAAGTACAAGAATATTTTCCTGAGGGGACTGTGATAAAGCATCAGAAAGTATTTTAAAAAACATGATACGCTCTTGACCAGTATTTGGCGCATAAACATTAAAAAAGGAAAAACGCACATCACCCATAGCAATATCAGCTCTCAAAATCCGACCAGGCACAACCTCAACCATATCTGATTGACTACTAACAGATGGAGAAAAAAGAATAGCAACACCAGCACTGAGGTTTGTTCCATGACTTAACAAAACATTGCCTTTCCAATCACCAGTCCACTGTGTCTGATTCTGCTGATCCGAATGTGTTTCCTGTAAAAAAATCACATCTGCTTTCTTTAAGTGCAAATAATTGAATAAAGCCGCTCTCTTTTCTATACCCCGACAACCATTAATGTTAAAGGTTCCAATGTTTAAGGTTGTCATGAGGAAGGAAAAAAAAAAATGCTAAATATCACCCTGTTAATGAACATGGTTCTATTAGAATTTCTTGTGACAGATTTTCAGTCTTTTTTTAACAGCGCTGACATGTTTCTTGAGTCTATACCGTTTTGGCTGATCAAGCTCCTCCAATGAAGCTTTTCTCATAGCCATTACACAAGAATCAACAAAAAGTTGCAAATTAGAGAAATACTTCTCTAATCTTGGTCTTCGCTGATTAAAAGTGCTATCAAGAAATTTGTTAATTTGTTGCACTGTATAATAAGGTGGCTTCATTTGAAGGCTGACTTGTTTTTCTGCAGAACTTCCTTGTGAACTAACATCAGTGAGATAATCTACAATATCAGATTCCTCACTGTCAGAATCGATATTTTCAGACATTTGTGTCTCACCATGACCTCTCTCGGTGAGCTGATCCACGTCACCCAGTAACAGGCCAACAGACGCTCGCGAATCCTGCGACTCTCCGGCCTCCGCGAGCTCATCGAGCTCCCGCGGGCGCGCTGGGTCACTGGTTCCTACAGCCGCGATCTCGGCCCCACTGCTGACATTATCACTCTCACTAGTGTTCACTAAACACTTTTCTGCATCCACAGAAAGACTGTTAACTGTGTGTACTCTCGGATTTTCTTCATCTTTAGACAAGGAAACCGGTACATCCACATCAGTTGTATTACATTCTACATCCGGATCAATATTTTCCGAAGCAGAAGCCACTTGCTCCAGAGGCAAATTAAGTTCAGTCTCATTTTTTTCATTCACCTTATTAGATGGACATTTTTGTTTTGTGTGACCAAAAACTCCACAAGAGAAACATTTCATTGAATCCGTGCTGATAAAAATTTTATAATCTTTACCTGTCAAAGTCAATTTCACGGAAACATCTAAATTTTGAAATTCGGCATTCAAAATCATAAAGGTTTGACGTCTGAAGGACATCAGATGTTTCAAATTTGGATTTTTCACACCGAGGGGGATCATTTTAATCGGCATCAGTATTTTGCCATAACGGCCAAGTAAACGCTCAAGTAAATCATTAGAAATAAAAGGCGGCACATTAGAAAGAGTTACCTTTTTAGAAGGGCTCGATAGCGGTAAAACAGGCAGAAAAACATCACCGACAGATAAGCCAACTTCTACTAAATGACGAACCATAGACTCTTCTTTCAAAAACACAACGACAGCTTTATTCATTCTAGATGCTGACAGAATGTTTCGCGCACCTATCTCACTACTAACAGCAGTCAAGCAGTCTTCGACTGTGATCGAGTCATCTGGTATACATTTACAGCCGTTCCGGGCTGTTAAAGCAGCAAACCCATCAGAGTCTGCCGACATTTCCACAACCCCTAACAACAAACTAAACTAAACTAAACTAAACTAAAGTATTAAAGAAATAGGAAAAAGGGGAAAAAAACTCACTCAAACACGCCGCCACTAGCTCAAACACTCACGCGCTCCTCCCAGTCACCCCGCACACGCGCACAGAGAGAGAGAGAGAGAGAGAGAGAGAGAGAGAGAGAACTAATATTGATTGTGAATAATAAACAAACATTATCTTGATTATACCACATTTAGTTCCAGTCCTTGGATTTTAGTGGCCAAGCAGCATTCCAAGAGTGCTGATATGTAATAAAACAACAAAAGCTTTACCAATTTATCACTCTGATTTGTTCTGAATCGTTTGTGGACTGATTAGTGGAATTAAATGTCAGTAGTTCTAAACAGAGAGCAGTTCAGTAAGCAGAGTTGTGATTGATGCTTTGATTTATTTTGGAACTATTTTCACTAAATAGCCACTTTTTTTTCAGAAACGTAAATGATTCACTCACAAATGTACTATTAGTCTGATTATCAGTACAGCTCTGAATACTTGAGACCAAATCACAGCCGTGCTGATATTCAAAACAGCAGCAGTCATACTTGTGTGATATTTCTTAAACACAGTTACAGACACTAATTCATGTTGAAATTATATAAGCACAGATCAAGACCACATGAATACTTTGACGCGTTTGACTGGCTACTCACTACGCATTTTAGTAGATGTAATTATGCTATATGTCTAGCAAAGCAGAAACAATCAGGCTGCAGTGACTCATGAGGTTTTACTTAAGTCATGCTGAGTTCATTTTCCCATGCTAATTTTACGAGCCGGAGGTAGCAGAGAAATGTCATCCTCTTAATACAAAATGGTGTATTACCTGTTCGTCATTAGACAAGCCTGATCTGAATCTCTCAGCGAAGGCAATCACAGACCAAAGACTCATATTAAACACAGAGGGGATTGCAGAAATAACAATGGCATACTTCTGTGAACAATGCAAGCAGAGTGAGATACCGCAGTCGTCAAAGATTTACAATGTTTAGGATGTTTAAGATATTTCTAGATATAATAAGAGCCATGTCAGAAGTCATATGTCAGCAGCCACATCACCCTGTAGCTCAAGACCTGTTGCCCACTGAAGCCAAGCAGGGTTGAGCCTTATCAGTACTTGGATGGGAAACTTCCTAGGGAAACTAAAGTTGCTGCTGGAAGAGGTGCTTTTGCGGCCAACAGGTGGTCCTGCAGTCTGTGTGGGTTCTAATGCTCCAGTATAGTAATGGGGACAATATACTGTAAAAAGGCACCGTTCTTCAGATGAGACAATAAACCGAGGTCCTGACTCTGTGGTCATTAAAAATCCCAGGACACTTCTCGAAAAGAGTATGGTTGTAACCCTGGTCTCCTGCCCAAATTCCCAACATTGGCTGTTATAAATCATGGCCTCCTAATAATCCCCATCCATTAATTGACTCTATAACTCTACTCTTTCCTGTCCACCAATAACTGGTGTGTGGTGAGCGTATTGGCGCACTATGGCTGTCGTCGCATCATCCAGGTGGATGCTGCACACTGGTGGTGGTTGAGGAGAGTCTGTTCACTGTGTAAAGCGTTTTGAGTGTAGTGTTAGAAAAGTTATATATAAATGTGTTGTTTATTCATGCATTCAAGAGCTCTGGTTTCATTGATAGCTTATTTCAACCCATCTAGGAATACCAATTCCCCTGCCTACAATCAAATCTTTCTACAAACCAATTCCAAAAAGTTGGGACAGTATGGAAAATGCTAATAAAAACAAAATAGGAGTGATTTGTCAATTGTAAAAAAATATATATATATATATATATATATATATATATATATATATATATATATATATATATATATATATTCAAAGCACTGCAACACACATTATTTGATGTTTTAATTTGTTTGATTTAATGGTTTTCTATTTTTAATTATACTCTCATTTCAAATCAGACGATTGCAAAATGCTCTGAAAAAGTTGGGACAGTTGAGTAATCCGGGCAGTATTCAAAACAACATTGACTGTATACTGTATTAACTGGCTTTGTCACTTCTAGCGTTTTTATTGATTGCACAGCTATCAGGTCATGAAAAGAACAAATGCAAATACCCTCTCAGATCCATTTGAGACGAATAACAATCCAAGTACCAAATAGTTGTCTGTTTTGCAGAGACACATTTATGTGGCTAGGTGTAAATGGAATGTGCATACCCAATCAGACAGAAATCCGATTAATCAAGATGCATGATGTGAAAAATCTTATTCACGCAAATCATATAATTCAGATTCATAAGCCTATTTTGAATTGCATACCCATAATGCAAAGATTCAACAGCATTCCCGCAGGAGATAACAAGCTATAATGGTATGCTAATGACTAGCATATGTTACATGTCTCTTTACTTAAAGAGACACCCCTTTGGTTAAAAATCTGTCTGACCGCAAGTACTCCATACAATTATGCATCCCAAGTATCCTCTGTATGTTCTCTTGACCAAATCAAGTGTAAACAAGACAGGTGATATGCAAACATGAAGAAGAACGATGTATCTACTGCTTCAGGAATGGATGATAGATGCTCGGCCATTTAATATCATCTTGTTGATCATCAGTCATTGGTGACATTTAGTAAGTATCCCATGCTATTCCTGGAGAGAAGCTTTTTAGAATATTAAAGTGACTAACAGATACTGTTAATGAGTTTCTAATGGTACTAGACAGTGTTATAAATTATGAAAATAAACAATCTAATCTAATATACAATATATAATCACTACTATTTGTTATCTCTTTAACATCCCTACAATAATAAAACTAACATAAAAACTAAATATACAGAAAAACTAAAACCAATCTGGGAAAAAAAAAAAAATTTAAATAACAGTCATTGAGGTAACGCTGACGAAACCTAAACTACATTGAAAGGACAAATTGAAATTAAAAAAGAAATTGAGAACTACATAAAAAACAAAAACTACAATAACCCTGGAACTAGATTATATGGTGGTTTACAGGTAAGACTTCTCAAGAACCTAATCATATAATATTGGTATAAGAGCATACTGAACAAGAACTCCTCCAGCACTAACAAAAGTCTTTCATGTTATTATTCAGACAAGATAATGTTCATTGTTGCATCTGAATATTCTGGTTCATGCTAATTAACTTTGTTTGAAGCAATAGGGGAGAACATATAATGACATCCCTTTTGGAATGAACAGTCCACTCATTTGTTCACCTGCCTTAGTGAATCCCTTGGCATCTCGATGACAGACGGACAGTCGTGGAGACAAGGTTTGAGCCATGGACACCAAATTGGACAGATGGGAGTTGATTCCTGGTCAATTATTCCGAATAGGCTGGCAAAGGCATCAACATTTATGTCAGGAAGCACAATCAGTCAGCACCCATGGCAAATATCCTTACACTGTAAAGAGACAAATTACAGCTAATGTATATAAAACTGAATCAAGCAAGTTATGTAAGCATTTTAGCTATGTGTTGAATCAAATACAGAAAATGGCTTTATGTTGTGCATTTTTAACCCCTCTGATGTTTTTGGGTAATTTTTTAATTGACAGTTTCTTCATGCAATAAGGGGTCCTTCACACTGAATGTGTAAATGCATTCATCTGCGATGTTTTTGAATTGTTTTTCTATGACAACATACACTAGACAATTGCGTCACATCTCACTGCATTTTTCAGCATTTTGCACAGTTTTTTAGACGCCATGTCTAGTTTAAGCTACCCTTGTAAGTTTGCCATCCCCAAATGATTATTGAATGAGTCGGCTCTTGTAGGTGAACATTGGGAGTCGGCTTGCATATCAGAAGAGACAAATCTATTTATAGAATTATGTTACATTTATATGCATTTTATTTATATACATTAAACATTTTATACTTTAAATGTACGTATAATAGCATCCTTTTTTACATTTATTTCAAATTGTGGGATGCTGCAGTTTTGCAAATTGTATTTATTTTCTTTTGATATGGTAAAATATTCTATTATACTATTCAGACTGTATTCATTTTGAATGGTTAGATTTATAGGTGCTTTGTTTATATACAATAAAATGTTATACTTTAAATGCAAATGTTTAATAGTATTCTTTTTCATAACCAACCAATGCATTTTTTAAATACACTGTGGTTAATGTAGAGTATTATTTCATTTAATAATTTAATTTGAATTGTTTTAATATAAATTTTAGTCAAACTATCGCAAACAGGTTTGACTTGAAAAAAAATACAAAACATATTTTTTAAAGAGCTGTTTGGGAGCCAAAAGAGCTGGCTATTTTTTGATCACTGAAAAATCACTATAAATGATCATTTTTGTATATATAAATATTTTTGCTTGTCTTCTTATCTAGACAACAATTAGTTCTGATTTTGTAATAAGTTTACTGATTGGCCAATTATTTCTAAAACAACTTACGAAACCCAATCTTTGAATCTGACATTAAATATGGGCTTTGTCTTGACTTTTTATGCTCCAGTTGGCGGTATTGGAGTTTAATAGATATTGATTAACTCATCATCACTTTGAAGCATTGTTCAACTTTTGTTCAGATAAGAACATTAGTTTTGCTGTAACAGCTTGTGTTCTGTATTTCAAATAGCTTGCACAACTTGTTGCCAGAATATTTGCAGATTCAAGTAATTTAGCTCACTGGGTAACTTCATGTTGGCAAGCATAACTTCTAACCATTCACCTAATGGACTAATGACTGCTTGTTAGGTACTGCCACTATATAGAAGCCTACAATTACCTATTGGAAAACATGTCAAGCTTGCGTGCATATTTATTTGAACTTGCCAAACTGCTGCCAGTTTTAGAGCATCCTGTAGTACACAACAGGCAGCAGCCATCTATTTTGAACACCAAATGGATGCATCTGGATGTGGAATTTGTCTAGAAGGGCTGCAAAGGGAGCTTCATGTATAATTTCCTGTGCAAAAATTATTCTGTGCAGTCCAGTAAAGAGATCACATCTGAATCGTGTCTAATAGGTTCATAGCGCTCCACGCATTAGCAATCAGGCAATGACAGGTGTGAGTTCCCATTGGTAGGACACACCTGAGCCAGATGTTGACTGAGCATGTGCAGGTGCTCCATTGGCACAGGAAGAACAGGTGTCAGGCTGCTAGAAAGGGACAGATGTCATCTCTTAAAATAAGAAACTACTGAAATTAAGGTGAAACAGGGTAAAGTACAATGTGGATGATTGTCTGTCTGTGAATGTCTGAATCTGTTTGCTTTCTGTCCATTTCTGCATCAGAGCAGTATGATCATTTAGATTTAAATTAATTCACTAACCAGGGATTTTGCTGTTGACATTACTGTTGACATAACTCTCTTAAAATAATTTGTTCCTTAAGTGAAGATTGCAAAACCCTCCTCCTGCCAGGCTTTCGCACTGCTAATATTGGATCCAAGCCTAATCCTCCATACTTGATTTTATTAAACAGATGTTCCTCTGGACTCTGAAAAGGCGCTGAATCATGTGCATATGGAGAAATATAAAGAAATATTAAAAAAAAAACACTTTATAAAGACTTGGTTTTAATATCACTATATTTAGAAAACCAGTGATGTCAAAAATCTAATGCTACAGCATAGGGTAAAGTGTTGGGCAAGCTACTAAAATAGGTAGTTAGTAATGCTACCAACTACACAGCAGAAAAAAAAATAATTCAGCTAAGCTGAAAGATACACTTCATAGAAAGTAGCAATTTACACTACAAGCTACATGCCAAAAGTAGCTTGCTACATTTTAGATACACTCCCAAACCCATGTGTTACTATTTTATTTTATCCATTTGACATTTTTTTTTTTTTTTACAATTTTCTTAGAGAAATATGCTCATATGTTTACTTCAGATTTCGTTTTATTGTTTCATTGTTTGCAACAACTGTTTCATTAAACTTAGCTGATACAGTTGCTTTGCACTGTTACTGAGTTAGGTGATTTTAAATGACATATCATTATTATTTTTTGTATGTTATTTTGTTTGTTTAAACAATTTAAAAAAGACAGTTCTCATGTTCATCAGTAAGATCTGCTTCACCAACGCAGACCCCGGTAATGTACACCCAGCAAGTGTCCTGCCAAATGATCCTCAAGGCTTTCATTATGTTCCTTTTCCATTTATTAATAGAAAATTGGCACCTTACATAGCATTGGCTTATTGTCAGTATAAAAACTAATAAATACTAATTTTCTTTAAAATGAGCTCACTGTATGTTTTTTGTTTACTAAGAAACTGCTCTGAGACAGGCTCAAAGGAATAGTTCATCCAAAAATGAACTCTCATCATTTACTCACCCTTATGCCATCCCAGATGTTTATGACTTTTTTTCTTCTGTTGAACTCAAATTAATAATTTTAGAAGAATTTCTAAGCTCCTTGGGCCAAACAATGCAAGTGAATGAGTGGCACAATTTTGAGGCTGTAAAAATCAAAAAGTCAGCATATAAGTAATCCATAAGACTCCAGTGGTTAAATCTATATCTATAGAAGCGATAGTATAAGCGTGGGTGAGAAACTGATCAAAATGTACGTCCTTTTTTACTTTGCTTAGTCTTGACTTTTAATTTTAGTTTAATACTCTTTTTCTTGTGTTATTGGTCTTGTGAACAAAAAAAGAATAAAAGAATTAAATATTGATCTGTTTCTCACCCACACCAATCATAACACTTCTGAAGATAATCTTGAATTAATCAATAAGTCGTAAGGATTACTTTTAAGTTACCTTTGATTTTTGAAGCATCAACAAATTCACTTGCATTGTATGGAGCTACAGAGCTGGGATATTCCTCTAAAAATCATAATTTGCATTCTGCAGAAGACACAGATGGGGATTATGGCCCTCAAAAGACAAGGACAAACACTGCTCTCATGATGCTTTGCTATATGATTACCATATTCATATACTATTGTATTTACATGGTGTGTCCAGGTAATGGTGTACGTCCAACTAAACATAGGAATTGGTACTTACCAATTGGTACTTACTTGTTTTGCGTGTGTGTGAGCGGGTTTAAGTGGTTTACGGGGACTTTTTTTTAGGTTACAACTGGTAATTGCAAGGATATTATGCAATAAATATGGTTTATTAGGACATTTCAAGTTTCCACATAATTCAAATTGCTTGCTATTGAAAATGTAAAAAATGCAGAAAGTTTTTTGTGTGGGTTAGGTTTAGGGGTAGGGTTAGGGGATAGAATCTATAGTTTGTAAAGTATAAAAAAAAATCATTATGTCTATGGAGAGTCCTCGTAATGATAGTTAATTTTTGGTGTCTTTACCTGCAGTAGTTGTTTACAAGCTGCATACGTGTTGAACATAAACAATACTTTCTTCATCACTAGAGATAGGACACATTTGCAGGTTTTATTTCCATTGATAGTAGATAAATATCCACTGCAACCACTTTTATCTATGTTTTCAGTGTTGTAAAGTATTTCAGTGGTATGTTGGTAGTGAGAAACCACTCCAAACTATTTAACAGCATGAGCGCAAGTCATTCAGATTAAATTGCGAGCTGATTCAGAATGCATTGCTATCATGTGTGACCAATTCATTGGGAACTCCTTATTAATGTCAATTATTTTGAAATTAAATGTTCAAAAAGCACATATGGGTCATAGATGTAGTGTTTGGGTGTCCACATAATTTCTGCCATATTGTGTACTTTATATATGCAACTGTTGTGAAATGCATGTGCAATAAACAACACAGATCTAGGCCAGATGCTTTACAATTCAAACAGTACAAGCAGATTTCTCAATTTCTCTATATTCCACAACAAAACCAGTTGGACATCTTGACGTCACCATCACCACAGATTGACGAGAAGCTGGTAGCAAATGGAGCAGGAATCCACGTAAACCTCCAGCTTACTACTTCAAAAAGTAGTCCAGCTCACAGACTGCATCCGGGTTTAGTTGTAGCTCAATAATTCAAAGCTGGCTGCTGTTTCATTGCTTAATTAACACATTTTTGGTGTCATTTTGGAGGGAAAGATGCTCATTATTTGTTTATCCGAAAGCATCAAGCCTGCTAGGGAGCTCCAAATGAAATCTTGCATGCATGATTCACATATATGGATCTCTTCAGGAATATTCTCATGCTGCGTCTCTAGAGGTTCGTGCACAAACCAAATACCAATTCAATCAACAGAGACTCACAGAGTGTCATAATTAAACTGCCAAACTGCCAAGAAGTTTGATTTCTTTCATCAAAAGTGTGTGTCTTTAAAGAAAAAGAAGACAATATTTTAATTTATAATTCATGATTAATTTTCTCAGCAGCAAGCAATGTTAAAATGTCATTGCATGGCCAAGGACATTGAACTTTGTATGTGTAGGACTGCATAACTAATTATTAAATACGTCCCGCTGATTAAAATAATGAGGTTTTGAACTGACAGCAGCCTGAATGTTTGCTGTGTGCTGTCGTTATGGACTGATGATTTTATAGTTATCTGGGTAATTAACTCCAGAGTAAAGTGAGTAAAACAAATAATAATAAAAATGTGGCAACATACACATTTGCATTTTCATATCTACTGACTCAACACTAAAAAAGAGAAAACTTGGAGACATTACTACAACCTTTAAAGCTCAAGTGTGTAATTTTTGCACTGCTAGCACAAGCGGAATTGCTAAGACCATGTCCACACTTATACATTTTCATTTGAAAATGCATATTTTTCTCTATGTTTTGACTTTCCGTCCACACTGAGATGGTGATTTTGTCAGAGAAATCTGAGCTTTTTGAAAACGCCCTCCCAAGTGGATAAATTTGAAAACAGCATCTTCACATTGTAGTGTGGGCTGAGAAAACTGATATATCAAAAATCTATGACATATTTGATGTCATGTGACACAGTCATTTAATCCATTCAACCAAAACAATCAAGAGGGTGGCCTGTGTTATAGCGCAGCTGTTGTGCCTGATATTCTCTTTGATAGAGTTGCTAAAGATAAATGTTACTTTGTACACATTCACATTGCATTCATTCAATGGGAAGTTTACTTGGAATTGGTGTCTGGCGACCGAACATGAGGACAATTGTGTTTCAGACTGTACATGCAACTGAGATTTTTCGCAAGTGCAGTAAGGGTATTTAAGCATTTTCATACGTTTCAGTGTGGACGAGCAACTTTTGGAAAATGCTTGAAAACGGAAATGTGGACTGAGAGCGCTTCGAAAATGAAAAAGGTATTTTCAAATATATCCAGATTAATGTAGACATAATCTAAAATAATGATTAACATCTTTCCTATCTCCTCCCATTTGTAGTTGACCAGACTCACTGATTGTTCTGCCCCAAACTCATGCCATTGGTTGAGATAATGTGGCTATATTAGGTAGGATGGCCTGAATGCTTACAAAAACAGAGCACATTTTTAATAACATAACAAATCAACCATGTTTTTGTGAAATTTACCAATAAATTGATTACTTTTAGTAAATATTAAAGGAATGCTCCAGGTTCAATACAAGTTAAGCTCCATCGACAGCATTAGTGGCAAAATGTTGATTATCACACACACAAAACATGTTTCACCCTTCCCTCATTTATTAAAGAAAAAATAAATAAATGTGGTTACATTTAGGCACTTACAATAAAAGTGAGTGGGGCCAGTTCAGAAATGTAAAATTTGCACTGTTTCAAAAGGATAGCAACACAACATAAATATTATTTGTGTTTATTAAACCTGGAACATTCCTTTAAGCTGAGACAGGAGAAGGTAGTTAAATGTATAAAAAATTACAGCATGACAAGATGGAACCGATATGAGGTGTCAATACATTTTGCTTGATTTGTATGCATGTCCTATTAACTGATTATCAGCTGTGGTTTTGACAGCACACAATCTTTAAGCCCCACGGGGACTTATCAGATAAAAGGCAGATTTTAATTTGTAACTTGCATGATACTGAATATGTCTTTAAATAGATGTGCTAGCCATGCTCTGCTCTGCCCTCCCTCTTATTCACCCACACTCTCAGAATCCCTCATGTGCAAAAAACATACACACATACTGGCTGTCACTTGGGATAACACATTAACGCACATGTATAAACAGTTAAAGTATGATCAAATGCACATATCGTAAGCTCACAAATGTGCTTTAAGTCTACAGGCTACAAATACCCCTCTGGATTTATGTTTGCTCATTTGTGATCCATGTATTAAATGTAATTTAGAATTGAGCTGCATTTTCATTCAAATAAAATCTATCACAATTTATGGCTTTGGAAATCCATTTAGAAGGGAAGTGTTTATGAAAATTTCTGTTTTTTAATATGTGTGTGTATTTCCTGTGTTTTTGAGCTCATACACAGCATGTGTTTATCAGCAGTAGAAAGATTTCTCCCACATATCGGACTTGCTCAGTGCAGTTATTATTGGTTGTTTTTCAATTCCAGTCAAAGGACATTTTTTTTTTGTTAATTTCACAACATGATGAATACAAGTGATTTTGCCATATGTTACTTTGTCTATGTATCTGTTATGTTCCCCAATCCTGAACACATCTGGTCCAATTTAAAGAAGTCAAATTGTGACACTCTTTGGTTTTTGTTCAGAAAATGTTTTCCTTAAAGCTTTGAAATTTTGCTTCAAACATTTTGGACATATTAGCAGTTGCTGTACTTGTAAATTAAATGTATAACTTACTCAGGTTTGATACAGTTAAATTAGAAAAAAACACAAATGCAGATGATACATTCATAAAACTTATGTTGTATTATTGCAACTGTATGTGCAAAAAAGTTGTTAATGTGAATAATTCTATTTTATCTATAGCTACCAATGTTATGATGTCAATCACAAGACATCATAAGGGATGAACTTTAGACGTGACATTAGACACATAAACCAGATTGTGCAGGGCGGAGAACGGGGCCGGGTGGTTATTCTACACACTCGGTCCCTTATCAGGCTTATCAAGCCTCCGAGAGGGATAAAGGCCGACTGCGGAAGATGGTGCGGGAGAGAGAGATTGTTTACGGACATGTCCGTCATGTGTTTGTTTTGTTTAAGTTTACCATTAAAATGTTATTCATTTTGGATTAATAATGAAATTTATGGAAAATACAAACTTTAATCCCCAAATAAAAACTTTTTTAATGTATAAAAAGCATCAGTAAAATACTGCAGTAACTTAAAAATATACTTATCAAATTTTGTATTAGCAGTCACAGCAAATGTATGCTTGCTATGTAATGTATGCTGTATTCTTCATGTGCTGAACATTTATTTCCACCGGCCTAAAGGCAAATGTTACATTCATATACTGTAGATAGGAACAATGCCTATTTTTTGTAATATTGTGACCAAATTAGGCCAAACACAGCACAAAAACATATTTTTTAAGGAGATTATGACCAATGTAACATGTATTTAATGTTACAGTTATCCATGTGCTACCCTTGGAAAAACTAGATTTAGTAGTCTTACAAAGCCTTTCGCAGTATATTTTGAGAATATTGTTGATTCTGAAATGATCCCTCAATCAGCAGTTGAGGTACACTGAACTTTGTGTGAAACACTTCCCACATACATTTTGTGTTTTGCAAAGTTTGCAGCTTCAGAATTTGTAGATTATTTTTTCACATGTTTCTAGGGTACACTGGAAAACAATGATAAGCATTTAATATGTTTTAAAGGCTTTTATTGGCAAAACACTCCATTTATGCAAAGAGTCAATATTTTCAGTGTTGGTCCTTGTTCTTCATAACCTCTGTAATTGACTCTGGCATGCTGGATATCAGCTTCTGGGCCAAATCCTGACTGATGGCGATCCATTTTTGACTTATTAGTGCTTGGATTTGATCACAATTTGTGGGCTTCTGTTTGTCCTCTCGACTTTTCAGGATTGACCACGGGTTCTCTATGGGATTAAGATCCGGGAAGTTTCCTGGCCACGGCTAAAACATTTCAATGTAATGATCTCCGAGCTACTTCATTATCACTCCGACATGGTGCTCCATCATGCTGGAAAATGTGCGGATCATCACAAAATTGCTCTTGCCTGAAATTTTTATACCATTCTTTATTCATGGCAGGGTTTTTGGGCAAGATTGTGAGAGAGCCCACTCCCTTGGATGAAAAGCAACCCCACACATGGATGGTCTCAGGATGCTTCACTGTTGGCACAACACAGGACTCATGGTTGCGTTCATCTTTTCTTCTCCGCACCATTTATTTTCCAGATGTCCCAAACAGTCGGAAGGGGGTCAGAAAAAGTATCTTTGCACCAGTCTTCTGCTGTCCAATTCTTGTACTTCCTGCTGAATTTCAGTCTGTCCTTGAAGTTTTTCTTGGAGAGAATTGACTTCTTTGCTGCCCTTGTTGACACTAGGCCATTGTTCAAAAGACTTCACCTCACTCTGCGTGCAGATGCACTAACACCAACCTGCTGCCAATATTTGTGCAATATATAATGTCATTTTGTGCTAGGACCAAAAACAGTGAAATTTGAGTTTTTGTGATAAAGCTACAATGAAGTAGTAGTACAATGTACAATGGCCAATGAAGCTTTTTGCAATTATTTAAAATGCATCTGATCACTCTGCACAATATTCTAGAAACAATGTGAATCAACACCACAACAACTGAAGCAGAAAAATTTGTCAGTCAGTCAGTCGGTCAGTATTTTCATTCATCTGCACTCTGTGATTTCTCTGATTACTACTACACTACTGAAACTGGGAAATAGCATTGAACAGCTTTAAAATAACAACTTCAGGATTTAGGCTCATCACAGCTGAGAGAGACTACAAAATTGATTAATTACACAAACTCAAGTCACTTACCTCTTAAAAAATTTAATTTGGTAAAATTAAATGCGGTACAGTAGAGGCTAATATCCAAATGAAAATACAAACAGGTCACCAGCCCACCCATATGCCCCAGCATACATCACCTCAATACATGCTTATAACACTCACAGCATTTCGTGCAATCAAGTAACTGCTCAAATCACTCAAAGCATTCCATGCATCCAATACATGCCCACATCAACTAAAGCATTCCACACATTTTCAAGCAGGCTCCAAGGACATGCTTTGCAGTTTCAAAAATACCATTGATATTTTCACACATAATGTATATTACACTTATTCACTAAACTGGAAAACATTCTGGGCTATAAATCACTCAAGCGAGACATGATTAATTCCAAATACACACACCAGTCCTCCCATGTGCATAAAACATTGTCAAACTTTACACACGCTATCCACATGCATCCTTCAAAAATGCATAACAAACACTCAATTTTAAGACTCTTCTGAACACATATTTAAGGCAATTTGTAAGCATTTTGTGTAAAATTTGATATTTACCCAAAGAATTATCAAACAGTGAACAAAATCAGGAGCTGTCTTACACAACGTACTGTATGTTCTCATGTCCCTACATGAGACAGTGCCACAGAACTACTGCTCATTGGATGTTTATTTTTTTTTAGGCACAATTCTGAGTAAATTCTAGAGACTGTTTTGCGTGAATATCACAGGAAATCAGCCCATCTTGTACCAACAATCATGCAATGGTCAAAATCACTGAGATCACATTTTACCCCCCATTCTGATGTTGATGTGTACCTTAACTGAAGCTCCTGACCCATATCTGCATGATTTTAGGCTCTCACTGTTTTGGCGGCATGAGGGGGACCTACACAATATTAGGCAGGTGGTTTAATTGTATATATACATACACTAGGTGATCACTTATTACTTTGTATTGTTTGTTGCTTGATTCAGTTATATTTTGTTCTTTATTCTGCATTACATGCTGAAGCGCCATATTTTGGAGCAACTTTTCTGTGAGAGAGCACTTTTGAGAACTCCACTTGAGTTTGTGTGTTGCCAGCAGCTGTATCTCTTGACCGGCTCTCACTGAACCTGCCTTCAACTGTAGAAACAACTCAAGACTGTTTAAAAAACCGAAGCCCTTGTGGCCTTATACTACACATAAAGCAATAAAACAATATTCTTGTGGTCAATGATAATTATGAAACTCCAATGTGATACAGAAGTGCAATAATTAATTCAATGGCATGCCACTCAATACCATTTACTTACCAATCTGAGATATTGAACTAGAGTCATTAGCTAGAGCACTGTGTAAAAGGGAAACAACATGCCTAGCAGGATCCTGCAACTTGGCCTAACATGCATGAAAAGAGAAGCCATTATTAGGCCCAACATAGAAAATTAAATGGCAAATACACAGCAGGTACAGTAAATGGTATAAAATGGTGAGAGAAATCAATAGTAAAAATTGGCTTATTGAAATACAGTATATGCCTAAGACAAGCATGAATCAAGATACTACAGTACATGTAACAAGGTGTTTTAGGATCGAAGGGCAGGATCAAGCAAATGACCATACAAAACAAATAATGTTAATCTAAAATGTTGAATAACCAGCAGCATATGTTCTCTGCATGTACCTCCCCTGTCAATCAGCTGATTTGTCTCTTGTTAATGGAGTCTTATTACTGGAGTAATACAATTTATAAAAGATAAACGGTTCTATGTAGTTCTACCTAACATCACAGGAATGCAACAGCTAATTGTTAGTTAATAAAAGAACAATCATTCATTGTTAGTTCATGTTAGTTCATAGTGCATTAACTAATGTTAACAAATATAAATTTCTATTTTAAAGTATGGATTAGTGTAACCGGTATTGTCTATGTGTTGTGTGTTGGATGGAATAATGAGATTCTCAAAACCAGTTGTTGTGTCAACTCACCGTTTTCTCTGATGAAATGAAAATAAGGACCAGCCTGCCGCATCACAAACATGCTGACAGAGGGACACCTCTAGCCAAGGCTTTAGAGGATGCGACCCCTCTGGTATAGTGAGCCCTGATACCTACTGGCGAAGCTTGACCGCGTGCCTCATAGGCCAAGGCAATTGCATCCTTCACCCAATACGACATAGTCTGCTTGGTGGCAGCTGCCCCCCTTTTGCGGCCCCATGGCAAACGAATAGTTGCCCTGACTTATGCCATTGGCTAGTGCGGTGGAAATAAGTTTGAAGGGCACAGACTGGACAAAGTCTGTGAAGTCTTTCCTGCTCCGGTGTTGTAAATGGCGGGGAGCAGAAGGCTTCGAGAGTGACTGGATGTAAGGTCGAAAAGGAACCTTAGGCAGGTAGTCAGGGTGAGGGTGCAAAATTGCTTTAGCATAAATTTATTTGTATTTGGCCACCAGACAGAAATATGTCTTCTAGTTTGGAGCGTTTGGGGGGGGGTTGGTCTCTTGTCCACGTGGCCAGTCTAACTTAGTCTGGCCACAGCCCGAGTAACCACCTCGAGTAATTCCTCAGCCGCTTTATTATTGTGCGTGGAATGTACAGAGGTTCAGTGAACCAAAGAGGTGCCGAGGCGCGCTTCAGGCTTACGAGAAGGATCAGCTGGATCTGGGGAGAGAGCGAGCGATAGGGACGGACCCATCTCTTGCTACTCAGCCAGATCTATGTGAGAGCCCCACGACGAAAGTGTGGGTGCTGGCTCTTGGAAGTAAGCGAGACGAGTGTGAAGCATTTTGACTGTAAACAGATCGCAATGCCTGCACCCGCCCTGCCGCAACGCAAGCACAGCATGCTCTTCCCCCAAACACACAAAACAAAACTGGTGTGTGTCCGTTTCAGCCATAGAGGGTAAACATGAGAACAAACACCGCTTGCTTTGTTTATCAGTCATTCTCCTTTCTTCTTCTTTTATTGTAAAGAAAAGAGAAAGAGAAAGGTTTCTGTGCACTGCCTAACAATTCTAACTCCTAACAGAGGAAATTAGAAAGTTTCTGACAGGCTCATGAAGCACACACACACAGAGTGATCTGAAGACAAAAGATCTGACGATGCACCTGTGACGCATCTATATATAGCCCTGCTACAGGTGCGTCCAATGTTGTCAACGGCAGAGGCTATAAATTCCGGTCAATGTTCATTGACGCGATGCACACATATTCACAGCTTGTCACACCTAAAGTTGTTCCCAAAGCGCTAACTCAGCGCAGCATCATAAGTGTAGCTTTTTGAAAGGGAACATGTGATTCAAGTTCACTCAAAAGTCAGAAAACAAAATATAGCTTAAATCAAGTCAAAAGAAGAAAATAATCAAATATTTGCTTGATATAAACATGAATGAAAAGAAAAATACATATACAATTTTTTTTTAAAGAAAATATGAAATTAGAAATATGAAAAATATGAAATCAGCTCAGCATGAACATACCTTTCCCATTCACATACAAATCAGAAAGTGAAGGGGAGGAGATAATACAATAAATATATTGACCACAGAATGCCACAGATTAAAGGGAAAACACACATAGACAAGAACATCAGGTATACATTTAAAATTTGGTGTAATTCTATATAAGAAAATGTGTGTATTACATACTCTTTTCATGTCTGATACATTAGCATATGCTAAAATTAACATTAACCAAGATTAATAAATGCTTTAAAAGAACTGTTCATGGAAAATTCACATCAGAATTATCTTGATGATTAGTTAGTGTTAGCCCGCTCAGAGATTCTGGCTGCCCAACACCAAGATGTCTTTCTCGGCCATTTGAGCAATTTAGGGCTGAGAGTGAATCTATAAAAGAGCATATTGTTGCCAAGGCAACAAATTATGTTTCTAGGTATAGAATAGACTCATGGGCGATTCAGGCATGCCTGTCTCCAGCTCGCATTCTGTCATTATGCTGGTGTCTAGTGACTTTAAGAGTGGAACGTGTTCTACCTGTGAGAAAATTTCACAGGGCTGTTAATCCCCTGGGCTTGTTGCATGCAACACCTTTTTTATTACTGGATGAACTCCACAAAGGGACTTCAACCACTCAGGCATGCACTTGTCCCTTCAGAGTGAAGAGTGGATGCTACCAGGCTTTGTTGTCATGGAAAAGGATCCACTGGGGCGCTGTATACGCCAGTGGTGGGATTGACACATACACTGTCTGGAGATGTTCACAGTGCTGCTTGTGCCATGCTGAGACTGGCACATCGCACCCTTCTGTGGGCACTGAACAATGTACTTTCTCTACAAGCCATACATGCTCTGGGCCGGTTTAATTTAGGAGCAGATCTCCTGTTACCCTCTGATACCCTCTGATACCCAGAGAATGGACATCAGATTGTGGAACAAATCTTGAGAATTTTCAACAGAGTGGAAGTGGACCTGTTCACCTCGAGCAAGACGTCGCACTGTTCCCTCTGGTTTTCTCTCTCTCCTCTGGCACTGCTGGGCATCAACCGCTTTTATGGAAGTAATGGGTGTAGTACCTCAACGGGGTGCTCTTTTGAATGGTGGTTTTCTCCCCGCTGTTGTTGATAACATTCTAAATGCAAGAGCTCCATCAACAAGGAGGCTCATATTTTTGCTTCTTGGTGTTCAATGCAAAGTGAAATCCAGTTCACTGCCCTGTTTATACAGTGCTGGAATTTTCGCAGGAGCGTTTCAGGGCTGGGGTTACCCCGGCAATGCTTAATATCTTTGTTGCCACTATATCGGCTGAATATGCACTTATGCTTGGACAACGAAACACCTCTGTAGCAGCCACCAAAGCACACAAACAACTGTTCTTACTTACACCACTGGCTAGTACGGTCAACATAAACTCACAGCGCACAACTGGGCAAAGCATATGTAACCTTTCATGTTCCTCCAACTCAAATAGGGGAGGAGAGTAAACCTGAAAATGGTCTGCGAGTGAAATTATGTAGAAATAACCCTATGAAAATAACACATTGGCTTAGAACATATCTGTGTCATCTTGCATTCCATGGCCTGGGAGAGGATACCTTCCACACTGCTGCAGAATGTCTTTGTCTATTCATTCTCTACCGATGTGCCAATCTGATGGATGATCCCTCAGTTTGATTCTGTCAAACACTTGGGGGAAAAGTGCACCTGTCACCCACTGTCAGCTAAAACTGTGCTTTCAAATATAACATGACAACAAGGCCTACTGAGAAACGAATAAAGAGTCATGTGTAGTTGTAATGTTTTATGGATTTGTTAACAAATGCATACAGAGCATATTTTAAAGAAAGTTCACCCAAATATGAAAATTCTGACCTCATTTACTTGCCCTCATGTTGTTCCAAAGCCATATGACTTTATTTCCTTTACAGAACATAAAAGATAATTTAATGACTAATTTGTTTTGTACTGTTGGCTGAATTTAGTACAATGGCAGCATATAGAGAAACACTTTAAAGCTTAATATTGCACCCGGAAGTGTCATAAAAGTAGTTAATGCGAATTGTGCATCATGTTTCAAGTCATGACATTTGATCAAAAGACTTGCAAGAATCAATGAGGTTTGATGTTATCTACGTAGCCACTGTATTTGTTTTGAGAGTGAATAAAAACTTTAATGTCATTCCGTTCATCATACAAAGTCAACGTATGCATTCAGAAGACTTGGAATACGAAGCACAGGTCGCATGGACTACTTTTATTACACTTTTGGGTGTTTTATTAAGCATTGAAGTGAGTCCCTATGTTCTGCCATTGTATTGAATTCAGTAATTTAATTAAAATAAAATTATCCTTTTTGTGTTCTGAAGACGAACACAGAAATCTTCATACAGGTTTGGAATGAAATGAAATGGTAAATGGTGACAGATATTTCATTTCTGGGCAATTTAATGGGCTCACAGTTTTTGTAAGGTCCTGAGAGAGCTTCCCAGTGCACCTGTAACACACATACCCAGCAAATAAACATGTTCGATATTGACGTGAAAATCAATTTACACCTTACCAAAGCTAATCTCAAGTTCACAAAGCAAGACGCCTATCCTAATAATGGTTGCGACATCAAATCCCATGCGCTGTAATATGTAAATCCTGAAAGATATCCCACAAAAGATTACAGTTAGTAACAAGTCTGGGCTTGTCTGAATTTTTTAAAATCTAGTGTTCCCATAAAAACTGAAAACACATGTCAGTAAGACTCTTTAGTGCATCTTTTTATTTATTTTTTTATAAAAAAATTCTAAATAAATAAAAAAATAGCTACATACTCAACTCCAGCTCACATATAGATAACATTTGAGCAAATCTCTCTAAAATGCACATGTGGAATCAGTTACAAATAGATAAGCCATGGTCTGTGTATTAAGGAAGATGATCAATGACTTGACTACAGTAGTTTATTAATCATGACTACATAGTAATAAATATATGAAGCATCAAATAAAAGTTCATTACTGAGTTGTTTTTTTGTTTTTTTTAGTTGTGTGACAATAGCTCAGCTGTTTTCAAAACAATGTTGTCAGTCCCACCTTACAGGTAAAAGAGCCAATCACCTTTTAGATACAGACATCGCCTGTCAATCATCTTGAGAACGCGCATACGCATTAGCTATACATGCTGGGAAAATTATTTTTTTTAGAGTACTCTGAGGTAAAGAAGCACAATTTATGATACCAGCATTGTCAGATTTTACTGCTGATTTAAAGTAACTTTGATCGTAATCTTGACCAACTGTTTTGAGATTTCAGTGTTTCCACATTCAAGTAGATAGGAGCTGCACTGGCATGACTGGAAATTGTCTCCCCGGAGTGTTCCAAAGATGTCTGCCAGTGCACTGACTTGCTAGAAAGACATTGCTGTGCTACAGAATTTGTAGCGAATTAAGAGTAATTTCACTCCTGGGAGACAATTTCCAGTCATGCCAGTGCAGCTCCTGTCTACTTGAATGGGGAAACACTGAAATCTTATTTTTTTTTTAATTAAATTCCCCATTTCAATGAGATATTGTAAGCGAGTTACAGAGTTTGGGATTCAGCAAATAGTTTTCCCTGTTAAATAAATAACACTTCCTGCCTCCTAGAGTGGAAGATTTTGTTAGTTGCTATTACATCTCGAACAGCTGTGTTTGTGCTGTGGTGGAAAAAAAAGGTATGGCACTAAGTCGCAGTAGAATCAAGGACAAAGTGAATTATTTCAGTATGCAATCAACAGTGTTGGGAGGGTTACTTTTGAAATGTATTCCACTACAGATTACAGAATATATGCTGTTAACTGTCATTTATTCCATGGGTCTGTTGAATGCTTGATTTTGATGCTTGAGATTTCAGTGTTTCCCCATTCAAGTAGACAGGAGCTGCACTGGCATGACTGGAAATTGTCTCCCAGGAGTGTTCCAAAGATGTCTGCCAGTGCACTGACTTGCTAGAAAGACTTTGTTGTCCTACAGAATAATTTTTTGTAGCGAATTAGAGTAATTATACAAAACCTTTTTATTTCTACTGTTCATTAATATTTATTTATTTTTATTTTTTTTTTTTTCAGTTATGCAAACTATGGTGCTTTCTAGTTTTATTGGAGGTGTAAAAAGTAGCCTCCCCAACAAATTTTATATATTTTTTTCCAATACATTAACTGAATCTGAACACAGCAAGATTTCATACAAATATATGCATCTAAAGCACTCAAATATGACTTGTTTTTTGGAAGTACCAGCATTGTTAGCATCACCCCTTTTCTGTGCCTTTGTGATTTAAGTAGTTCCTTACTGACATGAATCTTCACTCGTTCTGTTCCTCTTATTTTGTTTTACCTTCGTTCTCTGTAGCTAATGATCAGAACATGTCTGTCTTTCACAAGCTGACAAGCAAAACACAGAGCAAGCTGTTTTCCCAGAAAAAGTATAGTGATGTTTTGATGTTCCTTTAAAATACATTGTGATTGACTTTTGGATTTGGGTTAGATGCAATAAAATACACTATATTTTAAACTTTACTCAAATACTCTAGATCGTTTGCACATTTCCTTGGCAAACTAACAATTTTGTATACATCCTTGCAAATTTGTGTGTATGCCTTTTTTGATCACTTAAGTATGATTGAATGTATAAGTATAACATAGGTATGATTGGCTGGTACTGTGTCAAAATTCAGAAGTGTCTCAGCAATGTGTTGATAGAAAGTTAAGTTGCATTGAGTGCTAATGTCCTCCTTCAGCTCTGCACGAAACTTTAATCTGATATTTAAGTATTCAAACAGTGCTTAACTTATCCATAATTCAATTGTTGCAAGCATATCTCCACACATGCATTAATCTATCTCCCCCTGATAACTAAAGTAAAAAAAAAGAACAACATGGGGGTCGTAAGAGGCCTCTGAGATTGAAAGAATGAATAATGAACTTGTCTACTTGTAACAATCCTCCTTTTCCTCTCATTTCAAAAGCCTGCAGCAAAATTCCTAGATTGTCATTTGTCAGCGGACGGTCAAACTGTCAAGCGGCCCATCTATTTCTGTAGTGGCCTTTATCTTTTTACCAGCCCTGCTTCACTGACTGCGTAATCATTATTTTTCAGAAAAACAGTCACTAGTGGAAGTACTAAAAATATCTTATTAAATGCCCCATTACAGTGAGATATTGTAAGCGAGTTACAGAGTTTGGAATTCAGCAAATAGTTTTCCCCGTTAAATAAATAACATTTCCTGCCTCCTAGAGTGTAAGATATTGTTAGTTCCTATTACAGCTTGAACAGCTGTGTTTGTGCTGTGGTGGAAAAAAAAGGTATGGCACTAAGGCGCACTAGAGTCAAGGACAAAGTGAATAATTTCATTATGCAATTGTGGCACGGTGGAGGGTGGGACCGGGGCGTGATTACGCACGCCCGGTCCCGTATTAGGCCAATTAAGCCGTCAAGAGGGATAAAGGCCACTCGCGGACGGCGATGGGAGAGAGAGAGATCGTTCACGGACATGTCCGGTGTCTTATGTGTTTGTCTTTTGAGTTTTACATTAAATCTTGAAGTTATATGTCAAGCCGGTTTCTCGCCTCTTCCTTACCTGTGAAAATGAACTGTTTTACAGCAATCAACAGTGTTGGGAGTGTAATTTTTTAAATGTATTTCACTACAGATTACAGAATACATGCTGTAAAATGTAATTTATACCATGGGTCTGTTGAATGCTTGATTCTGTTTGGTTCACAGATTTTCTAAGGTGTACAATTATTTTTTAAGTAAATGCACAGCTATAAAGTAGTTCCAGGTCTTGACCGCATAACGGTTCCATATCATTTTGCCAAATTATTTCAGTTATTTCAAATAGCCCTACAAGCTACCAACACAAAATAACAATATAAACAAAGTCATTGGTTCAAGTAAATCAGTTAAGAATGTCAAACAATGTCTAAAATATCCAACATTTATTTAAATTTTGTTTAAAAAGAGCCCTCGCGCTCCCTCGTCTCCCCCGCACTTATACACACACACGCGCTCGCATGCACCACACACACACACAGAGAATCAAGTTGCAACCACAAAATAGAGTCGCACCCCTGCGACTTGATCAATAAAACAATTTCTATTTTCCGAAATAACTTTTAATGTTTCAATATATTTCGCCCTAATCAGCCTCACATAGCTGTAGTGTAAAACACTGCGCTGACCCCCAACCCCCGTTTTGCTTACACACACAGAGAGAGAGAGAGAGAGAGAGAGAGAGGGATTGAGAGAGAGAGAGAGAAGCAGTGCAAGCCTCTGTTGCTGGTTCTAACATGATGTTTTCGAATTATCAATGAAGACATGAGTTGTATTAAAGCAAGATACACTTGGACAATATACCCGCAACGAACACACTTGAGGCCAAAACATACTCGTGAGAGAAAAACAGAGTCATCATGTCATGTCAGCGCACTCCTGCATCTCAGTTGGGATAAAAAAAGTTGTTAAGGTTAATAACAGCAACATATCGATTTTGAAGCGATATTACTTCTGACGAGAGCTGCAACAAACAAGGTAACCCCAGAGAGTAATCTCTCTCATTTTCTGAGTTTCTTGCTTTTGATTCGTCAGATGAAAACTGTCACACACATGTACAAATGCACTAACTTGTTCCTCCAGTAAGTCATCGAGTAAAGCAGTGCAAGCAACTGTTGCTAGTTCTAATGTGTCGTTTTCGAATTAGTATTAAAGCAAGATGCTGAATATATGGTGGAAGAAAGTAGTTCCACTCACAAGAGCATTTTAGGGACAAAACCAGAAAATGTAAGATTTTTTTAAGGTGTGGTAACCATGGATTAAGCTGAATAATTGACTCCAGCCCATTTAATTGTTTAAAAATTATGCACACCCGAGGTGCACGGTCACACTGCGTGCATTACCACTTTGGGTGTGCATTATTTTTACAAAATTCAACAGTCCGTTGTCAATTATTCCTTACTTGTAACGTATTCCGTTAGATTACTCAAGGTCAGTAACATATTCTAAATACTTTGGATTACTTCTTCAGCACTGGTAGATTTTTTTCACTTGTTTTGACTATAAAAACTCTGCCTGTACATTAATACAAAATACACATAAAAAAATACATTCTCTGAAAAACCTAAATATCTTATGCAGTGTTGTTTCTAAAACAAGATAAATCAAATTAATCTTGTTTTAAGGATTTTTAGATATTTTTACAGGAAAACAATACAAAAATTATTATCAAGAATATGATTTTTGCCCTAATATCAAAGTTCTTACTAGAAAAAATTAATTATGATTCTGTAACGATCAGAAAACGGGAGAGGATCTATGTGCAGCTTTTATTGTAGCCAAAAACAAGAACACCAGAAATAACAAAATCCACGAGGAATGTAGGGCAAAACAAAAACATGAAATAACTGACAAGTGGACAGGAGGAAAACAAGGGCTTAAATACACAAGGGGAAACAAGGAACACCTGGGAAAACAATCAGGGAAATGGAACCAATTAGGGGAAAACCAATCAAAAAACAGAACTACAAAAGGACTACAAAAACCAAACTGGAAACAGGAACTTTTTCATAGATCAGAGGTATATTCGGCGCTCAAGAGAGACTCTTAGTGTCGCTTCTTCGACACAACGTCGAAGTGAGCAACAGACGGGGAACTATCTTTATAGATGTACATTAATCTTCATCTGCCAGGTATTCAAGAAATATAGTGTATAAAATAATTTCCTTGTTAAAAATAAGCAACCATGCAGCAGGTTAGTCCATTTGATGTTAGCACAACTTATCAAGTTAATGATGTTCAGTCTTCAAGATTCCTGGAAGAAAATCTCTAGTTTGGATTTACTTATTTTAGCCTGCGTGTAATAGCATTGATTTGTAACAAGAGCAAGGCATGAAGGGAAAGATTAAACCCAAATTATTTTGCTCTTTTTCCTCGCATAGAAACAGCAAACAAGAATGTGCAATCCAGCTGCTCTCTTGGAAGGTGCACACAAAGGCCAAATAAGACATAAGACACAAAGTGAATCATCATCTTTGTCCATTTTCTTCCCAGAGACAACGCTTTTATTTTTAGTTTAAGGACTGAAAAAAAAAACATCAAGCTAACCACAATGGCCGTCAATGATTTAAAGTTTTAGTGGCTGCATGCGGCATCGGCTGACCTTTTAAAAACATGTTGTGAGAACACAGCAGTGACTAATGTTTGTGTAGTTGTACTTTGACATCACACACTTCCAGGTGAACGTCTATAAAGGTCAAACATGAAAGCACAGGTTAATATCATTCAGTCTGAAGCACTTTGTGATTTTGAGTCACACTGTTTGTAAAGCTGAACCATGACTGGAGCGGTTAATGCATAGGTAATGGAGGTGTCACCTAGGCAGGATGCAGGAAAGAGGCAAATCCAATTGGGTGGTACATAATTCAGCTGGCAGAGGGCTTGTGGCAAATGCTCTCACAACAGCAACCCCCCTGGCTCTCTGCTGGAAGCACATAGATAGAAAAACCATAAAATGATTTCATTCATTATTCCATTAAATAATATTACGTAAAGCACATTGAGTGAAAATTGCGTTTTTTTGTTTTTTGGCCAAGTTTGAATGTTACCTCTAAAATAGGCTTTTTGTTAGGCTTGTAGTCCAATGGAGAGGAGCAATTCAATTTTGCTCATTGCATCAGTAAGGTTTGTGATATTTAATCTTGAGGCAATTAAAGAAATTATCTCTCTCGTAAAATTTAAATGCAAACACAAGCAGAAATGCATAATAATTAGGCACAGCTCCTAAAGCACTCAAGAGGTGAATCAGTGATGAATCAATCATGATCAGTGATTCAATTCATACATTCATGGATGACAAATTAATTTGATTGATTTAGGATTGAGTTAAACAAAGTCAGTCAATTTAAACTCTGTTACATAAATAAATGGATGGTAATGAGAAGATGTATAGACTGCCACAGTTGCCTTGTTCATAAGCTATAGGCTATTATTTTCCCTGACTGCAATATTTTGCTTGTTTTTTTTTTTCTCCTTTTCTCCCCAATATGGAATTCCCAATTCACAATGCTCTCTTTAATTCCTCATGGTGGTGTAGAGACTCGCATCCATCTGGGTGGTGGAGGACGAAACTCAGTTGCCTCCGCATCTGAGGCTGTCAATCTGCACATTTTATCATGTGGCTTGTTGATAACGTTACTGTGGAGACATAGCGAGTGTGGAGGCTTCACACTATTCTCCGCAGCATTCACGCACAACTCACCACGCGTCCCACCGAGAACCACATTTTAGTGACCACGAGGAGGTTACCTCATGTAACCCCACCCTCCCTAGCAAACAAGCCAGTTGGATTGTTTAGGAGATGGCTGGAGTCACTCAGCATTCCCTGGATTCGAACTTGTGACTCCAGGGGTGGTAGTCATCATCTTTACTCGCTGAGCTACCCAGGCCCCCTCAATATTTTGCTTGTTGTGTGTAGTTTAGCAGTTAGTAGTTAGATCTGCTCACCATTTTAATAAGAGAACTGATATTATTCAAAGACAGATGTTCAGACATCAAAGGGAAAACATTGTTTTTTGATGTGCGTAGCAAATCTCTATAGTAATAGAGACAATATTTGACTGTGAGCTAGATAAATAATTTTAGATTCTCTCAGCATGATAACTGTACAAAGCACATAACTGTTATTTCCAATAAATGTAACATTAACTTAGAACACAGCAGCTGTTGTCTACTTACAACAACTTATATAGCTGGAATATACACCTCCAAGCTATTTTTTCTCCAGCTTAAGATTTTGTACAAGCATCAAAATCTGATTGGAGGCATTCTCTGAGGTGAAGAGTTATCCCAAAATCATATACGGTAATCTTGGTAAGGCCAAGGCTAGCCGACAAAGCTGCAACACTCCCCAAAATAAGGAAGACAACATGTGCTTCAAACAAGAATCTTCAAAGTAGGTGGGGAAATGAGAAAACACAGCATATAGTTTTTACTGTATCTATGACCATGTTTACATCTGGTATTAAGATGCATCTCAGGTGACCAATTGTGAACGGATTTGAAGGGGAGGGTTTGATGATGACATACATCAATCAATATTTAATGTATTACTGCATGACATTAAAGCACAACAAAGTCATAAAAAAACAAGAATAGCATTAAAAATGGCATGTTAAAAACAAAAATGTGTGCTATTTCTCCAAGGTGCAGCTGAAATTTAATCTAAGCACAAAAGCAAACTTGAGCGGAATTGTCCCTTACGTTAGTGGATTACCTGTGTTCAAGCTATCCCTGCATGTTGTTATCTGACACACTGAAAAATATCTGTGAAGATCTCATGCTTGTGTGTGTGTGTGTGTGTGTGTGTGTGTGTATATATATATATATATATATATATATATATATATGTATATGTATATGTGTGCACTTTTTTAAATGCAGTGCAGCGGTTGATTGATAGGTGAGAGGTGCCGCTTCGCTGCTGCTGGGATGCATACAGGAGGGATTAGCGCTTGCACCACAAATGTGATGCAGTCAAATGCGATTTTGACCAGATTCGTATGTGTTATTTGTGTTCCGATCACAAAATATTTTAGACACCATTTAGACCTGTATTTAGTGCTGGTCACATGTGACAGGATCACCAAAAACACATCATAAATGGGGTCTACATCTAGTTCTAGCTTCAATCTCACCCTCTTTTTTGAAAAAACAAACAGGCAAATGCCAAAACCTAAACTAAACTCTCTACTTAGTGTTTAGTTTAAAGTTTGGATTCGCTCTGTTTGACTGAAACCTGACTTAAACCAGATGAATATAATAGTTTAAATGAATCTACTCCCCCAGATTATTGTTATAAACATGAGCCTCATCTGAAGGGTCGAGGAGGTGTTGCTTCAATTTACAAATGTTGATGTTACTTAGAGATACATTTTATCAAAAATAAATTTAAAAAAAAAAAACTCAGCAGTATTTTACCCTTGCTAAAGTATATAGATCACCTGGGCCTTATTCTGATTTCCTTGGTGAATTTTCAAACTTTTTACTGTGGATTTGTTACTGTACATACAGCTTTAATTGTTGGTGAATTCAGCATTCACATAGATAATGAAAATTACACATTGGTATTAGCATTTATCAATATTATCAACTCTCTTGGAGTCGGACAAAATGTAACAGAACAAACTCACTGCCATAATCATGTGCTAGATTTAATTCTGTCATATGGAGTTGATGTTGATAATATAGAAATTCTGCCACAGAGCAATGACATCTCGGATAATTACCTCATTTCTTGTATGCCACGATCAGCTAATGTTACTCAATCTACACCAAGCTATAGTTGAATTATTAGGTATTAGGCAGAACTATTCTTTCGACCACTAAAGATCACTTCTCTAATAATCTTCCAGATCTATCTCATATACTCAGTAAACACCAAAGCCTAGAAGAACTTGATGAAATAACATAAAATATAAATACAGTCATCTATAGCACTCTTGATAGTGTTCCACACACCCCCCCCCCCCCCCCCCCGCTCAGAAAATGGAGCACAAGAGGAATGATACAAAATTAAGGTATTTTGCGGTGCATGGAAAGATAATGGAAAGACAGTCACTAAAAGATGCCTGGCCAGAATATTTTAGCAAGCTCACATAAAATAACCACAACAATCCTATGTGTTTATTCAGTACTGTGGCTAAATTGGTTAGGAATAAAGCCTCAACAGAACCAGATATTCCGTCGCAGCACAAGAGTAATGACTTCATTAATTTCTTTACTGATAAAATTTAAATAGTCAGATATTAAATTGGAATTATGCATTCATCTGTCATAGCACCTCAAAAAACAGTGTCTCATAATTTTAACATCAATGTTTGTAGAACAGCATTCTTTCACCTAAGACATATTGCTAAATTATGGCACATGCTCTCTGTTGCTGATGCTGAAAAACTCATTCATGAGTTCATGACCTCAAGACTAGATTATTTTAATGGATTAGATTATGGCCCCTGTTCGAATTCATGTATGGAGGCCAACAGTATACTTGGACCAGAATTCCCTAGGGATTTAGAGACTCACCTGCTGTGTTCTCTGCAGTAGGACACGCTACTCTGAAGGACACCAAGCTGTCACCACGAACCTGTCTATTGCAATATGCTGACAACATCCTGGTTTCCAGCCCAGACATCGAGTCATGAACAGCCGCTTCAACCATTGTGTGCAATATGTTAGCAAATGCTGGTTTCATGGCATCCAAAAAAAGCTGCAATGGGTGAAACTGAAAGTTGGCTATCTGGGTCATGAGCTGCAGAAAGGAACAGTTCATCTCTCAACAGACAGAGTTAAGACAATTACCACATTTCAACACCTGAAAACAAAGACTCAAATGCAAAGTTTTCTGGGTTTAGTAAATTATTGTCAAGTGTGGGTGCCATACATATAAAGTGGACTACTGAAATTGACATGGCTTTCAAACATCTACGGAACAGCCTCAGCTCTCCACCAGCCCTAGGCTTACCAAATTATTGTGAACCCTTTCATCTGTACGTGCACGAGGCACAATTTGATCTAATGTGGGAAGAAAAAGACTTCAATACAGCTAAAGGCAAACCCATATCACATCATAACCTGGTTGCGGAATTATTGACAGCAGCATGTTTGTTTGCTAAATTGGCTGTAATAAAAGCAGCAGGACACATGACTGGGGAACTGGAAGAGGTAAGGGGAAATAAATTAGCTGATGGAGTAGCAAAGAGGACTGCAAAGGGAGTTGTGGCTAGCCCTGATCTGAAACAAGCTGAAGAGTTTCCATTATGTAATCAACACTGGTAAAAGACACTGACATTAAATAGTTACTAGCAAATCCATCCGAAATTGATCTTCAACATTGGGCCTTGAATGAAGTGAAACTGGACCTGACTAATTTGTTAAGGGATAAACAATGGCATTTGTCTCTGCCCAAGACCGGAATAGTAGTTCTTTGTCGACATTATCACGGTATCTCACACATTTCGAAAGAAAAAGTTATCCAGTCAATTAATCAAACCTATTGCATAAATGGGGTACAAAATGCAGTAAATTTATTCCTGGACTCATGTCTAACGTGTGCACAGAATAACAGACACAAGCCTATGAAGCACAACTCGCTACCACAGCCAGAATTGACATTTCAACACCTGCAAATTGATTTTACACACATGCACCATGCAGGAACAACAAATTATTGCTTGTGATAATGGATTGCTTTCCCAAATGGACAGGCGCTTTCCAATGTGCAAGGGAGAATGGTAAAACAGTGGTAAAAAGTCTGGCAGTAGAAATAAGACTGAGATTTGGCATTACAACCGTTATCAAAAGTGACAATGGCACAAAGTTATGCAACTACTTATACTGTATGGGGCCTTAACTGACCCTCTTGGGTGAAAGGCTGTGCTGACTGGGAATCTGCGAATTAGTTGGACCTGAGGAGGAACATGAATTTTTTTTTACTGATGCTCTTTTATGGCAGGCGGTCTTGTCTACTCCCGTCTGCCAGTGCCATCACAACAGCAAACAGTCACAAGAGTAATTCCAATCCCTAGAAATAATGTATGATGGTTGTGGATGAACTACACTGCTTGTGGTAAACAATGTATAGTGTGCTCTCGTTCACCAGCATTGATTTCTTATGTCATCCCCGTACCAATGAATACAGCAACATGCTTGTATGTATTCTGCTTAAGATACTATTTGGCCCATGTTTGCTACAATTGCTGATGCAAAAATTAAATACACTGATAAACAGGCATAACATTGCCATGCTTCACTATGTACATATACCTACTGCTTAAGTTGTTGAGAGGGCATCCGTGATCCTTTCAGGATAAAAGTGGGCAATGTAAAATAATAAGCCCTCTCAACAACTTCTTATTCAGTACAACTTGTTCTTCCTGTTCCGCAGGACAGTTGATGTGTTGCAAGCTGTTTCCTGTTTTGTATCAGGATGTGTCGACAAACTGCCATTTTTAGATATGTGTTTCTTATATCTGTACTCTCTGTCCTAAGCCCTCGCGTATCCCATATCAAATATGTATGTCATGTCCATATAAGGAAAATAATGATTTTATTGGTTAGTCTAGTGGAAGTGTTACTTCGCTGAACAATATATAGTGATGTGTTGAACAATAAACGTCAAAGAATGATATGATATACTCAAGTGTGTGTGTCATTTCTCCCCTCATGAGGATCCGGATCGAAAACAGACTGCAGACCTGAATTGATATTTAAGGGGCACTCCTAACATTACTTACAAGCCCTTAAATTTAAATTCTCATTATTTACTCACCCTCATGCCACCTCAGATGTGTATGACTTTCTTTCATCTGCTGAACTCAATTGAAGATTTTTAGAAGAATTTCTCAGCTCTGTAGGTCCATGCAATGCAAGTGAATGGGTGGCAACATTTTAAAGCTAAACAAGATCACAAAAACCATCAAAACCATCTTGAGAGTTAGAAGCTTATCAGACACTGACTCTAGAGGTTCAAAGGGGGTCTCACACCTATCATATCACTTCTGAACATATGGATTTAACTACTAGAGTCATATGGATTACTTATACTTATACTGCCTTTATGTGCTTTTTGGAGCAATACAATTTTGGCCAACAGAGCTAAAATATTCTTCTAAAAATCTTTACACATCTGGGATGGCATGAGTAAATGATGAGAGAATTTCCATTTTTGGGTGAACTATCACTTTAAGCCATAATTTAACATTCTGTCATCGTTTTCTTACCCTTATGTTGTTCCAAACCAGTGCGACCCTTTGTATTTTGTGGAACACAAACTATGTTAGACAGAATGTTAGTGACTGACAGTCTCGGTCACCATTCACTTTCAAAATATGGAAAAAAAAAAAAAACACATTCTCTGAAAGTAAATAGTGGCTTAGGCTAAAATTCTGTCTAATATCTCCTTATTGTGTTGCATGGAAGAAAGTCATATATTCCATTAATAATAATAATAATAATTCTGTAATACATTTTAAATGTATATTATGTAATGGAATATAGGGGAGTAAATGTCTGTCATTTGTGAAAGCCACAAGTTACTCACTACTTGAGTACTCTTTTAATTGGATACTTTCCTACTCTTACTCAAGTAATTATATATGTTAGTACTTTTTAAAATTAAAATTTTTTGAGTAATTTTTTTTTAAGTAATTGTAATTTTTCTTGTGTACAGTTTTTAGCTACTCTTCCCACCGCTGTACATCACTGCTACACATTGTTTACACAGCTACAGAATTCAAGACTACAAGTCTAGCCCTTTCCAAAAACTAAAACTCATGGAATAAAATATCCAGAGTTATATTAAGAAATGACAAGACAAATCAGATAAATGAACTGGCATGATGAAGCAGACAAAATTATTCCATTAAATACGACTCAACATTGCTTTCTCCTACATTGACACTCCAAATAAAAAAGTCACTACAGCTGTTTAGCTCCTTTTGCTCTGATAATAGCCATTAAAATGGCTGCCCAGATGCCGGCAGACATCCACCCTTAGTCAGTGAATGACAGCATCCAGTTGAAATGACACATCTAGCCTGTGTAAGTGTGGGAGTCACTCAAATGGAAACGGGTGTAAGGAGTTTAGAAGCATGTCTAATCCAAACTGACTCAGAGATGTTTGACCTCAACAGTAAACAATACAATTCTAAAGAATCTTAACTTGCCTACAGGCTTGAGAGACTGAGTCTGTGTTCAACCCCAATGAAGCAATGGATGGTTCTAGCTGGCTCCACTGATGTCACAGATCGACCATACTTGTTGTTGCATCTTGCATTAGGACAAAAAATTACAGAGGGATTCCCGTAAAACAAACAAATCAGAAATGAGATTTTTTTTTTTTGCAATTCTTTCTCCTTGACATCAGTGAGATTACACTGAGATCAAATGAAGATTTTTGCTTAAGTCTCCAGCTCCTCGGATGTATCTCCTGAGAAAAGATCCCAGTTATTTGACACATATCCACTATAGTTAAAGGAATTTTATTTTACAAAATAATCTTAGCTGTCCTACCCACATTAATTTATCATCTCTATACTTTTACCGTTGTATTATATTCTAAAAAAACAAACAAACAACAACAACAAAAAAACATCTGCAACACAATCCTTAATTGAAACTTTTCCATTAAGTCTCCTAAGAGCAAAAACTCTTGAGCAAAAACATTGTCCTCTGGGCTTATACTAAGAGACAGCTATGGAGTTTTAGTTGTTTTTGATAGCTTTGTACTATTGGCCCTTCCAAGATTATGGGAACTGAAGCATGTCACTGTTGCTAAAAATATATTTTTTTAAACCCTCACCTCAGCAAAATCCCAAATGTTTGTTGACTTTCTAAACATTTCAATCTCATGCAAAACAGAAAATTCGGCACATATCAGAAAACTAATGTGTGCTGTTTGTTTAAGAATAATGCTTAGCAATGCAAAACCAGCATTCCCATTAAACTGGTTCATTATGTAAATAAACTGCACAGTATCCAGAGTCATTAACTTATCAACAAGTAATCATTCTCACTCTGAAAGGCCCTAAATATCGCACCCTTCACACACAGGAATTAGGCAGAAGATTAATTACCAACAAACACCTGACCGTCTGAGACGTCTCTAGTGAAAGCTTATATCTACCATCTCTTCTGTGTCTAATTATGGCCTCTGTCTTTCAATTAGCAAAGTATGTGAGCTTTCAGTCTTCATTGCAGTCTTAAAGTCATTATTACACATGTCATGCTTATCTTTGACACTGGCTAAACACAGGAAGAAGCTTTTCCAATGGATGATTTGTACTGTTGGTGGTTGCACTTTCACAACTCAGGAGGCTTCAGGATGTCTCATATTATAAACTTTTTCTTGTGTATTTCACCTAAAATTATTGTAAAATATTAAAAATTAAATATTGTAGAAACAAATAAGGCAATTTCAAGCATTTCGCCATCCCCCCAGGCACCATACCGGCATATTTATAAGATCTGGAGGTACACAAGAAGAGCTGCTGCACTGCAGTTCTGTGACATCATTTTTGCATCACTCCCGGTACAGTGTACCGATGAGTAACGGCTCACTTTGAGCACTGGAATTAAGTAAGCCATTCATAGGTTGATTCCCCCTGATAAGTATAAACATTGTGGTTCTGCAGTATTTCAAAATGACAGAGTTTGAGCATCCAAACCAGCCTGTCAGAAGCAATTTTTCAACCAGTGCTGTCAGCTTGAGGTGTTACTATCTATTAGGGCAACAAATAGAAGACAAAGGGAGTGTTCAACATGTCCACAATGAAAACGTACATGCTGCTTCCGCATGTTCATGTACACTGATCTCGAGCCCACTCTGTCGAATTACTGCCGAATGACTCCCATCAGACTTTTTTGCATCAATTCAAACATGTTCAACTGCCCCTAAATATCTACTCATAGTGCAAACAATGAGTAATATCTACTCATAGTGCAAACAATCTTGAAGATGCAGGTTCTGGTCCTGTGTAAACTAGAAAATATTTGCGTTTACATAAACAATGGTGAACGTGATTTTGACTTACAAAATGCAACTAACATTTGGCACCACATTGCAGACATTTCACTTCAACAACACTTCTGCCTTCGGCCACAGTGGGCAGTTCAGTCATGACAACTCTCAGAAAATTTCACCATGTTAATGTGGGTATGACATATTGATAGGATTTTTGTCTTGGCGGACTAGATCTGCTACGCTGCTGCTGAGTAAGTACGGAGACTTGAAAAGTCTCAGAAAATACACAGACTTACTGAGTTAAGCATGAGGACATGCTGCTGCTACACAGTTATACAAAATGCAAGACATACTGCATTGAGCATGTATGATCATGCTGCTGCACAAATATACATTGCAAACAATCCCTCAACAAAACAGGGAAGCTGCACAAAACTCACAACATAATCCCCATCCCACACAAAGCAGATTCATTGGCAAAACTTGTGTTCTACTGCTGCTCTTAAGAGCCAACTGTACCGAGTACATGCTAGCTAGGTGTGACTATGGCCACTGGCTAAATTACTTTCAATGTGTGAAAATGTATGTAATGAAGTTCTATGTGTGCCTTGGCCTGCTTAGTGACCTTACTTATAATGTGTACCTGAACCAGAAAAGCCCAGAGCTTATTCAACTAGAGACATAGAGTATATATGTGTGGATTTATTTAATCTAATGACCAAAGATAGCTATGGCTTACATTGTTAAAGATGTGTCATAGCAAAAAGTAGACCATGTATAAAAAGTATATCATGCAAGCACATAGAGGAAGAGCCCCAGCAAACATCTGAGTAAATAGCATTTGAAGAGAAATATTTTTTTCAGTGTGCTGCAGTGAAACCGTCTCGGGTTACTTAACTGTAACCCTTGTTCCCTGAAAAAGCGGAACGAGATGCTGCGCTGATTTAGCTCTTTGGGAACGTCTTTTAGGAGTGACCAGCTGTGAATATGTGTGCAACACGTCAATGAAATTGACAGGAATTTATAGCCTCTGCTGGTGACATCATCAGGATGCGCCGGTACCAGGGGCTATAAATAGATGCGCCACAGGTATTTTGTCTGAAGAGCAGTCCCAGGGCATCCTCAGTGCGACAATGAAGCGCATCATCTCGTTCCACTTTTTCAGGGAACAAGGGTTACAGTTAAGTAACCTGAGACATTCCATATCAAAAGCTACACTTTGATGCTGTGGATGTCTGGACCCCTTACGGTTGTGTAGTTTGTGCCCAAAAGAACGCAAGAGATCTCAGACATGAGCTTGTGATGTTGACTCAAGAACGTAAGAGCCCGGAGTGGCATGAACATCCAAACTATAAAATCTTGCGGAGAGGACCAGCCTGCCATATTACAAACATGTAGTAGAGGGACACCTCCAGCCAAAGCTTTAGAGGAAGCAACCCCCCTGGTAGAATTCGCCCTGATACCTACTGGCATGCCTCATAGGCCAGGGTAATAGCATCGCTCACCCAATGTGACATTGTTTGTTTGGTGGCGGCCGCCCCCCTGCTACAGCCCCCATGACAAACTAATAGTTGCCCTGACTTACGCCACTGGCTAGTGTGGTGGACATAAGCCTGAAGGGCATGGACTGGACACAGTCTGTGAAATTTCTCCTGATCCGGTGTTGTAAACTGCGGGGAGCAGAAGGCTTAAAGACTGATTGCATGTACAGCTGAGAAAGTAACCGTAGACAGGTAGATAGGATGAGGATGCAATATTGCTTTAGCCATTCCTGGGGCAAAATCTAAGCAGGTTGGCAAGACAGACAGAGCCTGCAAATTACTGCAAAAAGTAATCGCCATAAGAAAAACCATCTTGAGAGTCAGAAGCTTATCAGACGCTGACTCTAGAGGTTCAAAGGGGGTCTCAACCAGACCCTCAAGGACTATTACTATCCCATGAAGGGATCCTGGTCCTAACAGGAGGTCTTAATTGCATGGCCCCACGAACGAAGTGAGTGAGCAGAGGATGTAAGAGCGGCCACATAAACTGAGAATGGTGGGGCATGTGCCTGCTGATAATTTTTCATGCACAAAGTCCAGAACTAAAGCAATCTGGAAGTTAACTGGATCTGCATTATGTGTAGCACACCATCTTTCAAAAGACACCCCATTTATTGGCATAACTTATTCTAGTAGAGGGAGCCCTAGCACTTAGAATGGTCTTGATAACTTCAGGTGAAAGCCCAGTGTCCCTCAGTTGGTACCCTTCAGGGGCTAAACATAAACGTCCCACAGCTCGGGCCGGGGATGAAATATCGTCCCCTGCACCTGAGACAGAAGGTCCCTCCTCTCCGGAATCGCCCAAGGCAAGTCGTCGAGGAGAGACATTATCTCTGAGAACCATACCCTGTTAGGCCAACGCGGCGCTCTCAGTAAGAGGCAGGACCCTTGCTGGTGAACTCTGGCCAGAACTCCCGGGAGCAGAGAAACCGGAGGAAACACATACAGGCGCATTTTGAGCCATGTATGCACCATCGCGTCCAGACCCAGGGGGGCTAGGTGGCTTTGCGCTGTCTTGTTGGGAAGCAAAGAGGTCCACTTCTGCTCTGTGATATCTCAACCAGATTTTTCTCACTACCTTCGGGGTGGAGTTTCCACTCCCCCGTTGGTATTTTCTGTCTGGACAGTAAATCCGCTCCCACATTCAAGCATCCAGGGATATAAACTGCTCTGATTGACAGGAGCTTGCCCTGGGCCCAAAGGAGATTCTGCCGTGCCAATCTGTTCAGTTGGCATGACCGTAGATCTCCTTGATGGTTTATATAAGAGACTTATATAAGTGTTGTCCACCCGCACAAGGACATGGCAGCCTCTCAGATACTAGAGGAAGTACTCCAGGGCCAGAAATACAGACATCAACTCGAGACAGTTGATGTGCCAATCGAGCCGATGACCCTCCCATTCCCCTTGAGCTGGACGACCACTTAAGACCGCTCCCCAGCCCGACAGGGAGGCATTTGTCGTTAGCATCTTGAGACGGCAAGACACACCTAGAGTAGGAACCACATAGAAAGGGTACGTAGCCTGTGGCGCGTAACCCTTATCTGCTTTAGAGGACTGTCCCTTGGATGAAATCCCATAGCTTTGAGCCACAACTGAAATGGTCTCATGTTCAGAAAGCCCAAAGAAATCACCGAGGACGCAGATGCCATGAGACCAAGTATTCATTGATACTGACGAACAGTGCAACCTTGGCCTTGCCTGAATTTGCTCAGGGTATTCTGAATGGTCTTGATTAGAGCAGGAGACAATTGTGCCCGCATCATGATCGAATCCCGTACGATCCCCAGATATGTAGTTCTCTGAGTGGGAGAGAGGACGCTTTTCCTCGCTTTTCCTGAGTCTCAAACCCAGAGAAACCAGATGAGCTAAGATGATATTCCTGTGCTGTAATGCCAGTTCTTGTGACTGTGCTAGTATCAGCCAGTCGGCTATATAATTCAGAATTCAGATGCCCTGAAGTCGCAGAGGAGACAGAGCTGCATCCATGCACTTTGTGCCTGTGTGGGGTGATAAGGCTAGGCCGAATGGAAGAACCCGATATTGGAAAGCTTTGCCCCCAAAAGTGAATCTCAGGAACTTCCTGTGTTGTGGCAGTATTTTTATATGAAAATATGTTTCCATGATATCGGTCGTGACTAACCAAATGTGATGTTGGATTTGAGACATGACCGTCTTGACGGTTAACATCTTGAACTTGATTGCCTTGACTGAGCGATTCAAGCCTCGGATGTCTAAAACCCATCCTTCTTGGGAACCAGGATGTATCTGCTGCAGTAACCTGACTCTCTCTCTGGAAGGGGAACATGCAGTGCTTTCAATAGTAGATGTGCTTGTTCTGGTTTCATGGTAGTGGGGACCACGGCATTGAAACGCGGAGGATGGCGAACAAATGTAATTCTGTAGCCTTTTTCTACTGTCCTTAGGACCCACATGGACACACCTGGCAGTAGCTTTCAAGCTGCAAGGTTCTCTGAGATGGGTATCAATTTTGACACTTCCTGTTGAGGGGATGTCAAGTGTTCCATGTCCTGGACTACGGCAGGAAGCAACAGAACACCCAACATTTAGAGTGAAACCGCTAACTCCCAAAACACCAGAGGCGGCGGGAATGGAGAGGTTTCGTGGGGGTATTGGGAAGGTGCAGGTCGATGTTTCAGGCCTCCCGTCCCGAGGCACGCTACCCCCACAAGGCTGGGTGCAAGACCGTCAGGACTTTCTCTTTCTGGAGATAATGGTCCTGAGGTCTTGCTTTGCAGGCTGCTGAGGGCGGCGAGCCGGTCCCCAGTCCTTACGAGGGTGAGCGCGATCCATCACACTTTGTTTCTAAGCCTTTTTGCTTCTGGAAGGACCGGGGTGGGGCTGGGTGACAAGACAGATCGGTCGCTCGACGAAGCTCTGAAAAAGCCTCTTCATCGACCATACTACCTGCACTCGGGTCCTTCAACAGGTCAGCTTGGTATGCCTGTAACACTGCCATGGTGTGTAGAACAGCACCAGCCTGACCTGCCACCTGATAAGCTTTTCCCACAAGCGTAGAGGTGGTCCTGCACGGCTTTGTGGGGAGAGTAGGTATAAGGTTTCCTCCATGAACAAGAAAGCTCATCATGGAGGTCTTCAAAGAAGGGAAGGGACTGATTTTGCATTCCCTTCCATGGCCACCAGACAGAAATCTAGTTTAGAGCGTTTGGGGGTCTCTTGTTTGTGTGGCCAGTCTAATTGTAGTCTGGCCACCGCACGAGTAACCACCTCGAGTATTTCCTCAACCGCTTTATTATCATGTGAGGAATGCTCAGAGGTAGGTAGCTCAAAGTCCGCGGAGTCAAGAGATTCAACGTCCCACTCATTAACCGAAGAGGCGCCGACGCGCGCTTCGAGATCATGAGATGGACCGGCTGGATCTGGAGAGAGAGCGAGCGATAGGGACGGAAGAGTCTCTCGCTCCACAGCCAGATCCATACGAGAGCCCCACGATGGAAGGGTGGGCGCTGGCTCTCTGAAGTAAGCCAGACGAGTGCGAAGCATTTTTACTATAAACAGCTCGCAATGCTTGCACCCACCCTACGCCAACGCAAGAGCAGCATGCTCTTCCCCCAAACGCACAAAACAAAACTGGTGTGTGTCCGCTTCAGCCATAAGGCGTAAACATGCCTTTTTTTGCCTTGCTTATTGCTAATGTTAGAAAGAAAGAAACGTTTTCTGAACACTGCCTAACAAATCTAACTATCTAACTCCTATCAGAGGAAAGTAGAAAGTTTTGACAGGCCTGAGAAGTACAACACACACAAAAGACCTGACGATGCACCTATAGTGCATCTATTTATAGCCCCTGGTCCTGGCGCATCCTGATGATGTCACCAGCAGAGGCTATAAATTCCAGTCAATTTCATTGACGTGTTGCACACATATTCACAGCTGGTCACTCCTAAAAGAAATTCCCAAATCTCTAAATCAGCGCAGCATCAAAGTCTAGCTTTTGATAGGGAATGGCTTGTCTGCAAAACTGAAGAATTTAAATATTAGACACAGAGAGACAAAAGTAGATACCCAAGTAGGCTACCTAATTACACATCAAAATACACATCAGCTTACTCCATGTGAGACAGTTGGCTTAACATGTCACATGTGCACTGGCCGATTGACTAACAGATCACAAGCTCAAAGAACCTGTCACCTTGCACAACATAGAGTTTCATGACTGAACTTCGTCTATTTGTTCAAATTTTGGTAAGCACAATTAAATTTCAGCAGCAGAAATTTCGACCCATTGTTGCCAAATTGACAATGTGATCAGTCTGGAGTGCTTGGGAAACGTCTTTACAATTCTGTGACAGTGGTGCAGAAATTACACACTTTACCTTGCATTAAGTGTATAGAAATATAAAATTAAATTGAATAATGTAGCTCACAGAATATAGTCTTTTTTTAAGTGTTTTCTGACTTTTGCTTGCACTCTTTGGTATCTTGTTAAATCTAAGCACAGCCTGAGACTGAGACATTGTTGAGACATTTGTGATATTACTAGGGCTTGTTCTTAGGGGAAAAATCATGTTGCTTTTCTTTCCATTATTTTGTTCTACATGTAATAGCAGTGCTGCCTGGGAGAACAACAGAGATGTTTAAAGATCTTATTTGTTATTTTTTTATTTTATTTTATATGAGTTTGTGCACCCAGCTAAAAAAGCAGAGGAAATTGGGATTGCGACAAAAATCTGTCCTCTTCCACCAAATTTTCCTCTTCACATTATCTCTCTTACAGACAATCAAATTTTCTCTCACAAGGCCCCAGCACTCATGAAATATGATTCTCCCACATAGTTATTTGTGTCAAACGAGCAAGGCATTGCCCTGTCATTGTGGAAGAAATGGCATCCCTTTAACTGTTTTAATTATACCAATTATTGGCTTCATGTTTTGAGTGTGTGCAATGCTTATTTTATCCCTGCCACATCTGATGTTTCCTATCGCCTTCAATGGGGCTGCCTCATCCTGGCCAAGTAAAGAGGACAATTTGAGATGATGTGCACAGGCAATAACAGAGCTATTGGGCTGTGCAAGGGTATGGATCAGTCTGGGAGAGGGGAGTCAGTGAGGAAAAGGGAATTGTCAGCCTTTATCAGCCCCACTATCAGCGACACGGCTGGAGAAATGGGCTCTCATAAATTATGGAGAATGTATTATCACACAAATGGAATGGGTGACAGTGATGGAAATTAGAAATGGGGTTCTTCTGCCATTCCCGGAAATTATTCTGCAAAAATATATTACGTGTGCTCCACCACCCAATGTCATCCGTTTGTACCTAGGTGCAGAAGTGCGGGGGACACACTTTCTGGCACACACTTACATCGCTCAATTTTCTCTATACTGGAATCCGTCATTGCCCGGTTTGAAATTTAATGATGCCAAACAATCTTTCTGAGCATCTGAATAAATGTGGTCTTACTCCTTATATTTTTGTAATCCGGTCTACTAGAGAGCGATATACTTTTGCGTATTGCAGAATTCAATTTCCAGGCAGTGTCTAGGTCATGTCTCTGCAAAAGGCTATGAATTGTAATTATTAATTAGTGAGATTCAAATCACAGGTATGCATTTCTCCTTTGAGACTAGATTTGTGTTTAACTGCAGAGCTGAAGATTGAGTTCTTTTCTCAGAGGTTTCACAGAAGAATGCCGTGCACTAAATCACAAGGTGTGAAGATCTAATTTCCTGCTGTAATTTCTTTGTTTTCTGTTGAGTATAACTGCTCTAGATTGGACATCTAGTGTTTTTTGGTACCAGGATTGTGAACCATTTATAATTGAATTGAGAATGTCTTCCTAAATCAATCCATACATCCATCTCAAGAAAATTTTATTTCAAGTTTTTTTTTTAAACACACACACACACACACACACACACACACACACACACACACACACACACACAGAGTTTCAAAGCATTCCTTTTTTTTTCCCATTCCAATTCAATTCAAGATCCTGTGTTGTCCAATGCCATTAAAATTATAACACATGGACTCAAAGGGAGCCAAGTTCCCCGTTAATTCAGAATTTTAACCAACCCTGCCAAGCACAAGAAAACCTGACTGAAAACGTCTAGGGCGTAGTTTGTCTTCAATTTCCGTGTTTCCACAAGACTACTGGAGTGCAAATAGCTGTGTTGTGTGGCAGCTGCTATTAAAACCTATCACAAATAGTCAATCCGATATACAGTATACATCTAGGTTACTGTTGTAACCTCTGTTCCCTGATGTTGTGTCGAAAAAGCGACACTAGGGGTCTCTCTTGAGAGCCTTTTGCATCTCTGAGCATTGAGAAAAGGCCAATGAGAAATTTGTAGACAGAATTTGCATGTCCTGCCCCAAGACATATAGGTATAAAGGGGGGAAATGCGTCTGTTCATTCAGGATATCTGAGAATGCGACAATGAGGTTCGGCTGCAACAGTGGACAGTTCAGCAACGTGGCCGGGAGGACACAACATCTCGTTCCCTCCATCAGGGAACGGAGGTTACAACAGTAACCTAGACATTCCCCGTCTGTCGCTCACTTCGACGTTGTGTCAAAGAAGCGACACTAGGGGTCCAATTTTAATCACGCCATGCGCTGAACCATGTAAGTGCGCTCCTGACATAGGTGTGGGCAGGATGTTTGCATGCCAAAACAACGAGGCTGTGCATGACTGTACGTACCCTTCCCCAACGCCCCAAAAAATCAGCAAAACCTTCTGGTTCCTTACACCCCGATATGGGGGGAACAAGGCGACGTGCCAAGCATGGGAGCAAGCCATGCCAGCCGCACCTTTTCTCTCTCTATTTTTCTTGCATAGAGTTAAAGCGGCAGGGGCCAACTTAACGCTATCACATGCATTGGGGAAGAAGTTCTTTAGAGATCCTATACTTTCAGGGGGGAAAAGACCCTGCGGAGACCACACCTGCCTAGACTGGGGGAGGTAAAGAGTGGTGAAATACATCACATGGGCTTTTAGGTCACATGTGGAGAATGGCGCGGTGGTAGATCCTACCTCATTGGGAGGGAGGAGTTGCTACAAACACGGTGACAGGGGGTCCGTGAGGAATACCCAAGGGAGACGCAGGTCTGCTCGCAAGGGGACCGAAAATACACACAGGGGGATAAGTCCACATGGGGGCCCGACCTTTGGAGCACCTATTCCAGTACAGGGTAAATTGAGTACCCACATTGGGTTTGGTCGGCGAATTCCTCCACTGAATTTGCGGACCAGAGGGCTAGGGAGGAGTCATCAAGGGAGCCGAGTTAGTGGGATCTCCTGGGACAAGAGTGCATGGTATTACCTCAGTGGAGGGAAAGGGCACTAGGTGCAAGTGGTACACCTGGTCAGTTGTTACTGTGTTACCGAGTTCTACCGGCTCGGACCTGAGAAAACACAGGATGAAACCAACTCAACCCTGAGATTGTAAAATCTTGTAAAAGTATTGGGTGTTGCCCTTTGGGCAGTGCCCACGAGGATGCCACACTTCTCGTCGAATGTGCTCGAAAACAGCAAGGGGGCGGGCACGGCCTGGGTGTCATAGGCCAATGCTATGGCATCAACCACCCAGTGGGAAAGCCTCTGTTTGGAGACAGCGTTCCCTTTCCGCTGTCCACCAAAGCAGACAAAGAGCTGCTCAGAACGTCTAAAACTCTGCGTGCGGTCCAAATAGATACGCAAAGCATGTACCGGACACAGCAACGAAGGGGCTGGGTCTGCCTCCTCCCGGGCCAGTGCTTGCAGGTTCACTACCTGGTCTCTGAAGGGAGTCGTAGGAACCTTGGGCACGTAGCCCGGTCGTGGTCTTAGGATCACATGAGTGTCTGCCGGACCAAACTCCAGGCAGGTGTCGCTGACTGAGAACGCTTGCAAGTCCCCAACCCTCTTGATGGAGGTGAGCGCGATCAGGAGGGCCGTCTTCAGGGAGAGGGCCTTGAGTTCAACTGATTCTAGCGGCTCAAAGGGGGGTCTCTGAATGCCTGAGAGGACCACTGAGAGATCCCAGGAAAGGAACAGGCTTGGCCGGGAGGGATTTAATCTCCGTGCACCTCTTAGGAACCTGATAACCAAGTTGTGCTTACCCAAAGACTTGCCGTCAACAGCGTCATGGTGGGCCACGATAGCAGCTACATACACCTTCAAGGTGGAGGGGGGTAGCCTCCCCTCCAACCTCTCCTGCAGGAATGAGAGCACTGACCCGACTGAGCACCTCTGTTGGTCTTCAGCCTGGGAAGAACACCAATTTGTGAACAAGTGCCACTTCAAGGTGTAAAGTTGCCTGGTAAAGGGAGCTCTGGCTTGGTTGATCGTGTCTATGACAGCAGGTGGTAGGCCAACTAGATCTTCCGCATCCTGTCCAGCGTCCAGACGTGGAGGTTCCAGAGGTCTGGGCATGGATATCAGAGAATGCCCCGTCCCTGAGAAAGAAGGTCCTTCCTCAGGGGAATTCGCCAAGGAGGGGCTGTCGCAAGGAGCATGAGATCCGAGAATCAAGTCCGAGAGGCCCAGTAGGGGGCCACCAGTGTGACTTGTTCCTCGTCCTCCTTGAGCTTGCATTGCACCTGTGCAAGAAGGCTCACTGGGAGAAATGCATACTTGCGCAGCCCCGTGGGCCAGCTGTGTACCAGCATGTCTGTCCCGAGGGGAGCCTCTGTTCAGGTGTACCAGATCGGGCAGTGGGATGTCTCTCTGGAGGTGAATAGGTCTACCTGTGGCTTGCCGAACCATTCCCAAATAAGCTGAACCGACTGGGGGTGAAGATTCCACTCTCCGCTGGGCGAATGCTGTCGCGATAGTGCATCCGCTACCACGGTGAGGTTGCCCGGGATGTGAGTGGCACGCACATGAGGAGACGACGGGAGAGTTGTGACATGTGGCAGGAGCGTATGCCACCTTGGTGATTTATGTACGCTACCGTGGTGGTGCTGTCTGATCGGTCACCCTATAGGCCCTGGTGGTGGTGTTTCCGGGACAGAAAAGGCTAATTTCTCCAGGAGGAAAGCTGATGAAGGTCAGTTGTAAAGCTTCATTAGACTTGGGTAGACCATATCCCTGCCTTGGCTTTTATTGCTGTTTCGATGAGTGTGTTGTTAGAAAGAGTTATTTTTTTGGTTTGTATTATTAAATGTCCTCTATTTTCACCTGCTCAGAAGGTGCTAGTGTTAGACATGCTTTAAAGGTGAAGTATGTAATTGTTTTGATGTTAAAATAAGTTTCTTTTATTTTTTTATTTACATTTACAGCCTATCTAATGTGCAGAGAACACTATAAATAAATAATTCACATGTCTTTACCCCCCCCAAAAAAGTGTAAACACTGGGGGACTTTTAGCATTGACGTTTTGAAGACAAAGGTGAAGAGAGACACATTCTGTTGATGATGCTGAAAAGGGTGTAGACTATTCTGGTGTATTTCCTCTTCAATATCTTGTTGTGTAATTTCTCTTTTGTATGCCAAGGTCATTATGTAATGGTCTCAAATGCACTGTTCTTGTTTTTAATATGAATTTCAAATTAATTTAATCAAAAATGTTGGCACTCCACAAGAGAAGGGCCTAATGTTTCTCTACCAATGTTTTTTTATTCTTTCTTTCCTTCTTTCTTTCTTTCTAGTCCAATAAAAATGTATCTGTGACCTTACGCAAATATACACAAAAATATATTTCATATTTGTCAAAAGCAATGACATGTGTAACACTCCTGCCTTACAGAAGGGGTGTTTTGTATGTTATTTATTTATTTTTTGCTTTGCTTTTTGCAGACTGAATTCCTCACACGTTATCTAAATCTTTACTTTGCAAAATACCAGTTTAACCAGCACACAATTTCCCATGGACACGTTGTTCACCAATAAAGCTAAGCTGGTGAAGTGGGTTGACCAGTATGGTTTTTCTGGTAAATTGGTTAACCAAGAAAGCCTTTCTAGTTACACTAGTCAGAAAGCCTTGTTGGAACACTAGCACACCATCATTCAATGTTATGGACATGCATTCACAAAAATTCAACAGAACAAAGCTTTATAATTGTTTTTTTGTTTTTTTCCAGCAGGATAGGTTTAGTGGTTATCTTTGCAGATTGTTTCGTACAAACTGATAGAATGACCTCTTATTGGCAATAACAGATGAAGAAACGAGAGAGAGAGAGAGAGAGAGAGAGAGAGAGAGAGAGAGAGAGAGAGACAGATGGATAGCCTCGGATCTGAGTGCAGGCTTAGAGCAGCACACCTGGATCGGTCAGGGGTTACATGTCTTGCTGGAGGGAATAGGACTAGAGCTGGATAACGGTCAGTATAGTATATAATAATAATAACTGATAGAGTTGCCTGCATCACTGTGGTGGAAAATTGCTTCATATGGGCCCACCGGGTCATACATATAGTTGCGGTGGTAGGTCCGACCCTTAGTGAGGGAGGAGTTTTCTACAAGCACAGCAGTCGGGAAGAGGAGACTCTGCCAAGGGACATGCAGGTTTACCGAAACAGAGATGGGAGTCTGTATCAAGGAAAATACACACAGGAGGCCACTAGAGTAGCCAAGACATGTGGAGCACTTACCCCAGTACAGGGCCTGTTAGCACACGTACTGGACCTGACTACGAATTCCTCCGCAGAATCAGTGAGTCAGAGGGCTAGGAGGAATAACATCCAGGGTTCACAAGTCGGGAACACGCATGGGAGAAAAAACGCATGGCATCACCTAACTTGGAAGGGAAAGGCACTAAGCACAAGCTAAGGTATTGGGTGTTGCCCAGCCCGCTGCCCTACAGATGTCTGCTAGAGAGGTGCCACTGTCCACACTTGTGGAGTGTGCTCGAAAAAACAAGGAGGCAGGAATGAACTGCACCTAGTATGCTAGTGCTATGGCATCCCCGTTCCAGTGGGCATGCCTGTTTGGAGACAGCATTCCCTTTCCACTGTCCACCAAAGCAAACAAAGAGCTGCTCAGAATGTCTAAAGCTCTGCGTGCTGTCCAAGAAGATGCACAAAGCACACACCAGACACAGGAACGATAAGGCTGGGTCTGCCTCCTCCAAGGGCAGTGCTTGTAGGTTCACCACCTGATCCTTAAAAGGGGTCGTGGGAACCTAGGTCACCTAGCCTGGTCGGGTTCTCAGGATCACTTGAGAGTTAGCTGGACCAAACTCTGGGCACTCTTTGCTGACAGAGAAGGCTTGCAGGTCCCCGACCCTCTTGAAGTGAGGGTGGTCTTCAGAGAGATGGCCTTAAGCTTTACTGACTCAAGCAGCTCGAAGGGAGCTCTCCGTAAGCCAGAGAGGACCACAGGGATGTCCCAGGAGAGAAAGAGGCACAGTCTAGGGGGGTTCACCATCCTGGCTCCCCTTAAAGAACCTGTGCTTACCGAGGGACTTACCTAGGATGTCGTTGTGATACGCTGCTATGGCAGCTACATAAACCTTGAGAGTGGAGGGGGACAGCTGCCTGTCCAGTCTCTCTTGCAGGAAGGAAAGCACTGACCCGACTGGGCAACTCTGGGTGTCTTTGCCACTGGAAGAATACCACCTAGCCAATATATGCCACTTCAGGCAGTAGAGGTGCCTTGTAGAAGCAGCTCTAGCCTGAGTGATCATGTTGAACACAGCGACCAGCTAGGTCCGCCACGTCCCATCCAGGGACCAGACATTCCAGTGATTCCAGTGGTCTGGGCGTGGGTTCCAGAGGGAGCCCCGTCCCTGAGAAAGAAGGTCCTTCCACAGGGGAAATCGCCAGGGATGAGCTGTCACAAGGAGTGTGAGGTCCAAGAACGAGGACTGAGTGGGCCAGTACAGAGCCACTAGGGTGACCTGCTACTCGTCCTCCCTAACTCTGCACAGAAACTGTGCAAGTAGGCTCACTCGGGGGGAACGCATACTTGTGTAGCCCTTGGGGCCAACTGTGTGCCAGCATGTCTGTACTGAGGGGAGCTCTCATCAGGGCATACCAGAGCAGGTAGTGGGAGGATTCCAGGGAGGCAAACAGGTCTACCTCTGCCTGGCCGAACTGACTCCAAATCAGCTGTACCACCTGAGGGTTGAGTCTCCACTCTCCCCTGAGTGTTACCTGCCTTGACAGAGCATCCGGTGTGTCATTGAGGTGGCCCGGGATGTGACTCCCGAGGAGAAGGTGACGGGCGAGTTGCGTCATGAGACGGGAGTGTAAATCGCCTTGGCTGTTTATGTAGGCCACCGTCAATGTGTTGTCTGTCCGGACCAACACGTGCTTGCCCTGAATCAATGGCTGTAGCCTCCACAGAGTAAGCAGTACTGCCAGAAACTCAAGGAAGTTGATGTGCCAAAGCAGGTGAGATCTTGTCCAGGAGCCAGCAGCTGCGTGCCCGTTGCACACGGCACCCCAGCCAGTCTTGGAGGTGTCCGTTGTTACCACGACTTGCCTGGACACTAGCTGTTTGGGGACTCCTGCCTGCAAGAATGCAAGCTCGGTCCAAGGGCTGAAAAGGCAGTGAGCAGTGGCCGTTAGAGCCATGCAATGTGTGCCGCTGTGCCATGAGTGCCTCGGGACATGGTATCATTGACACCGAGTCTAACTCCATGCCGAGAAAAGAGATGCTCTGAACTGGGGAGAGCTTGCTCTTTTCCCAGTTGACCTGAAGCCCTAAACGGCTGAGGTGCGAGAGCACCAGGTCCCTGTGTGCACACAGTAACTCTCGAAAGTGCACTAGATTCAGCAAGTTGTCGATGAAGTTCTGTATGCGGATGCCCACTTCCCTTAACGGGGCGAACCATAGGAGGGATCTGTGTCGAGGCAAAATCAAGATGTGTAAGTACGCGACCTTCAGGTCTACCGGAGCAAACCAATCTTGATGCCGGATGCATGTCAAAATGTGATTCTGCATCAACATCTTGACCGGGACTTGTTCAGAACTCGCAGGTCCAAGATTGGCCGCAACCCACCGCCCTTCTTGGGAACTATGAAATAAGGGCTGTAAAACCCCTATCTCATCTCTGCTGGAGGGACAGGCTCTATTGCGTCCTTCTGAAGGAGGACCGCAATCTCTGCCCAGAGGTCCGGGGCAGACGCCTGGCGAATTGGATCATATGGCCAGGTCAGATGGTTCTGGCCAACCAGCGCGACGGGTTGGAGAGTGATAACCACGTGTCCAAGCTTTGGGCAAGGGGCAAAAGGGGGAGGATTACATACAACATTTCTGGGTGCTGCATTGGGGAGCAGAGATCCGACCCATTGTTGCCATTCTGAGGGGACCCTCAAAGCACTTACCTTGATCGCATTCAGGCAGTAATAGTTGCCCTCCATGACCGCATCAGCTCATTGCATACTTCTGGGAAGAATGGGATGGGGGGGTGTGGCCATGGACGGCACGCCGAACCCAGGAATCAGTCATCAAGCTGCGACTGTTGAGGTGGAATATTCCACTCAAGCCCAACACTCGCAACAGCCAAAGAGGCTTTCCCTCGGAAGAAGGAAAGCCGCGACCACAACATTGCCATGGTCATGATCTCAACCAACAGAAATCATCCACGAACGCTTCCTCAACATGGTTATGGCCAGGCAGATAAGGCAGTGATCGTAACAGTCAGAGGCAGAGAGGTAACTACCGCATCCAGGAACAGCACAGACATTCAACGTCACTGTGCCTACTCTAATAGAGGAAACACACTCTTTTAGAGGAAAAGCTCTTTAAAACACTGCCCAGGGGTGTAGTCTGCAGCAGAGTGGAGAGAGAACAGCAATGCTTGTAGAATTTGGTGAATGACAATACAACCGCTCAGCTCAGAAGAAAAAGTCTGAATGAATCCGCATACCTGTCTCCCTTATATACCCATATGTACCCATATGTCAGGGGGAGTGGCATGCAAATTCAACTCGCCAATTTCTGTTGGTTAATATGGGCTCCCTTATCTACCCATATGTCAGGGGGAGTGTCATGCAAATTCAACTCGCCAATTTCTCATTGGCCTTTTCTCAAAGATCTGAAGGTGAGTCGGGCTTCCAAAAGTGACCCCTAGTGTCACTACATTGACACAACGTCGAGTGAGTGACAAAACTATTTATAGCATTATTTCTGAAGGCATCCCCACTAAGCAAAATTTTCCTGAAGTGCCTAAAACTATTGCACAGTACTGTAGATCCCAAAATAAAACCATGCATCTGTAAATTAGCATAATATGGGCTCATTAAGCCTTCAGACGCCAAACAAAACATTGCTTTGTGTGAGGAGCAGTCTCAAATTTATGTCTAAACTGCAAATAAGCAATGCCAACAGTGGCTGCTTCATGATGTGTTTCAGGTCATGTTGGAATATCTTCAGGATGAAAATAGGAAGCAAACTTTTTGGCTGATCAAATTATCTGGTTGCTCTGAGCTATCATAAAATAAACTGGTTAAAAGAATGTATAAAGTATGTTGTTTGTATTGTTTGATTAGCTTTCTCCTTAAGACTAGTTCTTCCTTTTATCCTTTCTCCAACTTTATTTCCATCATGTGCAGCTGTTTGATGTTTCCAGTCTCATTGATGTTCGTATTCTCTTTTTCAAAAGAGGTTGTATTTCCCAGACCAAAAGTTAAAGGAGCAACCTTCTTTTGAAAACTTTTTGCTTGGTATGCTTTATTTTTCTTTTCATTTTTTTTTCCTCATATGCCTCAGGATCATAAGGTCCACTGAATTTAAATGCAAATTGCCAAAATAAATTATTGATTCCTTCAAAGCTACGGTAATAAGAAAACATGTGGGCACAACTCTGGGTCTAGATCCCTCTGGACCCACTAATATTATATGTACTTTTGTAGACCTCTGCACAAAGGATGCTGAAACAAGCCTGCACACAACGGCATTGCATGTGAAATCTAATATTTGTTCAAAAAGTATACATAATTCATTATATAAGTTAATCCTACAAAGGCATAATAAAATATTAATACATATGAGGTGATAGCACCTCATTTTGACATGCCTCATCTAAATGTATCATTAAACAATGGAAATACTGTGCCTTTGCTTTGGAAGACACATGCAAATGTTAACCCAGACTTCTCTTGACATGTTACAGCTTCTATACTGTATCCTTCTCATTACTATTTTCAACCAGCATCTGGGGATGACAGGGGTATTAATAGCAGGTGCAATGCATGCCTTAGTTAAATGAAGGATACTTTAAAATCTTACCTTGAGAATAGACAGGGAGGGCATAAGAGTCGTGAACACCATTTGATTAAAGAAATATTGTGTTCAATTAACAGGATTAATTCAGTTGTAAGAGGAAACCGTTTATGTGAAAATGACACAATGCACATGTGGGGCCACATGTACTCTGTTCAAATGAAATAACAGTCACTTACCTTTGTGAATGTTTGTGTGTGTTGTCTGTGCTGATAGTTTAAATGAGGTTTTAATTATTTTGTGATGTCAATTAGCAGAAGCCCCAAAGCCGACACCCTGTTATCCATTAATGTAAGCCTTCAGGCAAACAAAATGAGCAATAGTTGTGATTATGACAAAGAAAATGTGATACCAGTTTCACTAAAAATAGCTATACTATCAATCAATGACTATGTTTTATATATGTATCTTTATATCTGTTTTTTTTTTTTACTTTGAGTAACCATTAAGGTTAGATTACAGTTTAGGCTGCACTCCACTTAACAACTGTTCATCATACACCAAACGACTGTGGATTGACCTGACAGTCACATAGTGTGTGATCCCATCACAACAAATTCACAAAGAAACACATGCCCCACATTCTAGGACCTGCATTGCATATGTAAACAAACATATGTACCTGTTAATATTATTTTTGCTGCTACTTTGTGTTTCGATTTATGGAAGACATGGTTCAAACGCATTTAGGTGAGATTTTGTGTAGCCTTTACACAAAAAAAAAACCCAGTAATCACCGTAGTAACTACAAAAGGCCACATGATGACTTAGTTCATCAAGAGTGTCCTTACCAGCAGGCAAAAATTAATATACATGTAACATGTGTATAATATATACAGTACTGTGCAAAAGTTTTAGGCACTTGAGTAAAATGTTGCTTATTGAGGATGTCTTCAGAAATAATGCCATAAATACTTTTTATTTATCAATTAAAGTCATACAATGTCCAGAAACAGAAAACAAAATCAATTCCTTTTTTCTCTTCATGTAATCCCAGACTAACTCAATGATGTTGAGATACGGGCTCTGTGGGGGCCATACCATCTGTTGTAGGGCTCCATGTTCTTCTTCTATTGAATTCTATTTGCAAAGGGAATGTTGAAATCTAAAATTGATATTTCCTACTCATACATTAAAAGCAGAATAGTGTGTGTGTGTGTGTGTGTGTGTGTGTGTGTGCGTGTGCGTGTGCGTGTGTGTGTGCATGTGTTCAAACCTCTATCCTTGTCTTAAACCGATTCACTGCAGTAATCCTTTAATAATAATTTATTTGTTTTTATTTGGAGCTGTCGGGTCAGATTTGGTGTGAAATCATAGGCATTCGTCCTTGCCTGCTTACATCATGTCCATAAGCTCAGAAAGAAGGTCTGGCTGTGTCGCATAAGTGTTGGGGAAGCGGAAAGCGACTGCAAAAGCTGTAGAGAAGCAGCGTGACATAGCTCTCCTAATGGATTTTTCAATGTTTATAATGCTTATGTTTTCTGGTAGAGATGTTGTAGCTTATATTGGTTGTTATGTTTTAATGAATCAAACATTACTCATGTGTATCAATTTCAATGTATTTATAAGTTGCAGTTTTTTTTGTTTTTTTTTTTCCATGAAGTTACTGTTACATATTTACTAAAATTCATGACCCTGATGCAGTTTTCAGATGTTTGTCTCTTTGTGTGTCATTTTTTTCTTAGGCATTTTAATATATATATATATATATATATATATATATATATATATATATATATATATATATATATATATATATATATATATATATATCTTAATTTTTTGCCTTCTGCAAAGCAAGTGTAATACAAAAAAAGTATTTTTTAAGCAATAAATCAGTGTGTGAACACTTTTAGCATATAGCCTGTTTAAACAGACCTAAAAGCCACTATACTGTAGGCACAAGGTAGATCCCCATGAATAAATGTTCATCTCAAGTCATTTGTAATGTACCAATTTCATAGCACAGTAATGTATATACATTTTATAAGCATCTATCTATTGTACTTCCAAAGAAACGATTAAAAATTTATTACTTTAATTATTGTATCACATTTTTCTGCATAATATTTTCAAATGTTCAATAAATATATTTAATAATTATTAAATCTTCTCTTTCATTTTTATATTACATTCTTATTATGTAGAGTGTATAGACCAACTATTGTAGTATTACGGTTTACTTGCATTATCAACTAAGGCTGTAGATTGTAATACAAAAAATGTAGTGTCAATTGAACTCATAGCAGTTATTTCAAGAGTTTCACCTTTAAATTTATATGTGTAGTATTAATGTATATTGTGTGGATAAAACACTTGGATAATCAGATTTAAATATAATTAAGAGTGTTGTGTATCCTCCTCAAAGTAAGTAATATATTGGTTATTAATGTTTAAATGCATAACATAATATCACCATGAAAATAGCATGCCATGATTCTACTTTGCAGGTAAATATCTCCAAATCCTACAACCATGAGATTCATACACCAGAAGAGCAGTGATGATGAATTTCAACTCACGAAAAATGTTCCTCCGCAAGTAACTTGCAGTTTTATGCTTCAACAGCTAGAGGGCCAAAAGTTACATAGTAACTTTACCACATTAAAGTTGCATACTAAACCACATACAGTGCTCACTGTACGACTTCAGATTTGAGACGTGGATCCTCATATGCTACAAGATTCCCTCTGCAGTAGTGGACAGTCAGCTTAAAAAAATAAATACAAATAAAAACATTTATATATATATCCTCTGACTAGACGGAATCATAGTCAATATATGTCGTAGTCTGTACCCATAATAAACAATGATTTTCTATGAAAGCCAGGAGGGTGAGTCACTTCAGTGACTCTGAGACAGCTTAAACAAACTGACCTTACAACTACTACTGCATCATTTTTCATGACTTTTTTTCTGAAAACACATGAACTTAGAAAGTGCCACTGTTCTGTTCCGTATTCAGGAAGTCTCAAATGTCTTTTCTTTCAAGGTCAACAGATAATACACTGCAGTAACCAGTTGTGTGCCGGAAATATGTTTAAGAATGTTTCCTTGAGTATTGATCCATGGGCAACATGTGTTTCAGTTAGTTCAAAGAGAGAGAGCAGGAACGTTGCTTGAGACAGCTGACACAGTTTAGGTACAAAGCCGATGCTTCTCCATTTCTACAACGGCCATCATTAGAATCCCATTTATATATACTTCTCTGTTTATATGACTACAAATACAAGATTGATGAGATTAGATGTCAAGATTAACAGCATTTTGAGAGACTGCAAACATGCTCAATTATTCAGGTTAAATTCCCTTGTACCCCAGCAAAATAATCTTTCAAAAATCCCAGTTGGTGGAGTTTCTTGGCCCCAGTCTGTGCCAAGTTAGGAAATAGGCATGCATGCTCAGAATAACACATGTCATTTCCATCCATTCAATGCAATCTCTGCCTCCAACAGAACAGAAGTGACACAGAAAATGCATTACTGGAGAATCGCACCTGAGGGGCCAGTGATCGCCTTGCAACAAGCCAACCGAGCGTTGTCTAACAGGCCCTTGCACTGATGCACTGAGACTTGATTTTCTCTCCATACCTGTCTGTCTCTCTCTGTGGCTACCTCAAGATGAGAGTTCTACAAATTGCTCTAGGTGGCACATGCCACATCGGGTTGCAGAGGGTTGTACGGCTGCTCGTGTGAGCGCTGGGCTTTCAGCAGAGCATAAAATCCTTCTGAAGTAATGACAATCCATGTTATCTGCAGAGGCAGAGCTTTATCTGATTGGTATAAAAGAGCAGTTTCGATTTGCTGAGGGGGAATGCCTAATAAGAGAGATTTACTCAAGGATGAGGCTTGGTGATGAGTAGAAGGAAAAATGTGTGGATGATATTTCTGAAAGGACGACTAGGAAGTAGCAGTAACAAGATTATTTAGTATTAGCACAGTGTGGCAGCCACCCTCTGCCCTGCCACACACAGGCACCATCAAGCCTGAGCCGTAAATTCAGTCCAATGTTTTTTCCAAAGTACACATTTTAATCCTGATCAGACACACTCAAGCAGTCTATAATTACCCAAAGTGATGGCAAGGAATATTGAATTGTACCTGGAGAAAACGGGTTAGGTTAGTTAACCAAAACAAAATTAAATCTTTCATCACTTACCCTCATGCCACCCCAGGTGTTTATGATTTTCTTTCTTCAGCAGAACACATTTGAAGAAAAACAGAAATATTTCTTAGCTCAGTAGGTCCTTAAAATGCAAGTGGATTGTGATCAGACAAAGACAGTCAGCATAAACGTCATCCATACGACTCCAGAGGTTAAATGAATGTCTTCTAAAGTGACATGGTCACTATTGGTGCGAAAAACATAAATATTTAAGTACTTTTTACCTATAAAGCATCTCTTTAAACATAATAATTTTGGTATCATGTTCACATGAGTACTGCCGCACGTGCAACACACCCGGAAGAGCAGCGAGTAGGAGGAACGCTGTACCGTTGGTTTTGGTTTAGATCTCTATTTGTATATGTTTGTTTTTCACAATAGTGCATTTGTGTGCTTATCCTGGATGTCTCAATCGAGAGAAGAACATGAGATTATGTCTGTTACATGCCAACACGAATATGTCACTCGAGAGACCATGTGAACTCAGCGCTCTCTACTGTTGCTGAAAGGAAGCAATAAACAATGAGTCACGAGATTACCACAGGTAAGGGCATGTACATGAAGTGGTGTTATATGTAATAGATTTGATTATCCTAAATGTAAGCTTTTTGTAGAACCAGGCATCATACTGTAGCAACTTGGCTTATCAAAGGAATGTTCCAGGTTTAATACAAGTAAAGCATAATCAAGAAGATTTATGGTATCATGCTGATTACCACAAAAACGTTCAACTCGTTTATAAAAAAGGGCTAAAATTGCAGTTACAGTAAGGTACGTAAAATTAAAAGTGAATTGTGCCAGTCCATATTCCTTTAACAACAGAATGTATGTTCATAGGTGTGTTTATCAACATTAATAACATTTTCAAATGAGGCTTGTCCAACCAGAATTTAGATTCTAAACTATTAATTTTACAATGAGTATTTAAGCATTGCAGATTGTATGTATATCTACCTTAGATTGTGTCAGCTTTTGTTTGTATATGTGTTATCATAATTTATATTTTTCCACCTGCATGTGTGAGTTTCAGTATGAAGTCTTGCAATTTTCAACCCTGACAATTCTGTATGATAATTCCTGTCATTCATAGAGATGTGTACAGTATCTGCACATGTATACGTAGACAGGACAAAGTATGTTGTGTTCTGCAATATCTGCGACAGCTCTTTGAAACAAAACAAGATTAAAAAAATAAAAAAGCGAAAATCCTTACTGAAAGGACAGATATTTTAATTATGCTTTATTAGTTAACAGAAATGGCAAGATTGGGAATTCACTAAACAGTTGTCCTGCTTTTGTGTCAGTGTTTCAGCAACAAAAAACTACATCTTATTCACTAACCAACTGCAATCCAGTTAACCAGGAACTCAATGAGCTGAAATAGTCCTACACAATGAGTATTTAAATTAAGTTATTGTCATTGTTTTCTCAAAATATCCTTCTTATGCCACTTCAGCTTATTATAGATTGTACCTTATAAACAAAGTGCTATTTATCTGGCACAACATAGCACACTATAGAATTTTATTAAAAGGATATGTTTATGTACATTTCCTATTGATCACGGAAGGAATTTTTTATTGCATGTTAATCATATGATAAAAAAGAATGTTTTGACCGGGCTAAGATCCCAGTGTGCGGTATAGTCAATACAATTTTCTGCATTTTAAAGAGAAGTTTTAAGTGCCTGAATCACAGTGGTGCCTGATTTGCATCTTCCATTTTCACTGTTTGTATTTTAACATTTATAACCTGTGTCTAATTCAGTCTCCTTTTAGATTGAATTAAAATATAATCTCCTTTATCAGTATCTATTTTTAAAATCTCCCTTTACCCTGTCCCCTATGCACATGGGAGGCTAAGCAAAACACAGTCGTGGAAATTAAAACTTGAATGTTTGTTGTTATTGTTGTTTTGTTTTTTAAATCACAAGGCATGGTGAAATTGATTTTCAGGTGTGAAAAATGCTCAACTGAGCCGTTTACCAAAGGGAAGTGTGATGGGGGTTTAGGTGTCTGCAAAGTTGTAGATAGAATGGCGAATTGTCAAGCCATTTGAAAATGGCCTCTTTCTGTATGTGTGGAATGAATGTCAAACGGTTGAATTTTATAAATGGACTATTGTTTCCCTTGAAAGACTTCGATTGCTTTTACCCATAAAAATAGACAATGAACAAAGTTGTTGTATATCCTCTTTTGCTATGCTAGATCAAATAAATTCTGAAAGTAATATATGAAGGAGGGAGAATATATTTTTAATAGAATAAAAATGAAATATATGCCCCAAAAAGGTCATTTTGCCTCAAAATCATAGTTGCCAATCTCCAGTGAATATTTCATCAGCGAATATGTGCCAGCCATGGAATATGATCTTTTTGAAAACAGAACACTGGTGACCTTGGGAAAAACTGCATTCAGATAAATGTTTAGAGATAAACACTAGTGTCCAGTATTTAGTGACTAAAGGCAGGAAAAATATTAAGAGAATAATACAGAGGCATCCATGAACATTTCACATAAAGTCACAGTACTTGTGAGTTAACCAGATTCTACCTGTTTGTACCATGCAAGATAATTCTGAAAATTATGTTCTGACCTGTGATCACTTGTATAACTGACAAATTAACAATTATAGCCCGATGTACCTTTTAAAATGTGTAGTTACACTGTAAAAAAAAATGCTGTAAATGTATGGCCACATTCATATAGAAATCTACTGTGATTCTATAATACAATGGTTTGCTGTTCAAAATGTTACATTCTGGGAGATTAAGAGCAGGCTCACTGTTAACTAACTATTTTTACTTTAAATAACTGTTGCATGCAAGGCATTAGGGGAAAATTAACATTTAAAATTATGATATCATCTTGGCGAAAGCTATTGACATTTTGAAACCCCCATGAAAATGTTTTTTTGTTGCACATGATTAGTGTTCATGATGTTTCTGACCAACTCAACTGTTATCTCATATCAGCCTTCACTTATCTGTCTAATGAGAAGTCAAATAAAAAGCTTTGAAGCAATCTACATATTAAATGTACAATGTTGCCAGGATTGAACAGTGTATTTTTATGGGGAAATAAACAACAAACTTTAGACAGTAAAATAACACCCCTATGATAAATATCCATAAGCCTTTGTGCTTGAATAATTATTTATGCTTTGGCAATGCATTGAGGCTAAAAAAAATTAAAATGTTTTTATTCAGATTTAATATAAGTCTTAGTTGAATTTGTGTTGTTGTTTTGTTAACAATAGTTGTGTTTTGTTTGAATTCATCATCATGGTGATTAGTGTTCTTTTGAGCTGGCACCTTAGACCTTCTTAATTATTATATTATGTTCTTGCAGCCAGTCAGTTTGTGTTGTTGTTGTACTGTGCTACTTGGAAGACAAGACCTAAGGTCAGCCTGAATGTCTGATCCAACCTTGCAAATGGCACTATATGTGTCAATAGTGATGCATTACACAAAAACATTAAAGCAAAAAAACAGTAAAGTTGATTGTTTGATGTATTTGAACTTACAGCATAACACATGTTGACAAGACACGGATATCAACTCTCGGCATCCAAAACGCAACAATGGTGACAATTAACAAACAAACTTTTTTTTTAACAAACCAGTAAATAGTAAAAAATCAAATTTCTTCATGCCACAGTGCATGCTGGGAACATAGCTGTTCATTTCAACAACAGTAGATAGTATGTAATTTGATGGCTATATACTGCTAAATTACAGTTGTATACAGTAGCTGTAAAAACAGATTCTAGCTGTTAGTTACAGCAACAGCATGACAGTTCATTTTAAAGTAACTTGTTGGCAACTCTGCTGACATTTCTTTACAACGTTTTTTGACGAGAAAATCGTAAGCAGTAGTTGCTTATAACTAACAAATCAAATCCTTAATCTTGTATTATCCATGTTGTAAAATCAATGAATTAATCATTATGACTTTTAATCAGGTATTTTCAGGTGTTTTGTTACTTGCAAGATGAATATTCATGAAAGTATGTCATATTTAGTATGTAAATGATTGTCTGTTTATGTAAAGAATGTTGATGTTAACAAATGTCATGTCTCTTGCACCATTTTTAAGATATACAAGTTCATGATTAAACAGAGCGGGGCAAAGGGAGTCTTCACAGACAAAGGTTCATCAATCACAAATCAGAAGGAGGGACAAAAATGACCATGTGACTCCATAAAGGCACTTCTGATTGGCACAGGACACTTTTGGGGTGCGGCCAGTCTCATCTCAAAATGCTCCTACAAGGAAGAAATCTATCTCTTCTCTTGCTTCTTCCACTTCCTCTTCAGCTCCTCATCCTCCACACTCTGGCCTTCGAAGCTTGCAGCCTCGCCCTGGCACCCCTCAAGTTCTGTACCATGCAGAAGTCAAGTAAGGACGTCTAGTTCCAAAGCTCTTCTCTTCTCTGTGCTACGACTCACCAATGTGATAAGTCCTCCATGCCTTATCTCACCTCTTCATCCCAGCAACAGGCATCCACGATCTTAACAGAATTCCAAAACATCAATGGAACAACCAGAACTTTCTACAAAGAGCCAAAGGAACAAGCAATGCAAGGAAATAATCAAATTATTTGTCATTTACCTCTCTCATAATGGTTGTCGAACGCAACTAATTCCATTATAAAATTCCTTACATAATGACGTAGACATGCGGACAGTTTAATTTAATTCCTAGCACACATACTGTTTCCTACAAGGAACATCATGCTTTCTTGAGAGCATGTTCACCTCTTATATTATCATAATTGGACAGAACTGCAGCAGTGATGCTGAGAGCTATAGCACCAGTGTCAGTAAGAATATTTAGTCTGCACCCACGTTTGTAGAGCGTCAAGTCCAGGGGTACACTAGTGTCACTTCTCTCCATGAGGCAGAGCCCAGGTGGGTACCAACAGCAGTCTAATCACTGGAGCAATGCTGCAATCTTGCCACCACAGCCCAGCACCTACTGTGATACACCTGATCGATTAGGCCTGTGTGTGTGTGTTTATGTGTGTCTACTTTAAGGTGCAAACTGCTCATACTTGAGTTTGAACAATTTAATGATGGCTATAATTGTGCTGGTAGTTATTATCTCTATTTTTGGACATGCTAACATGGGTCTGCTTGTTTTTTAGAGTATGTGTGACTGTGTGTGTGTGTGCTTCAGTGTCAAGCACCAATTAAATGTATTGTGTATTGAGGGCCTAGCATGGGAGCTCCAGTATGCTAATGTTATGATCTGAAGAGGCGCTAGGAACATTAAGTTACTCGAGCCTTGAGGACTCTGAAAATATAAGCTATAATGGATCAATGCTTTGATCAATTGTAGCAATTACAGTTTAAAGCAGGTTTAGCTGTGTCATGCTAGTACTTTGCCTAGCATCATCACCCAGCATGCCACACTGCATCCTGAATGAAAAATTCATGAGGAGCCCTTTTATAGGGAATATATCAAGTACAAAATTACAGAGGCAAGGGATGAAACACACACACACAGACACACAAACCCACACTTTCTTTCTCGTTCTGTTCCAAAACCTTGTGAGCTACCTCACAGGCAGCTGCATTCTAAGGTTGCGTCTTAAATGAAATGGAACCTCAGTGACTGATTTTGTGACACTTTACTTAAGCAGAAACTCAAAGAATCAAAAGAAACAGCACTACACATGAGAGACTTGACACAAAATGAATTAATTTTACATTTCTAGATTTGGAACATCGAAGTAAACTATTTTAGGGTAAACATCTATAGTGGTAAAACCATAGCAAATATATATATATATATATATATATATATATATATATATATATATATATATATATATGTATATATATATATTATACAGTGCCTTGCAAAAGTATTCAGACCCGTGACCAATTCTCTCATATTACCGAATTACAAATGGTACAATGAAATTTCATTCTGACTGATATTTTTTTTAAACACTGAAACTCAAAAACAATTATTGTAAGGTGACATTGTTTTATGAAAAATATAAATAAATGAAATATCATGCTTGCATAAGTATTCAACCCCTACACATTAATATTTGGTCGAGCCACCTCTTGTTGCAATAACTGCTTTAAGTCATTTGGGGTACATATGTACCAGCTTTGATCACAGTGACGGTGTGATTTTGGCCCATTCTTCTCTGCAGATTTGCTCCAGGTTGTTCAGGTTGGTTGGGTGACGCTTGTCGACTGCAATTTTCAAATAGTGCCACAGATTCTCAATAGGATTGAGATCAGGACTTTGACTGGGCCACTGTAGAACATATATCTTTTTGTTCTTGAGCCACTCACTTTGATGCAAAGTTGGATCATTGTCATACTGAAAGGTGAATTTTCTCCCAAGCTTCAGTTTTTTAGCAGACTGAAGCAGTTTCTCTTGCAGTATTTGCCTATATTTTGCTCCACCCATTCTTCCTTCAATTCTAACAAGATGCCTAGTCCCTGCTAGTGAGAAGCATCCCCACAGCATGATGCTGCCACTACCATACTTTACTGTAGGGATGGTGTGTCTTGAGGCATATGAAGTGTTTGCGCCACACATAGCGTTTTGAGTTTTGGCTAAAAAGCTCTTTCTTGGTCTCATCTGACCACAAAACCTTCTCCCACATCGCAGCTGGGTCACTCACATGCTTTCTGTCAAATGCCAGACATGCTTTCAGATTGTACTTTTTGAATGCCCTCCCATACAGGCCAGCGTTATGCAGTGCTCTTGATATGGTTGACTGGTGCACCATTTCTCCACTCCCAGCCACTGAACTCTATAGCTCCTTAAAAGTGATTGATGGCCTCTCTGTGGCTTCTCTCACAAGTTTCCTTTTTGTTACAGCACTGAGTTTTGAGGGATGGCCTTTTCTTGGCAGTGCCTTGGTGGTGTGGTGCAGCTTCCACTTTCTGATTATTGATCCAACTGTGCTCACTGTGATATCCAAACATTTTTATATTATTGTGTAACCTTTCCCAAATCTATACATTTTTATTACTTTATCTATAACTCTATGGAAAGCTCTTTGGTCTTCATTTACCTTCAGATTCACAGCCTGGCCAATGATCCTTCAACAATGGTTTTTTTTTTTATCTTCAAAATGTGTTGTAAAATAATTGAGTTGTCGTTAGGGCAATTTCTTTCATCAGTGTAACCTAACAGCATCCACAGCCATATAAATATATATACAAAATTAATTTATCTCGTCCTCCCAGTATCTCTCTCTCTCTCTCTCTCTCTCTCTCTCTCTCTCTCTCTCTCTCTCTCTCTCTCATTTAATGCTCTCCTGAGGAAGCATGCCTGATTGCCTTGTGTTCTTTTACACAAAGATTAATCTTTGCACTCCTAATACTATGAACACAACTTGCAGGCATCACACTATTCAGACAACAACTTTTGATCAGACTGAAGAAGGCACTAAAAAGCCATTCTTAATTACTTATGGAATATCACTCAGGACAGTCATTTTGAGGATTATAAAAATTATTCACAGATATTTGCCAAATGCACAAATTGATAGAGAAGATAATGAAAGCAGTAATAATTTACTACTGGGTGCATTCAGGTTTTAATAACTGTTTAATGACTCAGCTAGATTAAAAGTGATTTTATGTTTAATGGATATTGGCTAATTTTCTGTGTATACTTTAATGAGATTTAATTCAGGACTTCAATTGAAGTTCAAAGACAAGAAAGTGCAAGCTGTGTTGTGGTTTTGTGTTTGCTCCAGACTGTTTCAAGGAGAAAGGGGTGCAGAAACACTCATTGGACAACACAGAGAAAGGCACAAATGTAAGATTAAAAGAATTACTCGGACAAAAATGAAAATTATGTTAGTATAGCCTATTGTTGATTCTCCCTTATCTCGTGTTTTTTTTTCTGTGCTATGAATCTTTATATGGCTCTTTGCTGTACAGCAACGGTTCATAGTGACTACACCTATCAAGCTTCAAAAAGGACAATAACACACCATAAAAGCATATTGAAACTAGTCCTTATGGCTTTTATGCCATACAATAGTCTTGCTTGAAGAATAGACTAAAGTTTAAGTTGTTATCCACAGATAATATTTTCCCCATCTTCCAAAATATATGCAGGATTGAGAATGACATTTGAGAGCTGCAGAGCATGGGAAGATCTTTTGTGAATAACAACCTAAATTTTGGTCTATTAGGGTGCTTTCACATTTAGTTTGCTTGCTTGCTTGGACCGAACCAGAGTTCATTTCCTCCCCCTCCCCATGCCCAACTGGTTTCTGTTTACATCATATTTTTTGGGTCCAAACTGCATTCTGATTACATTATAAAAGTGAGTACAAGCGGTAGATGTTTACCACAGTAATTAGGCAAAAACCCAAGAAGACATTGAATTTGTTGTGTTATTAAATATTAATCTCTTTGGATTTACCACCAAAATTTTACATGCACAAAACAACAATTATGTTTGTCTGCCAAGGATGCATTGAATGTGCAATGATTGAAGAATATAGGACAAATTATTCTCTCTCTTTCTTCTCTCTTGGCTCTAGCTCATATCTTAGCCCTTCTTTGGCTGGCTTTGCTTTGGTGCTGCCCCTCTGCCCAAGTTCACCACAATGTAGAGTTCAGGAAAGCTCTGAATGCAAAGTTCCAAGGGGAGTTCTCTTCTCTGCGCTACGACTAACACACATGATGGGGAGTCATGAGTCTCCCTTGCTGAAGGCTTCACTTCAAAGGCCCGCCTGATCATTCCAGTATCGAACCATCCAGCATCCAACAACATCACCGGAGATCAACCAGAACTTTCTACGGACCCAGCCAAAGAACCAAAGCAATGCAATGAAATGCAATGCAACAAAATGCAAGTAAACCTCCAGACTTTTGAAAGTGCTTTTGTGTTTTATTTAAATACTTCGGGTAACCAAGATTGAAAATACTAAATGACATATTGAGAGTTCAGGGCATGGTCTATAGGCTGCATAAAGTTAAATATTTAACATTTTCATTTACCATCAAATCTCACTCACCAACCTGTTTTATGTTTGTCCATGTGTATTAGTTAGTTGATGTTGTAGAGTAGAAATAAAGTATTGTTTGTATTCAAAGAGAACTTGACTGTGGTATATTTTGATAAATAATCTTGTCAATTGATTCTTAAAGGTGTAAGCTATATGACAGAACAATATTTCAACATGTTTGTGATATTATTTTAAAATTATTTCTAAAGAGTTTAACAGATTAATTTAAGAGTTTATCAGACGTACACCTTAATTCTTTCAATATTCCCCAAATATTGAGCTACAATTCCTCATATATAATTTGTGAGCTGATAAAATGAACCTGTTGTATTAAATATTTAATTGTGGAGAATTTTTATTCAGATTTCTAATCTGATCATTTGTCATTTATCCTTCATATAATGGTGGTCGAACATGGCCAATATTCCTAAACTAATTTACATATAATTTCTTACATATTATTGGTGATGAATGCTGACAGTTGTAAATATATCCTGCTACAAAGTCACTATTTCCCTATATATATATATATGAACTACCTCAATGGACTACCTTTACTATACTTCTGTAGTGTTGTTCTTTTCTCTCTCTTTTAGGAGCTTGACAGAAATATTTCCTATGAACTAATGAAAAAATAAGAGGATACAGGTTTGTAATGACTTGTGGGTGAGTAAATAATTACATACATTTCATTTTTAGGTCAGCTATTCCTTCAAGAATAACATGACAGCTGTGCTAGAGAAATGAAGAGCATATCAAATGAGTAATGTGGAACATCTTAATGGAGAATGACAACATTCGGTACATGAAAGATCTCCATCTGCCTAGAGTTTTGTTTCACAAAGAAGAGGAAAGAGTGGTCCATTAGACTTTCATGTCACTATGCTACATAGTAAATGCGTACCTTTCACTTTATTTGAGGGAACTTTGAGATCTTTTCTTGATTATTTTCTTCCCTTTTCTCCCCAATTTGGCATGCCCAATTCCCAATGCACTCTAAATCCTCATGGTGGTTTAGTGACTCACTTCAATTCAGGTGGCAGAGGACGAATCTCAGTTGCATCTTATCACATGGCTTATCACGTGCCTAGCACGTGTGGAGGTTCATGCTATTCTCTGCGGCGTCCGCGCACAACTCACTACAAGCCCCACTAAGGGTGAGAACATCATTGTAGCGACCACAAGGAGGTTAATCCAGCATGACACTAGCCACCATAGCAACTCTGCCAATTGGTTGCTAAGGAAGCCTGACTGGAGTCACTCAGCATGCCCTGGATTCAAACTTTACAACCATGTGTGGTAGTCAGCATCTTTACTTGCTGAGCTACCCAGGCCCCCCTAACTTTGAGGTCTTTGATTTTTTTCAAATCTATCTCAAGTTAGAGCAATCCATGCTAGACCTATAGAAATAAAGGCAGTTTTCAACCATAAATTAAAATTCTGTCATTATTTAGTCACTTCATATTGTTCCAATCCTGTATTTTTTTTCAGTGGAGCACAAAAGGAGACGTTAAGCAGAATGTTAGGGACAGACTGACTTTCCCATAAAATGAAAATAAATGGTGACTGAGGCTGTCATTGTTCCTAACATAACTTTGTGTGTCCCTATGTCATAGACATAGGGGTTTTGATCAACATGAGGTTGAGTAAATGATGACCAAATTGCCATTAACATCATTAGAAGAACTAAAATTTTAACAATTTGGCAGGGTGAGTTAACCAAACATCTAGTTGAGCATGTCCAAATAAACAGAAATAAACATGGTCTGGTTCGAGCTTGAAGCTCACATTAATGAGCAGAATTAGTTTTCTATTCCCAACAGCAGCTTCTGCCATGATTTTTACTCATTTACTCAGGTTTGCTACAGAGACATCCATGGCAGATGCTAAATATTTGCAAGAGCCAATCAGCTTACACAAGATTTCACCTCTTGCTGTCTTGTGCGTCTTATGAAATGTTGTGGAAAACCTTTCTTTTGTACAGACTGAAGTCATGTAGGGACATTGTGCTGGTGACAAAGGGGAAGTACTGCTTCCTCTGAAACTGAATAATCTAATGGTAAGTAATTTTCAGTTACCGTTGAAAACTGCATCACAAATAATGGGAATGATAGCTTTAAAGTGCAGCACAATCATGTAACATTTAAACTATCCAGCTGGGAACAATGCATGCTGTTAATGCAATAGCCATTCATGTGACGCTTGGAATAAGGAGGCCATCATCAATGAGCAGCACCATAAGCAATTGCATTTACTTTCCTTTAATAACTAATAGCTGCTGCAATCTCTTTAACTAATATATTATTTTATTCATTTGCACAATTAAACAATAAACAAAAAATATTAATAAACAAGAAATAGTATAGTTCTTGTAATTTATTGCATTAATATGATTATATCAATAGTTATTGTAATGCTTATGTAGGTAAGGAGGAAGCTGGGACTGGCTTGACAAACACATAGACATTTAATGACACTTTGTAATGACACTTTTCAGTGTATAAAAAAACAAAAACATGCACTGCATTTCAGCCAGCTGTGTCAAATCATAAAGACAGTCAAACACGTGGTCAAGCTTCGTACATCTCTCCCTCATCTGCCATTGTCTCTTCTCCTTAAATACTCCTGCCTCCCCTCGCTATAATAAAAGGCCAGCGTGGCATGCAGGTGGAAGTCATTCACCACTTATCTTCCCCGCCTTGCTCTGCCCAGATGCCGCTCGCCTCTGCCCTGCTCACCACAGTTATTTTAATAATCCCAGAGTAGGCCTATAGACTATTATTCACAATTAATTATTTTGTCCCCACCACTTTATGAAAACTTTTCTGTAGCTAAAAAAAAAAAAAAAAACGATTGCGGCAGAGAAGAAGGCCTATCTAATACAGAGGGAATGCTGGGCAGTAGGGCTGAAATGATTAGTCGACGTTTTCGACAACATCGACGATAAAAAATTGTCGACAAACGATTGATCTCATTTAACGTACCATGGGATCACATTAAACTGTAATGATCAAGCACGAGAGCAGCACTGCAGTTCGCACCTGACTGATAAGAGGAAGAATTACACAGCTCACAGTCCAGATGCACTCTAAATTTTCCAAACAGCTTCAGGTGATGTACATCACAAAGTACAAGGGAATTATACAAAAATAACAAATAAGTAAACACAGAAGCATTCTCGTTGTGGAATAAGTGGAGTCGCAGCTCTTTAAAGGAAACACCACGGTGTTACATCTTAAATGCAGTTTTAATGCGTTATAGCTTTATTAAAGTTAAAATAATAAGGAAGCAGGTCATATAATTAACTACAAACTCCGAAACTGGCATTTTTCTGTGCGGTCAGGGTCTCTTCTATGAGTTGAGTGCATGTCCTGGTCTAAGGGGGAAAGATTGAAACTGCATCCGGCTGATGTACACTCTGTCATGGGGAAGCTCATTCCTCGAGCGCACACTTGCTAAAGCTAGATTATAACACGATGGCTCGCGACTTATTGAATCATAAAATATGTCACAGTGCATTTTTTATCATGGTGAAAATTGGCAATACACAGCTTTATTAATCAGAGAGATTTTTTATTTTTTTTGTGAGTTAAAGATGGGTTGAAGTGAACAGAAAGGTGAGAGAAGGTAGTCTTTGCCCCATTATACACTGAAACAAAATACATTTATGATTTGTTTTGGCTTGATTTTCCAATACAAATATCTAAAACTCATTTAAAACAATGCACATTTTCTTTAGCAGATATACTGCAGAAGAACAAATTGTTATCTGAGAATGTTGAATATAATATTAAAAATACAATTATTTTAAAATGTCTAAAAATCCTTTAAAAAGATGCATTCACCTGAGAAGCAGCATATAAGATTTATAGCTTTTAGAGAATAGATCTTGATATCTACATATATTTTGTCTTAACTGCACTTGCAGAAGTATAACCAAGAAAATACAACCAAATAAATACACTTATATTTAAGATACATCCTCTTAAAGCAAGTCTAAATATCTCATATGTTGCTTCTCAAGTAAATGTATCTCGGTTTAAGGATTTGTATGCAATTTTAAATGGCAAACAAGACAAAAAGACTTGATAACAATAGTTTTGTTTTTTTTTTTACAGTGAATTTCTTTTTGAATTAAACTTAATAAAAATTCAGTAAATTTAATTCAGTGAATGTCATTTAGAGGCATTTTTAAAATATGATTATTTTCCTCTATTGTAAGTAAGCACACTTAATGCAACCTTTTAAGCCGGGGCACAAGCTGAATAATCTAATGAGATCTAAAGAGCTAATGATTAATTGTTGCAATAATCGGCAAATAGTCAAATAATCATTCTAATAATTGTTAGATTAATTGATTATCAAAATAATCGTTAGTTGCAGCCCTGCCGGACAGGAGTTTTTATTTTTGATCGTCTTCTGCTTATCCACACACCGACTCATATTCGCCCAAGACTGACAAAGATGATGTAAGGATGAATTATGTATAGGCTATGTCATATTTAGCATGTATTATATACAATATGGGAGATCAAAACTAGTTGTCACATGAGGAATTTATCACAAGGGCTACATCTCAGAAATGATACAATTTGGAGTCAAAAGTCAAATTGCACAAATGTGTTTTTTCTAGCAGTGGTTTGTATGTTGTTGTTTTACCCTCCAAAGTACATTTTCACTTTTACAGTTTTTTTTTTTTTTTTAATAGCTCTTGGAAAAACAAGCAAACAAAATCAAACCACACTGGCATACATTCAGGCAAGGGTCAATTACATTATGAAACAAAATTTTACTGAAAAGTTTAAATCTGTCCTTAGGACAAAGCTATTTTGCATGAAAAACAGGTCAGGGTATGTCGTCACATTTTTATCGGGGCAGGTTGTCATATGTGTTTTTAATGACATACATGTAAACAATTTATCAATTATATATACAGTATATATATATATAGAGGCATCGCTATATTACATTAGCCACTTTTCAATTAAAATCCTAATTTGTGTGCTTTCCAATTCACTGTCAGTTGGCCTTCCGCTTAAAGTACTCTGCCGTTATAACATTTAATTATACATTATATTAATATATAAGTAGTTCGCACAATGGATGAGAGGTGCCACATCGTGGCACAGGTATCACACACAGGATGCATTGATGCGGTACAGGTGGCAGTCCAAAGTTGTGAATCTAGTCACCATAAACACAAATGTTACGAAGGTTTTTGTACTTTTTCAAAAATGAACAAAGTGACGTTGATGAGTTTGCCGGTTAGTGTATGAAAGTGGTGTAGTTGTGGAAATTGAAGAATTAGAAATGGTGGTGTTTATTATTATGAAATCTCTCTGTATGTAGCCTTGCATAGGTTTCATTCAAGCTGTCAAAATACAAAAGACAAACTTTTAACAGAAAATACATATTATATATAAAAGATACAATTACACAATGTATTATCCAGTAATGGCTGAAGTAAATAAGATATGCCCTTTAATATTGAGTTGGGGCAAATATAATGGAAAACTATGCAAGTTGCGCACCGTGGCGGTGCAGAATTTTGACCAGCCTCTGGAGTCATATCTGGGCGCTGCTGACAGACGCTGAGCGGCAGTGTGCGTAACTTGCAGTCTCAAGTATTTTATTATTGATTCTCCTACTTCAAAACATCCTCTCTCTAAACAAAAATTACAAAATCAATGGATAGCTTTTTTATTGACTTTAGTACAACTATGGGAGATGTTCTCTCTCTGGTCTGTCAATGTACAAATGTTCAGCTATTGATGCAACTCTCTATCATAGTCTCTCATAGTAATTCTAGATGTTTGGTCATCTTGATGCAGCACAGTGGGAATACTGCCCTCTCTGCACACAAGGCTGCACAAACATAGTCAGGTTAAGTAGGTCCATTAACTCAACCCAGAAATGGCAAGACACTTTCACCTTGGCCTCTGAGATTTCTAAGAGCATTGCACACAATTACTTTGAATCAGCTGAAACAATATTTATTGATTTATTAGATACATACATTTAATGAATAAGTAGAAACTTTTAAATTTTTGATGAGCATTAAAACATTTGTACCTAACTGCACTTTCACATCCTTCAAATTGCTTTCTCATATAATAACTATTTCTGTAGCCTAATGGCTTTCAATATGGAATGATTGTCAAATGCCCAGAAACATTAGCCAGCATAATATTAACACTCCACCCTGTCTCACTGTTATGTACAGTACATTTGTTTTTAATAGTTTGTGTACTTTGTGCAATCTCTCTTTATTTCATAAACCAACATCTAGTTTGACATAAAAATCCACATTTCATTACTCTTAAGGCTTATTATTAATGTATATTAAAGGCTGGAAATGTGTCCTGATTATTTGATAATATGGTATGTGAGCATAAGCTATTCATAAGATTAGAATTAAGTATTCTCAGGCTCCCATTCAAAGAGCAGCCCAACCAAGACGTGATTGTATCCTTTCTGACATATTATAGCTGTTATCATACTCAGACAAACGAAGACATTTACAAAATTGCCAGATACTTTTGTGTCCAATGCAACTTACAATGCATTCAAGCTATATTTTATCAATGCAAAATATCCTACCCTACCAGTTGCGCTACAGGAACACTAATCTAAGATTAATCTAAATATCATCAAAACCATCACTGTCCCAAGGATCATGATCATGGCTGTTGTCATAGTCACCATCACCATCATCATCAATATTCATTGGCATCATAACCATATTGAAAGGCATATTATTGTATCTGGCATCATCACTCTTATACTGTAAAGTCCATTATTTCTGCTCTCTGCACGACAGCTTAATAATTATAATGTGTAAATATGTGTAATATCTGATAGAGCATTTGCAGATGAAACAAACAGCCTTTTGCTGTAAGATTTAAAGAGATAGAGTAAGAAAAAGGGTAAAAAAAAAAAAAAAAAAAAATTAGTCTCTTAGGAGCTCCCCTGTAGTGTTTGGACAACAGGAAAGAGGGACCAAAGAAATACACTTATGGCACTTTTCCACTGCACGTTACGGTTCGACTCGCCTCAACTCTTCTCGCTTTACTTTTCGGCGCTTGCATTTCCATTGCAGTTTAGTGCTAACTCTACATGGTTGGGATTATAGGTTAATTATCATAGTTGCGCCGCCTCTACTGCCATGACATCATCTTAAACACAACACAAACTGACCAAACCAATAACACAAATGCTAGCTACTAGCTCATTGTGCTGCATATAGCAGTTGTTGCATGGTGATTTTACACAAGTGTAACAGTTAAATTGGCATGGTTGTTTTAGAAGCAAGCTTCTAGTAGCTGGTAAACTAAATAAAGTGAAGCTTTCAAGCTGAGTATAACATATGAGTTAACGTACCATCATCCATCGTGGATCAACACCATTCCAGGGCACTTTCCCTCCCATTGCTCGCTGGTTTAGATGGCGTCCATTTGGTCGAAACACTTCCACTTTTCCTTGATGGTACTGTAGTCACTTTTAAGTGTTTTTATCTTTTCCCTACACTGTTGGTAGGTCTGGTGGAAGCAGTGTGAGGCCAACAGCTAAGACACTTCATGAGAGACTTTTTCGTTTTGCTCATTGCTAATGTGTGGACCGTCTGCACCTCGTTTATTGAACATGGCGTGGTTTTGTGCACAGCCATTACTTTTTTCACAATTTGAAATTTGCATGAACATATGATTCTGCTATCGCTGTTTCTAACCTTAAAACTAGCGGGTTGATGTCGCGTGTCGGAAATCCAGTGACACTATGAATCAGTGATCTCCAGGATTTTTACGTCACATTTATTATCGACTCAGCTTGCTTGGAACCTCGACCGAGGTGGTACTAAAAAAAGTATCAGGTACCAGGTACTACACAGGAAGTGAGGTAATCAAATGCTGAGAAAAGACTGATTGTCTAATTACAGCAAATGTTCCTGTGGGAAAAGGATGTTAGGGTATGTTGTGTTTGGTTGGAAGTGCAGTCCTTTACAAGCAGCCCTGCAGAAATAAGATGGAGATCTTTGACTAAGAAGCAATAAGAATGAAGCTTTCATTATGAATGAAGTTCCAAAACATTATGAGTTTATGCAGAAAACCTGATACAAGATATTGCATAGATAAAAGCCACTTATATGTCAAACAATATGTGTTTTTAAAATGGCATTTTGTGGCTGTTAGTCCATGTCTGTTAGCTTTGAGGCCATCTATCTGCTAGTGCATTGTTTTCCAATCCAGGTCGTGGAGTATTCCCCAACACTACACATTTTGGATGTATAACATGCCTGATCCAACTCACCAGGTTGTTTGTAGAAGCTCCATGACCTTATATTGGTGTTTCAAATAAAGGAGGCATCCAAAATATGCATTGTTGAGGGTACTCCAGGACAGGATTGGGACACACTGTGTCAGTGTACTTCTTAAAGTTGACAAAATTATCTTTTAGCAGTTATTCACATTTACAATTTACAGCCTCTTCTGGGACAACAATGTATTTATTTATTGCACTCAGGGACTAATCTAATTTGTGTCCAATAATATAATCTCTAGAATGAGAAAGTATCGCTTGGTCAGGGAAACTGAATACCAAGTATTATAAAATGTATAGTTCTGGTCCTGGATGCTGATTAGTCATTAGCCGTGATTTATTCTTCACACAGCTCCAATTTGAATCTCTGCAAGCACCCATAGCTAATCATTACACTTTACAATATGGATGCATTAATATGCATTAGTTCATGCTTAACTAATGCAGAGATAATATTGAGTTAATGTATGACTCAATAACTAAGCCATTCATTAATAATTGCCATATAAGCAACTAATAAAGAGTCTGTCTGATTAATATATTGTCATATATGAATTGCTATTAATTAAATCTGAAATTGTGGATTAATTCCCTAACAACTTATTATGTGATCTAATAGTGTCAATTAATGTGTTAATTACCACAATGAGCTAAAGCCATGAATTTGAACTTCCACCCAATATGGGTGCACTAATATGCATTAATACATGCTTAATAACTGCATTATTACTACAAATTCATGTGTTAATTACAACAATAAAAAAGAGATTCACAAAATATCACATATGCGTATTTATACGTGATATTTTGTATATCTTTTTTTATCTCTGCATCCAACAGTTTTTTTTTTTTTCTCTAGCGTGGCAATATTTTTGGAAACTGGTCCATGATGGTCATTAATGATAAATGAGTTCTCAAGTCATGACTTTTGAGGCAGTGCTTTGGCTGTATCAGCATGTGTTTTAATTAATTATGAACTAATGGTTTGCAAAGATATCATTATGTTATGACTTTACTTGTTGAGGCACATGACTCATTATTAAGTAATTGCTGTAACTAACAAATTAATTTTCAGTAATAATGCAGTATAATTAAGCATGTAACAATGCATGTTCTGTTAATGTTGACTGTCAGGGACTATATCTTCTTACAGATTGATGGCATATACTCAAGTAAAGTCAAGTTAACCTTTATTAAGTGTGCATTTAAAAACAACAGAGGTTGTAAGTGCTTTACAAATCAATCAAATACATATACAATGACAGAATTATATACATCCAAAACAAAGAAATAATAATACTTAGGGCTGTCAATCGATTCCAATTTTTAATCAAATGAATTACATGGTGCCCCGATTAATCGCATATACAAATATTTGCTGAGAAAGCCCCTTATATAACAATAATTCAATATATAATGATTATACATATTTATATCAATACATAATTATGCATAGTTATCTTTAAATATTAAAAAATATTATATATATATATATATATATATATATATATATATATATATATATATATATATATTCCTGTAGCAGAAGAGTTAATCATTGATAAGACCATACAAAAAGCAGCTTTAGAATACAATGTATTGTTTACTACTATATTATTGATCATAAGTCAATCATTGTCATACAGTTCACAGCAATCCATTTCACAAGTGAATTTGCCAATCAGTTTGAGATTTATTATGAGGGCTTGTTTAAGGGCCCGTCAATTTACATCTATGTCAGACAGATGCTTGTGTAGCATCTCGGGTGCGTTCTGTCATAAACATAAAATGTTTAGGTCACTGTGTCAAGTTAAATATAGTTTAATACTCAATCTTTAAATCCCTTAGTTCGGATTTGCGCTCCATCAAGTGTTTTGAACACAAGAACGTAATGCATGTTTGTATTGTTCTGCCTACTGAAGTGTTTTGTTCACTGTATAAACGGTGTGTTGCTCATACTGCTGAAATTTCACTTACTGCCCTCTGGAGTAAACAGGTGGTAATACAAGCTTGAATTTCTCAGGAATCTTCCTTATTATGGTCCGGGGGCATGCGATTAATTGCGTTAATTTTTTTAATGCGTTATTTTGTGTAAAATTATTCGCACTGAATTAACGTGTTAAATCGACAGCCCTAATAATAATAAATAAATAAATGCAATTAAAACTGCATCAATATTTACCTAATTTATTCTATTAAAAAGTCCTAATCAAATGCTAAAGAAAATAAATACGTTTTCAAAGAGGATTTAAAAATGGCTATTGAAGAAGCTGACCTCACATAGTAAGGGAGATTATTCCAGAGTTTAGGACATACTACAGAGAAGGCACGATCACCCTCAGATCTATAGACAATAAGAAACCGCAAAAGAAGTTGATCAGAAGATATGAGTGCTCTGATTTACTGATTTTACTTTAAAAAAACAAAAAACAATAAAAAGCATTTTAATAAAAACAAAGGCACATAATGTAGGGTTTACTTAAATATTATAAATGTTTTTTACTAAGTAAATATGTTCATTAGTGTATATCTTTGTTTAAAAAACACAAAAGGTGTCCCTATTGTAACATTCTTATTAATCATCCTTATTCCAATACTGTAAGGCTTATTCTACACCTTCTAAGGCAACTGATACCGAACGTTCCCTTGATTGACTATAAAGCTACATGAGAGGATGGATTCGCACTGTCTCTGCAAATAGACCTGTCTATCACATAACCACGGTCTCAGCCACTTACTGTAGCACAATACATTAATAAACATCTCACTGTCACCAACAATCAGTAAATGTACATCACCATGATTTTTCAACCATGATACATATCATCAGGAGATGCAGTAAATATAATCTATAAACTAGAGCATAACCACATACAACCAACCACTGTATTACCAAACAAAATAAGATGTTCAGGAGTGCTAACAAATATCTTTCTTTTTTCTTTTTTTTTTTTGCAAAGCTTAGAAATGTTGACCCTTAATTTTCTTGTTTACCACTATCAATTCACACACTGATTGCTTTCTGTAAACATTTGCGACTCGATATGATGTATGAATAATGCACACAGAAAACCACGCACTGTTTTGTACATGGTTTAATATGATATTATCTGCATTATTCAAAATATCTTTCAAATGTGGAGCAAACTAAAATGTGACTTAACCCTTAATACGTAATGTCAAATAATAACTGGACCCCGCAGAGTAGCGTCACACATATATGTTACTGCAACAGCCAGTTACATTACAAGCTGCCAGATCAAGCATTATTATCCGATGCACGCAGCCATGTCTGTTTACAAAAGCGATTGTCACACACACACGCACACAATGTCTGAAAAGTCAAACGGTGCATATAGATAAACCAGACTGCTGATATTATTTGTTAATTCGATTTTTACAGCTTTAAAAACTAAATAAATCAATCTAAATACAGTACAGCATTTATAACCCATTTGTTCACATGTTTACTATATTATATACTATGTGTGTGCAGTGAAGCCTTCATCTGTATTTGTATCTGTTCATATGGAAAACTTATCTGTATCTGTCTCTGTATGCACATAGAAGGTGTGCCTTAAACCGGAAGTGTGTCAAAACTAAATAAGACACCCATTTTTGAATGTAACTATTACATTTATAGTACATTTATACATTTATATTAGTAACATATGCCTTGTATATGCCTTTTCTTAATAACAGTCTATTATTTGTATTATTATTATTATACAATTATTAGTTTAAAATTTTTATTTATTTTTTTCTTACCAGATGAAGCTGAATTTGTAGGCTACATTATCTGTGGGATATGTTGTTAACTGTGGTTTCTCCTGGTATTTCAGATATTTATATCTGCATGAAACAGTATTTTTGTTTCTCTGTGCATGTATAACAACATTATTCTGGAGGCAGAAGGTGTCAAGCTAAATGTGAAATGTCATTTTGCAGTGAATAATAAATGTTAATTCAAACATAAAAAATAATTTTAAATAAAATCAATATAGCCTACAAACAGGTGAATGTCCCTTAAGTTTATCAGGATATTTTAAAATAGGACACCATTATTTAGTATAATAATAGTTTCTTCATTTTACATGAGGAGGAATATTCCTAATAAATGAATCATCTATGGAACATTTATACCTTTATGGGGCATTTAAAAAAAAAACTTCAGGATAAAGTCTTTAACAGTTAATAACCATAATCTCTAATGTGAATATAAATGTGGTCAAATTAAAGAGATTTCGGGCTCCGACATGAAATCATTACTTCAGGTCAGAAATGTAACATCGTGCTCAGGTTTAGGCTATAAATAAATGCATGGGTATCACGTGTGAATCGTGAGATACATTAACATAGATATTTCAATATGTGGAATGTGTTTAGGATGTCTTATCATAATTAATGTTACACTTGACAAGCTCCAGACGCGAACAATTAACAGAGACCACAAACGGAGTTGAGACCACCGCCATCCAATCTAAAATCATACCATGTTCATTTTCATTCATAAGGTTTACACTTTAGAAATATTGGCTGCACAGATTCATAAATTTGTTGTGATTTTGGATATGTTTATTTAAAATGTTGCTTTATCCTTGTGCTTTTAGATAATCAGTCATACAAACTTTCTTCATATTATTCGGATGAACCATTTTTAAGTCATTATTTGTGCCTTTCTGAATAAGGTATTTGGCTTCGGGCACATCCCTATTATATACAGTATTTTATTATATTCTATTTTGTTTATGACTTGAAATAACATAACTCCTCTACTGGCTGTGCAGTGCCACGTCCAAAAATAACTCACTCCAGGGGGTACTGCAGGGGAATTTAAATCTACTTTAATCCTACTCATGAAAAGGTTACATTTCTGTGTCAAAGAACCAATCATGTTTAATCATGCAGTAATGCTCATAAAGCTAATGTAATATTGTCTTTTCCCACTATACAAATTTCAGCACATTAACTTCAAACACATCATTATATTTTTATAAAATACCTAAATGAGTATATCTTGTTAGAGCGATGGCAATTTGTGCATGCCTTTGCTTCATGTATTCTGATAACAGAGGCGGATGGGAATGACAAACTCAGCATGGGTTAAGATCTGTTTTTCCAAGAAGACATAAAAACAAAGAAATGCAAAAGATACTCCCTCAACCAATTCCTTCTCATTGTTCTTGTCTCCATTTTCATTTAAACACCCTCTGTGTTCAAAGGCACAAGCATGAGGTAAACATTTCCAAGGTAAAACTGATTATGCTACCAGAACACGGTTGTGTTTTAAGTTTGAGATGGGTTTATTTTTAACTCCTTGCCAATGCCCAACCCTGAGCTCTTTTCAAACAACAGTGATTGAAATAATTGAGTGGTGTATAGCTGAGTAGACATTCAAAGGCAGGAGATTCCCCATGACAGAGTGCATACTGTATAAGAAGTGCAGAGGTACACTGTGGTAAGAGAAAAATAAGTTAAACTAGCAGGGGAAAAGGAGATAGATCCTTTATATAGACTACTCTAGATGTTTGGATGGATGATTAGATGGATGGATGGATGGATGACAGATTGGTTGTAATTAGCACTTACTAGATGCAAAAAAAACTTTTATTTGTTGTAAAAAATACCGGACCTTTGTACCAAGTTGATACCAATAATAATAATGATGAATATAATAATAATAATACAGTAATAAAAGCAATACCATTATTTCTACTGTATCTATGGTACCAAGTACTGACACGGTTACCTAAGGGCTGTCTGTGTCTCACACTTGCATAGTGCATGCATCTGTTCTGGAGTGGTGGTGGCGTAGTGGGCTAAAGCACATAACTGTTAAACAGAAAGTCGCTGGTTCGATCCCCACGGCCACCACCATTGTGTCCTTGAGCAAGATTGTTCCGGGGGGATTGTCCCTGTAATAAGTGCTCTGTAAGTTAAAATTTTACATTTCATTATTTCTGTTTCTATACCCTTGTCCCCTCCCTCATCCAGGTTAGCAGGGATGACCTGCCGGCAGATGAGGCAGAAGGCACACCCCTCCCCAAGGAAAGAGGGGGAGGATGTACGTCATGCCGGGGGCTCCCCAGCCTGAGAGAACAAGGGAGGAATGTGGCAGGGCGGAGGGCGGGGCCGGGTCGTGATTCTACACACCCAGTCCCTTATCAGGCTAATCAAGCATCCGAGAGGGATAAAGGCCGACTGCGGAAGCAGGAGAGAGAGGTCATTTACGGGCATGTCCATCATGTGTGTGTTTGTGTCTTTTGTTTAAGTTTATCATTAAAATATTATTTACATTGCCAAGCCGGTTCTCACCTCCTCCTTGCCGTCTAAATCCCTTTTACACACTTACTCATTTTTTATTAGATTTTTTTTTTTTTCACATTTTAGAATAATAGTAAAGTCATCAAAACTATCGAATAACAAAAATGGAACTATGGGAATTATGTTCCAAAGCAAATCAAAACTGTGTTATATTTTAACATCTTCAAAGTAATCACCCTTTGCTTAGAATTTGCAGACATGTACTCTTGACATTTTCAGAAAAATTATTAAGTAGCATCCGTGATCCCGATATGCGCTCTCCTGTAAACATCATGAAGCATGCTGGACTTGTGCCCACTTGAACACATGTACATTCGACATGCACATGAAACACAGATGCTTGCGTCAGATAAGAAGAATATTATGTACTTATGAAACATCAAACTCAAGATGCATGTAATTTAATTTGCTTAAAATTACTCAAGTAAATTGAGGCCAGCCCACTAATAGATAAACCTATGCTGCGCACATGGATATTTACATATTGCGATATACACAATATAGACAGTTCTCTAGCAGTTGACACTTTATATCGTCGCCACTATATATATATATATATATATATATATATATATATATCGTCATATCACCCAGCCCTATGTCATATGCAATTCTTAGTTAAAATGTACATCTAGGCAAGGTATTAGGTCAGGTCGGTTTAGGTCACACCATTGTTGATCCATTTTACCCAGAATTGTCAACTAGGAATGACAGTGAATACCGTATCTATTTCATATGAATATTTTTACATGTGTGCTGCCATATTTGGAATGTGTAATGTTTAGAGGGTATATTATTGATTTATTATAACAGGACAGGACAATACAGGACAAGTAAAAATGTACTCTACGTTGTCACAATTGTGACCAGTAGGAAAACACAAATTAGGCTTAATTCTGAAAAGCCATTTGCAGAAAGTATATTTACAATAAATGAAACAAAGTAAAATGAACTAGAAATTTGCAATTATTATTGGTTTATCATTTCATTTTTTTAAACAAAAATTGCAGTTTGGTTCTTTTATATTAATATTGTGTGTTCAATAACACACTGTAATAAATGTTCTGCCTGGTAACCAAAAAATGTGCTTCATGTGGTAACCTGTCAACATCAATTATAAGGTTAGATCAAAGTAGAAATAGATCCTTAAAGAAACAATTGCACATTACTACTTTTTAAAATGCATGCATATTCGTTTTTGCAATTGTTATCAAGAATTGTATTAACTGCTGTTAAATCTCTGAGGATGTAACATGGTGTTGCATGTCGATGTGTTTATTTTTAGTTGCTTTGTGATGTCTCCATCCGTGTTTTGTTTTCTATCCCCTTTGTGCCGCCTCCTACTCTGCTTAACAAGTAGCTTATTGTCACCAGCTGAACCTCATTGCCATCAAGAGGCTGCCTGCTTGAAAGAGCTGGAAAAAAAAAGTTTATTAGTTATGTTAAAGTGTATTACAGAAGCTGTATGAAGTTGGGTGCCATTTTTGTTACATTTGCATTGTTTTTTTCTGTTTTTGACCAGTCAGGGAGTTAGTGCACATTTATCTTGTTGATTTTTCTTTAGTTTGGTTAAGCTTTTACTCCCCAACTTGGTAAAGGGCATTATGTTTGTTGTTTTGGCCTTTCCCCCTTCTCAAAACTATTGCCTCCATCTTTTATTTTTGTAGTGTATTATATTGTGTATATAATTATAAATAAAACTCCTAAACTTTAAAGTTGTTGTCTGTGGTGCTGGGACAAGGGACAGACCAGCGCTCAAACATTTACTTGTTACAACATAACCAATTGAATCAACTGCAGCTTTCATACACATTTTCTATTTGGTAGGGATGGGATGGAAAAATTTAGAAGAAGAAAAAAAACATCCAAATGATGTAAGAATCAGAGAATGTGATCAAAGGGGCCAAAAAGGCAATTGTGGCCTGAATACCAGTTATCATCCTTGCACTACAGGAAAAGTTAGAGATGAAAGAAAAGAGAGAGATCAAAATTTACTGTAGTAGTGGTGAGAAATTAGAATAATAAAGCTTGATGAGGATAAGGCAAGTTTGCAAGAAGATCAGAGTTGTTTATGGACACATGTTGAAATGAATGCCCTTGAATCAGGTTCTGAGACCAATTAAGCTGCTTAGAGCAACTACAGTATACATCTGGCAAGCTGTCTCACAGTCTTTGATTTTTGAGGCCTTTAGGTGAAAAAGGACAAATGTGTGTGCAAAATGAAATGTCTGAGTCTTGTTTCACATCTCATGTTTGTAAATACAGCTTGTGGGTGTCAAGTTGAGCGATTCAGTGAAAATAGATGCATTCACAAAACTAAATAGACATAACAAATCAAACTAAACAAAGTTGCATCATTGATTATTATGAACAAACTATCTTTGACATGCATCTAAAGAACAGAGCCTGTCTTCATCTTGTACTCAAGCCTGCCCGAGTGTGTGGTTGTATAAATCGGATTGCCGGGCGGCACCAGACAGTACAAAGGCATGAGAGTAACTACCTTCCTGTTCATTTCTCTCTCTCTCTCTCTCTTAAATTCTAAAAATGAAACTCAAAGAAAGCACATATTTGTTCACTACCTTTTCCAAAATGCATATCAAACTAAGCTGCCTGTAGCAAGGCCATCAATTGTAATATGTGCATAGCTTGATTGCAATGCTAGCTAGTAAAAGACTGAAATATTAGAACAAAGTGACATTGAAAAGAATGACACATAAATTAAACTCAAGAATGTCAGATATGTGCTTTTTATGTCATAACCAGGCAGACAAATTGAATGTGATTGAAGGAAAATGCCAGCAAAGTCTGCCAGGAAACTATATACTTGTAGCTTCTTCCCTGATCTAAAAAAAACTGCTAATGTATTTTAGATAAACAAGTGGATAAACTAATTTGATTCAGTTATATTAAATAGGATAAATGGATGTATGGACACAAGGATGTAGATTCCAGGGGGGATTGGGGAAGTAAATTTACAGTGCAAATGATTAAAATTAGATTAAAATATCCCAAACTTTCCATAACCAAAATCAAACTTAAAGGGAAAAAGGTAAGATATAAAACTGACTAAAATGTAACAAATTAGTGTTTATCAAAACGGTTATACTGAATGTTTGCTTAAATAGAGAGCTATGTATTTGTTTTTGTTGTTTAATTATTTACAGATTAAATGAAAAAGTGGGACATTCACAGTCACACAGTCACACAAGTGGCAGTAATTATACACATTTTCACAGGACACCTGACATCCACTAGGTGTGGCACACAGTGGCATACCAATTACTGGGCATGGAGTGATCAGCCTGCCAACAGACTAATCAGCGTTCATATTGTTATTCATATGTAATAATGGTAGACAACATTGGTGATTCTCCTTGCCAGTCAATCTATTTTTGGCTGAGAAGAATATCAGCATTGGGATGCACAACAGCACTGCTGTCTGCCACATGACAACAGAGCGAACCAGTGCTAGTTCAGTATCATAGATCTAAAGAATGTTAGATTTATGTCAAATCTTACCTTCACTTTAAAACTAGCCTTTTTCTTTTTCTCTATCTCTGTCTGTGTTAGTGAAAGTGCTAGACTGCGAAAAAGAAAAGCACAGTCTAATAGACTAATGGGTCTTATCTCCTTCCTGGAGCCCGTTTCAAACATTTAACATTTCCTTGCTCCTTTTGATATCCAACGCCATTTAACCAGATGAAACGGTTAAAATTCATGATAAATGTTCGTCAGTCAATTGACACCTTCTGAAGACATCATCGTGCACATTCTTAAATATTTCAAGGAGACCAATTTCAACACAATTCTATTTTAGACCCCCAGCAGGAGGAAGACTTTCCCCTCACTCCTCCAAAGGGTACAGGGGTACTGTCCATGGTCCTGAATCCCGTAATTTGCCATAAACCACTCTATCCTCGCCATACAGTACGACATTTCAAAGAAAAAATTCCCTTTGGAAATTTCACAATAAAAATATATCAATATAGATATTAATAGAACGATGAAAAAATGTATTCCAATAAAACGGCACGAGCAAAAATCGCCTCATCATTTTCCTACGAGCGATTCACATGCACCAGATCAATGATATCAATCGAACCGCCGCATATTTTTATTCTGTCCTTTCAAAAACAGACAGCACTAGCATATTGCTTATCCATTGCCCTTTTAAAAGGTCACAAATACACTTAACCAAAGTATTGCTATGAATAATGCCCCGTTTATACCGCGCGCACACACAGAGCCCACTTTATATCATAGATTTCGAAGGATTTAGCCTACCTTGTGTTCAGTCACAGGATCGAACCTCAGGTGTGATTAACTTTACTCTTCAGACTTTTCCGATCAGAGTCCCGACGAATACTATAGCACTCAGAGCCCTCGCGGGAACTCTCCGTTGAGTTGATAGCTGAAGAAGATAATCGCGCGCATAAGCAGACATACACGCATCCGGACCACCGCCACAGAGTCTATAACACATCCACGGTGCTCTAACACTACAGCAGTGCGAGAGTGTTCCCCTGGACTGCTGTCGAGCTCTGATGCATTGCCTTCGTTCTCTTGAATGCCGGTTTAAGAATTCACATCATCGATCTATCAAACCGTTTAATTGGCAGTCAGTCCTCAGAAAAAACGAGCCATATACACCAAATGTTTTTGCGACATAGTTCTAAACAAATTAATAAAATTGATTCAATTAGCACACCATCTAATCCATAAAAAAAAAATAAAAAAAAATCGGCTCTACTCCAGTATATCCAAACATTATCCCAAGTAATATCCCGGTTACATGCCACCGTCAGCTAATGAAGTATCCCTCTCCGTGTGGTGAAAACCACTTCGACAATAAAATGTTTTCCCCTTCGACATAAATGCCAGGTTCTCCTCCTGCGTATATTATAAATGACGGACTGTCAAAGAGGACGAAGACGTGGTGTCTCCGCGCGCCCGCCGCTTGTCAGCCGCCGGTAAATGGGAGTGGTGAGGAGAAACGCGGAGCGAGGGTCCACCTACGGCCCGTCCTACCTCTCTCTGTCCCAAGGCCTACGCTTTAGACACGCCTTGCTTTGTCCATTGACAGTTGGGAGAGTTATGTCGTTATATTGCCATGATATTGTAGTAACAGATTTCAAACGGTCGTGAGATGTTGCTACGGCATCGTAGCAAAGCTTGAGATGACTTTTAACTGAGGCGTCAAGTGTGTATGTGTGAGGGAATTTGGGAGTGTGTTTGGGGGATGGGGGGGGGGGGGGGGTGTCTACAAAAGGGTGCGTGTGTTCAAAAGGGTGATCTTGCATCTAAATTAGTTACAGTACGTGAACAGAATGGCTCTTTTGTGAAACGTGCTTAGAATTCTCATTCGAGTTTTTTAGAGGAAGAATACTGCAAGTTTGGAGCACAAATGCATCTGCAGCTTTCACTGAGTGAGGTGACTGCAGAAAAGGTTCATATGTTTTTTGTTTTTTTTTTAATAATCTTTTAATGTCTTCATCTTTAAAATGCATTGCACTCTGGCTTAAAATTAAGTTTTAGACTGAATAAATGTATAGTTCAGACTGTTCTGACAGAGATTTTGGAAACAGTAGGTTGACATTTCTTGAGCTAAACTCGGTCTGTGCTTACCAAAATTTGAAGCACCCACTTAGTGGCTGAAGTGGGAAGTGTTGTTGAACATACATAGGCATGTGTGAACTCCAGTTTCTGGGTGAAATGCACACAGAAGGGCCCCAAAAATTTGAAAAGCGAGTTATTTTTGGCTCTAATGCACATAATACTGTGAAGAGGAATCCATGTTTTATTAACTCTACCACCAAACCCAAACACCAAACCTAACCATCACTGGAGTAAAAATTTAAAGTTAGAAGGAAAATGCAATTTTCATGAACTGAAACCATTTTAGTTTCAGTATGTCAGCTTTTCATTTTTTTTTCAGTGGGGGTTGCTGGTTAACAGGTTAATTCATGATACCCAATGTTTGATTCAAAATATTGAGTTTGGGGTCTGGTTAAGGCTATTGTCAGTGAGGGGTTTATTTTAAATAAAAAAATCCCTTTTACTTAAGGGAATTCTTGTAACCATCTGTACAATAGATACAGTATTTCCCTTGGAATACTATTTCAGGGGTTTATAAGTAAAGTTTAATAATTTTGTTTGTTTTAAGATTTTCTGTTTGCAGTCCCTAGACACCAATAAAATGTTATTGGTTTATTGAACCAATAAAAAAAACAATAATAAAAAAAAAATCCTTGATTGATGCCCAACAGGTGCAGAGTGCGATTTTGACTTGGCTATGAACATTGTGCTGTGTTTATTCTAATTCCTCAAGAAAATGAGTTACCTCGGAAACTAAAATATGTTGCACAGCTAATGTTTCATAAAAATGGCATTTCAGAGAACAGGCAAAGTGCAGAAGAGATGAAGAAAATGTTACAGTACAGGATGATGGTTAATTGCCCTGTCTGTCAGCTAATCTGCTCATTTTTCCTGTAGCTGCCAGGGAGCCAGAGCATTTTCAGAGATTAGAGAAGATCTGGTTATGGCATGCACAGAGATAGCGCAGGTTCCTGAAATCTTATACCCCAAAAGAGAGAGAGAGAGAGAGAATCCCATTCCCAAACTGCTGACACTGACTGAGCTAGTCCACTCAATATACATACCCCACACAAAATAATGCATATCAGGTTGTCTGAATCCAATTGCTGATTTCCTTTTCTTTTCAACTCTGCTTGGTTGACCATCTTTTTCCTCACTACCTATTTTAACTAAAAACAAAATGATATTTTATATATATATATATATATATATATATATATATATATATATATATATATATATATATATATATATTTCACTGTATGAATCAGATGAGAGGAATAAATCTTAATTGAAAACATCTCCCAGTTTTAGAAGGTTGCAGATTTATAGGGAAAGCATACTCAAAGAGACACATGCTGAGTTGAAGACACGCAGAGTTAAAGTAACTTTGAGGCCTGCTTCACAGAGATGAGGCTTCCTGAGGGTTAAACAGAGCTTAGTAGAAGAACAAACTCAGACTGGTTGAACGTGGCTACAAGGTTTTTAATATGTGTGCCAAGTGACTTTGTGTAGTTTGACAGATGGGTGGAAAAGGCTACAGTTAATGGATCACCAGGCCCATGCTCCCACTAAATGAGATGGTCAGAGAATAGACATGCCACAACAGCAGATGATGTACTGTACATTCAGGTACATTGGAGTTCAGTTTTCCCTAAAAAAGTTTATCCCCAGCTTAAGAGACCCTCTGCCATGTTTCTCTTACCCTCTGTCAGGGTTCTCTATTGCAGAGTGTTGCCCTGAGGCAATACAACAAAACACAATACATACCTGAAATATTCAGCCACAGTAAACATGGTTGCCTCCTTTTTTCCCATAAAGTACAGTTCATGGTGACTGACCATGGCTCTCAACCTTCAACAAGGGTACAAAAATAAAACCACAAAAGTAGTCTAAAGGTCTTGTGCACTCTATTCCAAGTCTTCTGAATCCATACTATAGTTTTCTGAGAGGAACGGAGCAACATTTAAGTGGTTAACAAATGGAAGTTTTAGTATTCTTTACCACATTAAAACTGGTGTGTTGAGCTTGGCAAAAACCAATGGTGTTTGCCGTCAATTACATCAAACCTGGTGATGATTTCCAACCTTATATCAAACATATATTTAAAATCAAAGTTCAAAACTAAACTATGAAAACTAAAATTTTTGTTCCTTTATATATATATATATATATATATATATATATATATATATATGTGTGTGTATGTGTGTGTGTGTGTGTGTGTGTGTGTGTATATATATGTTCCTTTAACTAATGAGGTTTATAAATAGATGGTAGAAAAATTGTTACAGCTGAAATTGCTTCCTTTTCCTAAAAAGTCATATACATAACTCTTTCTCAATTGCTCGCCCGCTCTCACTCTGTCCCTCAAATCCTCTAAAGTCCAATTGCTCTGCTGTGTGTAATGTTATTTTGATGATGCTTTAAATCAACATGGTTAATAATATACCTGTTGATAAATTGTTCTCGAAGTGTGTTCTCCCTTGCAGCACAGATTCTTAAAAAAATAAAAAAGTTAGTAGTCAGATTTTAGTCTTTTAGAAAAAAAAATGTTTCTGACTGCCCCTTCTCTTTGAATCTGTCTGCCTTCACTGCCCTCCTCCTCAATCTATCGTCAACACCAGGTTACTTAAATAAACATCATTTCACATCAATGTCAAAAAGTGACCTTTTGAAATTATTTTTTTCCACTCTCTAAGCAAGGGAGAGAAGAAAAGAAATGCAAGATAGAAATTGCCAAACAGACAGTGTGCTTTCAGCATTTTAGTTTAACAGGCTTGCAGTTCTCTTTCAAAGTCCAGAAAGCTGCAAGCCTGTCCAGTGTGATTATTGCTTTCAATTTAAAAGGTAAAGTTGTTTTAAGGGCAAATAGGTTTTTTGTGGAGGGTTGTTCAGCCCATAAAGACTCAGAGCTCAGGTTGAGAACTGTTAATGGTTAGGAATGGTTTACAAATGCTGGTGATAGGTTGGATGAGTATTTAATTTTTCTGATCTTTCATAACAAACATTCAACAGAGATCTCCTGTGTACTATATAGGCTGTCATATTTAAAATGTCATATATCTACAAGAAATACTTTCAGTATTCATTTTATGGATATGCCAATACACCTGACCATTAATGCTAATAACAATAACTCAATAACTTGATAAAATGAGAATAAGAATATTCTCGCTATCTAGAATTAGCGAGTGGAATTTGCATGCCAATTCCCCAGACATACAGGTATAAAAGGAGCTGGAAGGCAGCCACTCATTCAGATTTTTTCTTCAGAGCCAAGCAGTTGTGTATCAGCGAGCTGAATCCCACTGCTGTTCCATTCACCTCAGAAAGAAGCGTATGCTGTTGGATATATGGCGCATTCCAGCGGCTTTCTCTCCTTCTGCACGCCTAGTGCAGTTTACGCCCCTGGGCGCTTCGACAACGCTACTAAGAGAGTATATATTTCAGCAAAGAGTATATTTTCCTCTAAAAAGATGTTCATGTCAATGTGATGCTCTAATAAAGATGACTTTCCGTCTTTGTTTGATTCCTGGATGCGGTCGTTATCTCTCCACCTACGGCGGCCACGAGTGCTGCCTCACGTGTCAGTGATTACAGTGAGGCAGCGTTCGTGGATGGATCGTGTTCTCATTGCGAGTACATGACCATAGAAACGTTGCGGTCGCAGCCCCCTGCGCTGTGCCTTCTACCTATGGGTATGAGGCTGGACTGGCTGGTGCTGGAGGCGATTTGCGTACTTCAATGGGCGTGGTCTTGCTGGCTAATTCCCTGCGGCCTTCACGTTCCCCAGCATGCTCATCTGCCCCCGTCCGAGATGAGACCAGCTCGCCTCATGGCCAGCTTAACGTTTCTTTCGGGGCTCGCAAGCAGGATGAGTCCTAGATCGCTGCATTGGAGAGCGCACTGGCAATGTCAGGCACCAAGAACTCGATTGGGCTGCCACCTTCAGGTCTGCCCACCAAGTCTGAGGCCAACGCCATCCTAGGGCATATGGCATCCTCGGAGGCAGTCATGCCACTCGGGTTGATGAATATGAGACCGCTTTAGCGCTGGCTTCAGACTCCAGTCCAAAGTGCATGGTGCTGCAGCACATATCGCGTGGTTATCATGGTGGTCTGTTGCATTTATTCAGCCCTTGGACATACCTCACATTTTTTCTGGCAGGAGTCCCCCTACAGCAGGTGTCCAGATGTGTCGTGGTCACAACTGATGCCCCCAAGTTGGGCTGGGGCGCCCAACTTGGACCACTGCTGTGACCTGCAAGCGTTTTCTGTCAGCGACACTTGCCTGGAGTTTGGTCCAGCAGATTCTCAAGTGATCCAGAGCCCCCGGAGTGCGTGCTTTGCGCATCTACTTGGATTGCACGCAGAGCTTTAGATGCTCTGAGCAGCTCTTTGTCTGTTTCGGTGGAGAGTGGAAAGGGAAAGCTGTCTCCAAACAGAGGCTTGCTCAATGGATCGTGGATGTCATCGCTGTGCCATACCAGGCCCAGGCTGTGCCCGCCCCTTTGGGAATACGAGCACACTCTACAAGGAGTGTGGCATCCTCGTGTGCACTGGCCAATGGCATCTCTCTAGCAGACATCTGCAAAGCAACGGGCTGGGCAACACCCAATATATTTGCGAGATTTTACATTCTCTGGGTTGATATTTTTTCAGGTAAGAACAGGTAAGTTTGGTAATACAGAACAGCTGGCAGGGTGTATCGCTTGTGTATAGCACCTTTCCCCTCCGTGAGGCGAAGACATGTGCTTCTTCTCCCATGTCCCATGTGCTTCTCTTCATTCATGAACCCATGAACCCTGGATGTCCTTCCTCCCTAGCTGAACATGGAATGATTTTGAATGCCAAAGTTTACAGAGAATAAGAGAAGTCAGAGGAGTAAGGCCAGACTGGTTCATGCTAACAGGTAAGCAAAAAATACTCTCTCTTAAAAAAAAGAGCATCTCTGAATGCTTAACATGTCAAACATTGAAGCTGATGGGCTTTAGAAGCAGATGACCACAATGAGTTCCACTCTTGTAGGCTAAGAAGAGGAAGAGGCTTCAGTTGGCACAGACATACCAAAACTGGACAGCAGAGGACTGGGAAAACATCTGTTCTCACAAATCTTTATGTATGAAGTGATATGTACAAGGTTATATGTAAGGTTAGAATTTACCATAAACATGGATGGATGTTCATGCTTTGCCTATGGAGGCTTAATGTTGTAGAAAATATTTTCTTGTCACACATCAGACTGATCTCACTGTGAATTAGAATGTGAATGACAGTATGTAAACATTTCTTCAGCTTAAAGTGGACTGTGCTTATGAAAACGCCAAACCACTACCCCCTAGTTGCCGAATATGGAAGTGTTGTTGTACATGTATACATCAGCCTGTAGAGTTATTAGCAACCTGGTACTTATGATCGTTCGCTTAGAGATATTTTCCAAGATCATGTCATGTGATTTAATTAGTCTACTAAAGGAATCAAACCTTCTCAAATACTCTCAAGTGCCCATTCACTCATGTGCCATCTGCAGTGAAAGCCTCTGTCCAAAGTAAGATATGCCAATGATTACACTTTTTCTGAAAATTATCACATATTATAGATAATACACTTATCTTTGCAATTATATCAGTGTCATTATAAATCACAATAACAGTGTAATGGCCACGTATAACGTGTTAGCACATTAGCATCATGAATTAAAATATAAACAAGACAAATTAAAATTTTTCTACAGCATACTTTAATTAAATCATCACTGAGTGATTAAAATGGCTTATTTTACTGACCACGTGTGAAGTCTACTCATAGAATGAGACATAAAGTCATTAATAACACATTTTAGGTTAAGGTTTTACATGTAGCATCCTCATATTTAAATGTACTTCTAAATCAGAATCAGAATGAGCTTTATTGCCAAGTATGCTTACTTGTGTCTTGGTGACAGAAGCTTCCAGTTCACAAACAAAAAAAAAAGTATATATAGAAATATACAATAGGACAATACAGGTGCATCTAAAAAAAAAAATAATAATATTGTGGAAGTTTTTAGAGCACATTATGCATCTGTATATGTACATCTGCTGACAAGCTTTATGGAGTTGCTGATTTCCTTTTCCAGCAGGACTTGGCACCTGCCCACAGTGGCAAAACTACTAGTAACTGGTTTGCTGACCATGTTATTACTGTGCTTGATTGGCAAGCCAACTTGCCTGACCTAAACCCCATAGAGAATCTTTGGGGTATTGTCAAGAGGAAAATGAGAGACACCAGACCCTATAATACAGACGAGCTGAAGGCCGCTATCAAAGCAACCTGGGCTTCCATAACACTTCAGCTGTGCCAAAGGGTGTTTGCCTCCATGCCACACCGCATTGATGCAGTAATTCATGCAAAAGGAGCTCAGACCCGGTATTTAGTGCATAAATTAACCTACTTTCCAGAAGGTCGACATTTCTGTATTATAAATTCTTTATTGTAATATTTTGAGATACTGGATTTTTGATTTCCATGAGCTGTAAACAATAATCATTAAAAAAAGTTAACTTTTCCACGATATTCAGATTTTTTGAGATGCATCTGTATGTGTGTGTGTGTGTGTGTGTATGTGTATATATATATATATATATATATATATATATATTAGGGCTGTCGATTTAAACCGTTAATTCAGTGCGATTAATATTACAAAAATTAACGCAATTAATCGCATGCCCCCAGACCATAATAAGAAAGAGTCCTGAGAAATGCAAGCTTGTAGTACCACCTGTTTACTCCAGTGGGCAGTAAGTGAAATATCAGCTGTATGAGCAACGCACAGTTTATACAGTGAAGAAAACGCAAACATGTGTTAGGTTCTTGCATTCAAAACATTTGAAGGAGTGTTTTCCTTCTCGTTTCCTCTCTCTGCCCTCAAGTAATCTGCTGGTCCTCTGCCATGTCATTAAATAGTTAAAAGATCAAACTTTTGATAGCTTACATTACTGTAAAGAAGTTTGCCCACACGGGCAAGGAAGAGGCGAGGAACCGGCTTGACATATAAATGATAGTTTTAATGGAAAACTCAAAAGACAAACACATAGGACGACAGACATGTCTGTAAGGATCTCTCTCTCTCGCACCGCCCTCTGCGATCGGCCTTTTATCCCTCTCGGTGGCTTGATTAGCCTAATACGGGACCGGGCGTGTTGAGTCACGACCCGGCCCCGCCCTCCACCGTGCCACATACCTCCCTCGTTCTTTCAGCCTGACATACACCCCCCCCCCCCCCCCCCTTTCCCCATGTGGTCTGCCTGCAGGTCATCCCCATCAACCTGGACGAGGGAGGGGGCAAGGGGAAAAGGAGAGGGAAAAGGCCAACACATAGCGGCAGCGAGAGAGAGAGAGGAGAGAGAGATACAAATTTAAAAAAACTTACTCGCCGGTTCTCCGATACGCCGTTGCTTGTTCCTCGCCGACGGACATGTCCTTAAGGATCTCTCTCTCTCGCACCGCCCTCTGCGATCTGGCTTTATCCCTCTGGTGGCTTGATTAGCCTAATACGGGACCGAGCGTGTTGAGTCACGACCCAGCCCCGCCCTCCACCTTGCCACAATTATCCTTATCCATGGTCATTTCTCTTTTTCACATCCCTTCATGTTGCCATCTCTTCATGTTCGCTGACTCTTAGTTTGACTCTTTCAAGAACTTTTCATGTTGTAGTTTTCCCCCACACTAAATTTCCCAGCAGGCACCATCATCATTCCATTCACCTGTTTCCCATCAGTGTCACCAGCTGTTCCTTGTGTTGTTAATTCTCATATCTGTATATATTCCCACGAGATCTCACTAATTGTCTAGTCATGTCTATAGTGACGAGAGTTGTTCTGTTCGTTTATCAAGCCTTGTGCTATTTGTATATTGCCTTCTTCATCATTAAAAACTGCAATTGGGTTCAACTAACATCTCTCACCTTGTTCATGCTGAGAGAAGACTAGACCTTGAACATTAACCTAGTGGTTTACTTTCCGCAATTGAGTCAGAGTCAGTCGTTCCCTGGAGGAATACGTTGTGGACATCTGTGAGTTGGCCAATGAGGTGAACATTAATGATGTGGCCTGTAAAGCCATTTTCCGGATTGGATTCAATGAGCGAGTGAAGTCACTTATGCCGAGCTCATTCAATGGAGATCACTTTCTCCCCAGCCTCAGTGGTCCTTAAGATCCCCTTCATTGAGCCTCCCAAGGCTCCCCCTCTTGAGTCTTCCATGGCTCCTCCTTCCTTCATCAAGCCTTCTATGGCTAAACCCTCAGAGCGTCCATCCTGGATTAACTGCAGAAGTTCACATTGATGCATTGTCCTTTGTTAGTTGGCTGATGAAGGCTTTTCTGGCAATTAAATGATTGTCTATTGATGGACTACACTCTTGAAATGGAATACATAGACTAAGGTGATGCAGGCAGAGATTAATTAGGTGCATCGTAGTTCAACCTGCAGGTAATTTCGGTGAGGTTCAATAGGTTCAGGCAGTGGCATATGAAATATCTGATGTCTTACAATTGGAGTTGGCATCAGTTCATCCTTCAATATCGAGGAGTTAATAATATTAAGAAGAGGTTCTGACATTACTAGGAATACCTCTTTTAAGAGCTAAATTGGTATTAGATCTAACTTACATGTTGTGGCTTTTGATTTTTTTATATGTTTTGTTAGCTCATCATGAACTATGACAGCAAAGGACTGAAGTTGCTTGTAAGCAATATTGTGAGACACTGTTTTCGGAGGTGCTGTGACAGTTGACTGTATAGTTCCAGATTATTTCTGATTATTTATATTTTATCAGTAAAAAAAAATTATGAAGTCATTACTATTGTGCTGTGACGGAATATCTGGTTCAGTTTAGCCAATTTAGCCACAGGACTGAATAAACAACTAGGATTGTTGTGGTTATTTTCTATGAGTTTGCTAAAATATGCTGACCTGGCAGGATTTAGTGCCTGTCTATAGCTACAGACACTATCCTTCCATGCACCACAAAATACCTCTAATTTTGAATTCTTCCACTTGCAGTCAATTTTCCTAGCTTCTCTCTTGAGAGCATGAGTGTGATCATTGTACCACAGTGTGAGGCTTTTTTTTTCTTTTCTTTTTTTTCACTGAAGGGGCAACACTATCAAGAGTGCTAGAGAAGACTGTATTTATATGTTCTGTTATTACATCAATATCTTCTAGACTTTTTGGCTTACTGTGTATGTAAGACAATCCTGGAAGATTAATAGTGAAGCTATCTTTAGTGGTCAAAATAATAGTTCTACCTGAATGATAACATTAGCTTATCGCAACAAACAAGAGACAAGGTAATGATCTGAGATGTCCTCGCTAAGTGGTAGAAGTGCTATAGTATCAACATCAACTCCAAATTACAGAATTAAGTCTAGTGTATGATCATGGCGAAGAGTTGGTCCTGTCACATTTTGTCTGACTCCAAGAGAGTTGAGAATATCGATAAATGCTAATCCCAATGAATCATTTTCATTATCCATGTGAATGTTGAAATCACCAACAATTACTAGATCATATAGAAAGTTTGCAAATTCACCAAGGAAACCAGAGAAAGGCTTGGGTGAGCTATATATTGTAGCAAGGGCAAAAGATGACAGAGATTTTTTATTTGTATCTGATGGTGTCATGTTAAGCATTATTAGTTCAAAAGACTTAAACTTATATCCTGTCCACTGAGTAACACCAACAACATCTCTAAAATTGTAGAAACACCTCCTCCTCGACCCTTCAGACGAGGCTCATGTTTATAACAATAACCTGAGGGAATAGATTCTTTTAAACTAATATATTCATCTGGTTTGAACCAGGTTCAGTCTAACAGAGTGCATCCAAACTATGATCTGTAATAATTTAATTTACAGTTAGTGCTTTGGTAGAAAGAGATCTAATGTTTAGTAGCCCTAACTTTATATGATGTTTATCTTCTATTTTTTTTTTTTTTTTTTCATGTTTGACCTTAATCCATTTTTTTCTAAATGATTTAGAGAGAGTTTTGTGTTTGGTATTTCAAAGAACAGACAGCCTCTATGCGATATCTTGGTGATACAGTCTGAAGGCAGTTAACAGACTTTTGGATTAACCAGTTTGTTTGCTTCCTAACCTGAGCCCCAGTTAGTCAAATACTATCATTATTAAGCCAATGAGCCAAATTACTTGAGAGGAGAGTGGCACCTTCCCTGAATGGATGGAGTTTGTCTATGCTATGCTAATTCCTATGCTATTCTCCACCACATAATTATGACAACACTCAGACACCCAGCCATTCAGTTACAGTAATCGGACATCATTAGTTTGGGATTAGCCAGCATTTTTAAATTTGATCTGATGTCAGATGCCAGATCCCCGAAATACATTTAACAATGTTGTATGGAGTCTCTATTTCCACATTCCTTAAAATAGAATCACCAATTATTATGGCTCTTTCAACATGATTCTCAGTGGGTGCATCACTGAGTGGAGAGAATCGATTGGAATTCCTAACAGGAATGGGAGAGTGGTGTACCTTTTCTGAGCAAGTATGCCACCGAGACATCACCCAATCACCCTGCTGCGGGGGCTCTAGCGTAAGAACCAAAGTGTTTGTGTTGCTTGCTGTACTACCCACATCCTAACCAGTGTATACTGGTTTCTCTTTCTCACTGACCTCCACTAGTGTTCGGATGCGTGTCTAAAACTCATTAACCTTTTATCTAACCTGTTTGAGATTGATACATTAATCTGTGTAAACACAGTGGAGAAAACGAATGCATGCATTGAAGTGAGATGTAGACAAGTGGGAAAAAGTGGGAAAAAAGAAGAAATTGTTTAGCAGGCTTGACTGCATGACATGTTTGCCGGACGAGTTGATGGCAATTGAAGATGTCCTAAAAGTGATCGATAATAAGCTTGAAGCGCAGAATATTGTGTCTGTTTCTAGAATGAATAGAGGAATTTTTATATTCTTGAGAGAAATAGAAATGGTCAATGAGCTGGTTGAGACTGGGTTTTCAGTAAACAATGTGTTTGTTCTGGTTTTGCCATTATCCAACTTTTCAAAAAAGGTGACTCTTTCAAATGTCCACCGTTCATATCTGATGAAATGCTTGGGGGCATATTGGTTTGTTATGGTAAATTGGTTGGACCTATTAAAATGATCCCTTCGGTTTAAAAACCCATAACTAAAGCATGTCATGTCTTTCAGATGTCAGGCGTTAATGACGGTTCAAGCTTTCAAACGTTGGAAGTAGCAGTAAAGTTGGGGGTCTTATGTAAAGAGTATACCATCTTTATTGGCACTGATTCAATTAAATGTTTTGTTTGAGGTCGACACGGACACATATGACAAAACTGTCCAGTGGATAAAAAAGGCTCAAAGTGGAAAAAATGAAGTTGAATCTAACTTGCATGCAGAGCATGAGAATGACAGTTCTGTGAAATGGAATGAGAAAAAAACAGATTGACAGATCAACAGATTGAAATGCCTGTGTAGATAGAAAGTGGAGAGTGTTTTAGTACAATATCTCTGAAAAGTGGTGCTGAGAGCAACAGTGTTGGTCCTAAAGTTAATAATGTTGAACAGAGTGGAGAGGATGGCAGTGTGGATACTTGAGGCTGTGTGAGACTCACTGATGCTGAGAAAACTGGTGGGTTAGTGCAGTCTGAGGAGCAAGATGTGCTCAGGGAGGGTGCATGTTCAATTGACTTGGAAACAATAGGTGATAATATATCACAGGGTGACATGGACCCACTTTCAGAAAAATAACAGACTCTCGGCTCATTGAAAATGATTCAGAGGGTGAATGTTCAGAGATTGTTTATGATGTTGAGGCAAACTCCCAATATAGTTTTGTGGGGAAGTGCTTCAAGCTGCATTACTATACAGTTGAACAAATTAATGATTTTTTGGATAATACAAAAAATCATAGGAACCCAAAAATCTAAAAGATATTTCCAGATTTAAAACTCTTTATTGAATCGTGTGCTATTGCAATAAAAAAAGCAAAATGTTACTGGATTAAGAAATGTATGGCATATGTGATGAAAAGGATCAAGGCTGTAAAACATTAATTAGGTACAATATCCATGTGCAGGGATTTAGGAGTGTTTGTTTTGTTATAATTATTTTTCATCATCCTGATGGCATCTTTTGTATTGACTCTTTATATATTAATGGTTGTCGGCATGTAAGAAAGAGAACTGATTTATTTGAATATTTGGTGTTTAAAAAAACAGATGTAATTCTATTGCAAGAAACACTTTCCAACACACAAAATGAAGCTATCTGGCATAATGGATGGAAGGGTAATGTTTTACTTAGTCATGGAACAAACCTGTGTGCAGGTATTGTAATGCTGTTTTCACTGTGGGTTAAAAGTAATCCAGTTGTCTTTTAATTACTACCTGGATGACATTTGAGAGTTGATATAATGTTGGGGTATTGGGGAGTGATTTTAATTGCTCAGTGGATCATGTATTTGATAGGAACCATGAGGAGCCTCATATGAGTTCAGTTGAAACATTTAAATCTGTAATCAATAGACATAACCTTGTAGCTGTGTGGAGAGAAGCTTTTCCTATGACCAGACAATACAGCTGGCTGAAATGTTACTCAAATAATTTGTGTAGAGCAAGGCTTGTTTGCTTCTATGTTGAGGCAAATATCAAATGAAGATTTTTTAGAAGTTATATTGCACCAAAATCTCTATTAGATCATCATTACACCTCTATAGCTATCTCTGTTTTCTCACCTATTTCCTGTCATTCAAACTGGCACTTTAAATATAGATTAATTCAATATCACCTATTCATTCACTCCATTCATTTGTTCAGGAGTTCTTGGAGAGAGGAAAGATCCAGTTATTCAACATTGAGTCAGTGGTGTGATATGGGCAATGTTCAGTTTAAAGGGATTAATGGAAAGGAGAAGGCGAGAACCGGCTTGACAATATAAATTATATTTAATATAAAACTAAACAAAAACAAACACACACATATGACGGACAGCTGCCCATAAACGCTCTCTCTCTCAGGCCCAGCACCCTGTCACATTCAGATAAAGAATTTTAGTCAACAATATACTGCACATAATACCACAGCTTTAAAGAAGAAAATTATGATGCTAGAACAATACATTTTCCACCAAAGTAATAGTACAATAGAGGTGGATCCGTGACTGCTGACATTATTCAAAATAATAAACTTATTTTAAGGAACTTCTTTGAGGACAAGGCAAAGGAGCTATGGTTAGAAATAGATGCACTCAGCTGAATGATATGGATGCCCCCACAGTTTTTTTTTTCAAGTAAAGTGAACAGAAGACTAGTAGTTCATAGAATGAAATAATGAAGTAATTCTGTCTACTACCGCCTACTTTTATGAAGAATTATACAGATCAGAACCCTGTGATGAAACAGCAGCTGATGCATTTTTTTTGTGCGATTTGTCACAGTTGTCCAAAAAGGACACATTGGATTTAGAAAGTGAGCTCTCAAAGGCTGTGCAGGAATAGAATGCTGGGAATTCACATGGACTGGATACACTTTCATCCAATTTTATAAGTGTTTCTGGAGTCTGATTGGTCAAGACCTCTACAGTGTCCTACAGGAATCTATTGAGAGGGAAATTTTGTCCCCGAGTTGTCACAGAGCTGGGTTAATATTTTGCCAAAAAAGCGGGACCTTGGATTTTGAAACAACTGGCGTCCAGTATCTTTATTATGTGTTAATCTGAAGATATTGTCAAAAGCCTTGACTAATAGATTGAAGAAATGCATAGCAACTGTGAACAATGAAGACCAAACATATTGAATCCCTAAATGGACCATTTCTGATCATTTGTTTTCAATAAGGGTTATAATTGCAGTTGCTAAAAAGCACACATTGATATAGGTCTCTTATCTTTAGATCAAGAAAAGGCTTTTGATAGAGAGAACCACTTTCAATTTCATTGAATTGCTGTACAATGACACATTCAGTATGTTGAGGATTAATGGTCATCAACTAGGCCTTTTTCAGTAATGAGTATTTGCCAGGGCTGCCCACTTTCTGAACTTTTAAATGCTATTTCAGTTGAAGCTCTGTTGTCATCATTAAGAAAACTACTTCATGGATTTGGTGCTCCAGGGTTCTTGTAAACTTTTCATGTAAAATTTACAGTGTTTGCTGATGATGTAACTGTTTTTATCAGAAATACTGATGATGTCACCACCAATGCTAGGACAATTGTAAAAAAATAATAACTTAAAAAAGCAGCATCGGCCCGCATTAATTGCCATAAATGCACATCACTGCTTTTGAGAGACTGGCAGACTACAGGACCTCCACAGTTACCGCACCATTGTAAATGGGATAGAAATGTTATTAAAGTTCATGGAATTTATTTTGGTAATATTGAGTATATGAAAAAGAACTGGTTTAGCTGATAAAATAATAGGGAGACATGAGAGGTGGAGGTGGATTCTTCCTCAGCCTTCTTATATGGGGAATGCCTTGTAAATAATCTGGCAGCCTCAATGCTTTGGCATAATCTAACAGTATTAGATCCTCCAAGGCATTTAATTTCTGCTGATCAAAAAGTCTTTTTATTGATTAATTTACTCCTTTTGAGCACCTGTAATAATAAATTGAGATTGCATCTGAAATTGAAGGACACAAACACTGAAATTGTTACGAAGGGAGGCAGACGAGGAGTGAGGATCTAGATGCAGCTTTATTGAGTAGGTGCACAGAGTAAAGCAAACGGTGAACACAGAAACAAATAAAACATCCACGGGGGGAAAACAAAGGTACAAACAAAAGATATAAATCTTCCAGGGAGGGCACAGGCAGGAACACGGTCGAAGGCAGGATCCACATACAACATTACCAAACAATAACCAACAAAGGACAAGGTAAACATGAGGGCTTAAATACAAAACCAAGGGGAAACAAAAGCCAATGGGCAAACAGAACTCAAAACAAGATAATGAGGCAATTAACTAAAACCAATGACAAAACTAGAACTGATAATAAAGCAATCAAACAATGAACCAATGAAAACCAGACACATGAACATGGAGGGAAAACAGGACATGACAAGACTGGGAAACAGGAACATAACAATGATTTCAAAATAAGAGTGCATAAACAAAAGACAATATGGAACTTAACAGGTGCCAGAACTTAAAAATAAGAGTGCATAAACAAAAGACAATATGGAACGTAACAGAAATATACATTTTATGTGTTCAATAAAACACACACTTTATTTAATTTGAACATTAGAATTACACACAAATTACACAGGAAAAAAATACAAAATCTAACTTTCGAACTATCTACAGTAAATACATTTTTCATAAAGAGTGCAGGAGCAGAATATATATATAAATTCATAAATACTCAACAACTGCAATACCTGTGGAGAAAAGAGAGGGAGAAAAGAGGGGAGGATGACAACACCAGTAAACACAGCCCAACCTAGGCTTCTTCGCGAAACTGGTCACTCTCAGCTGAGTGCCAAGACTGAAAACAGTTCCTATTGCAAATCAAGCAAAGTCTTTTGTCATTACATTCCAGCGCGCAACAAGCTACTTGTTGCTAGATTTATTTTTAGTCCTACTTTTCTGATAGCATAGCCAAAATCTCTTAGAGGACTCTTCAAATGTAGGGACATGGGCTGTGTTTGCAAAGGGAAACTTGCATGAATATCGATACCTCCCAGCTGACGAGACAGGTTTTATTCTGAAATCTATCTGGGTTAAGTTCAACAGTCTACGCTCATCTGTTGGTGCCGCATGAATGTGTTGCCATTCCTTAAACAGTATGAAACTTTTGACGACGGCAATGTCTATGAAGTGGAATAATGAGTCTTCCATCACTTCTGAGTTTTTTGTAGGACATCGTAAGATTTTATCATTTGGTCTGACCCATCAACACCACCCATATTTTTGTTATAATCGCTGATGACAGTGGGCTGGAGGGCTACTACTTTTGTCCAGTCACCATAATTTTTTACAAACCTATTAATTTGTGTTGAGCCATTCGTATTGTGGAAATTGGAAAGGCATGTAACCACTTGCGTGTCCTGCCACTGAATTACAAGTATATTCCCCTTAATCCTACACCACCTCATATCCCCAGGAGCTGTCTTGTGTTCCCATCTTTTGATATTTTTAAATTCTGCAGGAAATAGTTTATGATTCACCCTGCATATCCCACAGGCATTAGTTCCCATTTCTAACAACAGAGCTGGGGATGTGTAAAAGTTGTCAAACCAAACATTGTGGCCCTGGTCTTTGAATGACTGCAGTAACGATTCAACCACTTTGGTGGCCAAGTCAGAGAGTATACCCAGTGTCTGATGTTGCAATTACCCATAATTTAAAACCCCACTGAGTAGGCTTGCCCTTCATATATTGTTTAAATTGTTAAACACGTTCATCTATTGCGAGATATTGGTTAGGCTGAAAGAGCTGCTGTCATTATTGTTTGAGGTGGTCCATAAGATAACGCAACTTCCTAAAGTGATCCTGATTATCTTCTGTGGTAGGGTCTACAACATGTAGAGCTGCTAAAAGAGCCTTATAGCGGTCACGCGACATAAACCCAGGCCAGTAAAAAAAAAAAAAAGTCTGAACAGCGTCTGCTCTCTGCCTCACATTACTTCAGGTGGATTTTTCATAAGCAACAAAATTGTTAAAAAAGTTATTGATATTTAGCTAAAAATGTACATAGTATTGCTTGCTAATGTCTATTTAGCAAGTTTCACAGAAAATTCGCCTTTCCAAAGTACGCCATCATTTTTTCCAGAAAAAACTAGCTTTACTCCTACAAATAAATGCTTCGTAAATAAAATGTTTTGACTTCAATAGACAATATTAACAACACATGTTAAATAACTTGTCTTACCTTGAAATATTGCCTCGGTTTTCAATTTGAAGCAGTAAATCCAACACTGGAGGTAATCTCCTGTGATATCCTCTCTGGCTGCGCTCAGGCAAATGGAGGATGACGCAAATGACGATACATTTGTTATTCATGCCCAGTAACCCCTTAACCAATCATATGTGCCTTTAGCTTATATTTTCATGAGTATCTGGCAGTGTTCAGAAATAAAATGGTGATTGGACGGAGAAGATATTGAGACAGGAACCATGGGAATAATTGTTCCCAAATTTTAACGCTCCGGCTGGAAAGGGTTGAAGGGTTTAGGAGTGTATGGAACATTATGGGTTTCCTGAATCCTTGTTATTTAACACTCTTTTTGGAATACAGTCTTGTTTCGAGCTCAGTAATTGCTAACTTTACAAAGAAAGGTGAAATTACAAAATTGGATTTGATTGGCTTAGCCAAAGGTGAACGACAGACAACTGCTAACAAAAGTCAATTGCTAACCAACTTGAAGTTAGATCATACAAATATATTGATGGTTTAATTGGATGTCTTGGAAAACATAAATTCCTCAACCTTAAATGTCCTTTTATAAACATGGTTTTAAACAAGGAGAAAGATTCAGACTCAGACCTTCATTGTTAATTCAAAAATGTCACATTATAACTAGCAACAGAGGATTTATTTGAGGACTTACTGAAGTAACAAGGTATTGTGTTCGTGCATGTGTGTGGGGGTTTGTATTTGAGGAAGAAACTCAGGAAATGAGAGAGATTGCTTCTGGGATTACCTTTTTTGTTGCAGCTCTCATCAAAAATAGCATATCTTCAAAACCACCAAGATATATATAACTTTTTTTTTCATCCCCTCTGACATGCAGGAGTGTGCAGACATGATGACTCACAAGTATGTTTGGGCCTAAAGTGTGTGCGTTACACGTATCGTGTGTGAATGTGTGTGTGAGAGGGGGAGCCGTGAGGGTTTCCCCAGAGATGTCTCAGATAATATAGAAACTGATGTACTGATCAAGTGTATCTAGCTTTGATACAGCTCAAGCCTTCATTGCTAATTTGAAAACGTAATGCAGGATTATCCACAAACAAAGCCATCAAATGAAGACAACATCACATTCCACAGATCAGAGAGTTCCTCCACGAGCCATTAGAGAGTCATAAAAATGAATCTATAGCACCTAAATTGCTGAAGGACACCGTCTCACCCATGCCTGCTTAATTTAAAACTAGGGTTTGTAATGACAGAGCTGACCAATAAAGAAGATCCTTCTTTGTTCCTCAAACTTAAACCCTCAGCATGACCTTCTGAACTTCCACACAGAGCTAAAGCAGGTTTTCTTTTAAAGGTTTCCTTGTGAGATCCTCATGGGATCCTCATCCCAGTCCCAGTACTTGAGATTTAACCCATTAAAATATACATTATTCCTAGTCTTTCTAGATAATTCTGAAAATGACTCTATGACCACTTGAATAACTGACAATGAATGATTATAGCAATATACTTGTTAAAATATGTATAGTGATTGGTAATCACTAATAACTGATAAATCGATGATTATAATCTTTAATATGGTATGATTAATCTCATTCTACTAAGAATTGTAACTATTCAACTGGATATTATACCCCCAAAAATCAGGTTTTTCATAGCATGTAATGTATCCATGTTGTAGAACAAATGAATTAACCAGTATGATTTGTAACCAGGGATTTTCATGTTTTGTTACTTACACGTATAATATTCACGAAAGAATGTCATATTTAGTATGTAAATGCTTTCTTGTTTACGAAGAGATTGTTGATGACAAGGAATGTCATGTATTTTGTACTGTTGTCCAAGGAATACTCTGGACAACAAAAGTCCAGAGTAAGTCTCACACTCTCTGCTCTACAGTTCACACACCTAACAGGAGTTGCGAGTCCTCCTTGCAGAAGGCCTCACTTCAACCAGAGAATAATTAGCACGATCATAGCAGAGTCCAAGACATCGACGGACTTTCTACAAAGCCAAAGAACCAAGCAACATGAGTAAACGCAACGCAAGGAAATGCAATGCAAGGAAACGCAAAGACATGCAAGTACATCTCCAGGCTTTTGCTCAAAGTGCTGGTGTATTTGTTGAATACTTTGAGTAATCCGATTGCAAATCGATTTAGACTCAAAAAAGGATAAATGGTTCTTAAGTCATTGATAACAGACTCTTTCACTGTATTGATCATTCTGTCACTTACTCACCAACCTGTTTCATGTTTTATGTACTAGATTAGTTTTATGTTTAGAATAGCAATACTGTATTCAAAGATAATATGACTTTGGTATATTTTGATATATAATCTCATCCCTGTTTTTAAAAGATTTTGCTTCAAAGCTATACCTAAATATATGTAAAATTATTTTCAATAAGCCATACGAATAATATTACTCCAATAAGTGAATTAATCATAATTCTCTTATTAAAGCTAATTCCTTACAATAGAAATTGTGAGCGGATTCAACAAGATGATGTAATACGATTTTAATTGTGGAAAAATGTATTCAGACAAATAATCTTGTTATTTGCCATTTATCTCATTTAAAATGGTAGTCGAACATGACTAATTCCATTATAAATTTCCTTACAGAATAAAGTAGAATAAGTTTAATTTAATTCCTTGCTCACACATATTGTTCCTAAATATAATGGTGGAAATTTGCTGCACTTTAATCTGTACCATGTACATTAATATAACCAAATTCGCCTACATATTATGGTGGAAGTATGCGGGCAGTTTAATCCGTATTTGATCGGTAGTGATCTACATCAACCAAATTTCCAACAGTAATATTAGAACTAGCAATGAATGATGCTTTTCTATGTATATGTGTATGTGAAAGTGAAAGGGGGGCGAAATATATTGAAACTTCAAAAGTTATTTTGGATAACAGAAATTGTTGTATTGATCAAGTCGTGAGGGAGCGGCTCTATTTTTTGGTCGCAACTCAAGTCTCAGTGTGTGTGTGTGTGTGTGTGTGTGTGTGTGTATGTGTAAGTGTAAGTGCGGGGGAGACAAGGGAGTTCCAGGGCTCTTTTTAACTGAAATTGAAATAAATGTAGTATATTTTAGACATTGTTTGACATTCTTAACCGATTTACTTGAACCAATGTCTTTGTTTTAACTGGTTATGTTGTTGTGGTAACCTGTACAGCTTTTTGAAATAATAGAAATATTTGGTGAAGTGATATGGAACCATTATATGGTCAAGATCTGTAACTACTTTATAGCTGTGCTTTTTCTTGAAAATTAATTGCAGAATGTCCATGAACCAATCAGAATCAAGTATTTAACAAACCTGTGGTATATATATATATATATATATATATATATATATATATATATATATATATATATATATATATATATATATATATACATACATACAGTATCTATAAAGACTCACAAATGCACATATTGGTGCTGCTATCCTTATGAGTCTCCATTGACATAATGTTTTTTATACTGTACAAACTATAGATTCAATCCCTTAACCCTACCCCCAAACCAAACCCTCAAAAAAAAAACTTTCTGCATTTTTTAATAAAAAATAAATAACAAAATGTTGATTTTTAAAGCAAATTGAATTATGGGGACACTAGAAATGTACTCATAAACCACATTTATAGCAAAATAGCATTGTAATTACCAGTTTGAAAATCTAAAAACATCCTCATAAACTACCCATATACACACACACACACACACACGTTGGTGTTGTGATCATTATGAGGACTCTCCATAGACATAATGATTTTTATACTGTAATGAACTATAGATTCCATTCCCGTACCCCTAAACCTAACCCTCACAGAAAACTTTAATCATTTTTACATTTTCAAAAAAACACAGATTATTATAATTTTTTTAAGCAATTTAATTATGGGGACACTAGAAATATCCTCATAAACCACATTTATAGCATAATACCCTTGTAGTTACCTGTTTGCAACCTAAAAAAAAGTGGTTTGTGAACCATCCAAACCTGCCCACACACACAAACAAACATACTTTATATACTGTAAATTAACATGTCACATTCTCAGCACATTCTCAAAACACATTTGTGTATATTTGTAACTACTGCGTCAGATTTGTGAGTGCATCAACACACTAAGTGTTCAAATTTTACACACATTTGTTTTGGTTGTTTTGGACGATATTGATATCACTATAACATGCATTATTTAATCTTCAAAATCTTCCCTCTGCTTTAGGGCCCTAACCTAACATACCCAAACCTGTAGTATTGTAAGAACCACTGATAGTTCACACGATATGGTGGAGGGGAAAACATAATTTGCATGAGAATTTTGATTTTTACCACGCCGTGGGGGAGGGAAAGCATATTTCTCACGAGGACATTGATAGTTCATCCAACATAGGGGAGGAGCAAACATATACAAGCTTGCACAGCAGCCTTCTAAACAATTTCTCTTGGTGTTCTCTGGGCACTCTCTTTATACTCTCTCTCAATTGAATATTACCTCATAGCAAAAGTTTTCTGTCAATGAGGTTTAGTCACAGTTCTTTGGCAGTGAAATTGACAGAGGAGAATGTGTCTGAGACAGAGAAACAAGGCAGGGCCGATGAGAGTGTGACAAACTTGCAGCAATATGGGATGTATGGGACAAGTGGGTCCAGCGATTATCCTTTCTTTACAATCCAGGCCCCCACGTCACTGTGGATGAATGTCTGGTTGCATTTTGTGGGTACTGTCCCTTCAGACAATACATACCATGCAAACCGGCCAAATACAGTATCAAAATATGGGCAGCATGTGATGCACAGACCAGCTATGCCTAGAATATGCAGGTTTACAATGTTAAATCCCCTAGGGAAGCACCTGAAAAGGGCATGAGAGTGGTACTAGACATGGTTGAAGAGCTGAATGTTCATGACATAACATGTGATAATTTTTTTTCCCATCGTACACCCTGGGTGAGGAACTGCTGAAAAGGAAGGTTACCATCTTGGGGACTGGAGTAGTGCACTGGAGCTTCCCTCTGAGCTTCTTGCAATGAAGAACAGGAAGGTAACATCTTCAATGTATTGTCCCAAGTAAGGGAAAATGTCCTGTCGAGGAGCACCATGCACAAAGATGCTGCCCTGAGCACCAGAGAAGACAGAAAACCACAAATGGTCTTGGACTACAACAAGACAAAGGGAGGGGTTGATAATCTAGACAAGGTCACAGCCACCTACATCTGCCAATGCATAACAGCCCATTGGTCCCTTATCATTTTCTTCAACATCATTGATGTGAGTGCCTACAATGCCTTTGCATTATAGACTGAAATAAACAAGGACTGGAACAGCAAAGGGAGTCGAAGGACAATTTTCCTGGAGCAGCTAGGTTACGCACTGGTGAAACCTCATGTCAAGAGAAGACGGTGCCTTTCAAGAGCATCAACAGCTTCTGCAACTGTTGTGAAGAACATCCAAATGGAGATACACACCCCAGTGGTTCAAACTGCAGACAGGAAATGTGGCAGGTACCAGGTCTGTCCCAACAGAAATGACTCCAAGACCAGCAACACCTTTATGAGATGCAATAAATACATCTGCAAGGACCACATCCCACACTCTCTGCAAATCATGTGCACAGTAGTGCAGATAAAAGGCTGGACTATACCTTTTGGTGGGCTGTAAGAAAAATAATATGCTGTTCATATTCTGTCTATGCTGTTTGTATTCTTTCAAACTCATTTTGGTGACTTTGTAACTTTATTTTCACACATACATTTTTGCATACATGGCAATTGCAGTAACATATAACAATCCCTGACACAATGCTCAAATGTATTTTTTAAATGTGTGTTTCTTTTTCTTTTTTTTAAGCAAATAACTGTTACGTGTTTCTTACTGATGTTCTGACGATGATGTTCTGTTTTGCAAATAAAATCCTTCTTAATATTTGAAATTGTGTTTGTTTTCCCTGGGGTCAAATTGACCCTGAACATAATACATGTTACTATCCTTGATAACAGAAATTGTTTTATTTAAATGGTTATTTAGGTAATCAACAAAGAAACATAAAAAACCTGACACATAAGCTTGGGTAAAAATCATATTCTAGAGGTTTAAATTGCTGGGGTCAAATTGACCCCAAGGATAAAAGATGGTAGTAAATTTGAGGAAAACATCATAAAAGCAGGGTTGGGATTAACAGAATACATTTAATGAGATTTCGTATATAAAATACAAAATATTAGTAACTGTATTCCACTACAGATACAATATAAATTATTGGTAATTAGAATAAAGTCACATTCAAAAAGTATTTAGATTACTGAAGAGATTATTTTGCATTTTATTGTCATTTGTTTAATTTAATATTTAGTCCATTCGGATAGAAAACATTTATACACAGGCACGTGCACACATATTCATCAAAGGGGGCTTGAGTACCTGCCATTTTTCTCCCTCGAAAGTGCCCATTTTTCTGGGGTGCTTTTTTTTATTTAAATAAATTAATATATATATATTGTGGCAGCGGGGGCGTGGTCAAGCGCCCGTCTGGAGAGGGGGAGCGGTAAGGGCGCTTGCACCTGAGCTAAAATATGTCTAACACCTGTCTCTAATTTCAGTGAGCACGGGGAGAGCGGCATATAAGAGCCACAACACCGCCAGTCGAGACAGAATGCCAGTCCAGCGTTGGCAGACTCATTTAAAAGACATTACAACCCCTTTAAAAAGATCATTTGTGTTCAATTTGTGTTCCCCCGTTACCTTTGAAAAATTCTCCAGAAGAGTTCTCCAGTCTGTCATCGTGTCCTTCTTCCCCTGTCCAGTCGAGTCCCTTGTTACACTGGTGCCGAAACCCGGGACAAATAGTCATGGAAGGTCGCCCCGTAGAGTCAATGGCGCGATCAATGGGCAGCCCGCCTCATACCTCTATTGTCCGGGGAAGCCCAACTCGCGGCTCAACAACTGCCGGCAGCGAACCTCCTGGCCTACCCCGATCTGAGAAGAGCCATTATGCAACGGGTTGGTCGGAGCCCCGAGGAGAATCGTCAGCTCTTCCGGGCCATTAAGCTGGACAAAGCCGACCGCCCGTTCGCGTTTGCTCAGCGGCTCCGTGATGCCTGCCGGAAGTGGCTGCTAGTGGGGGACCGCGGCGTCGAGGGTCTCATCGATCAGGTGGTGCTGGAGCAATTCACCCAGCGATTACCCAAGAGAACGGCGGAGTGGGTCCAGTGCCACCGCCCGACGTCGCTGGAGGCAGCCGTGCAGCTTGCGGAGGACCACATGGCGGTGGTCCCGAGGGCGGACGAGCCCTCTCTCTCTCTCTCTCTCCCTCCCCTCCCCCTGTGTTTTTTTCCGCTCTTCCCCATCCCCCTCCCCCCTCTCGCTCTGTCTTCCTTCCAGGGTCCATTCCTGCCCCCCGCAGGCGAGGAGCCTGGCAGAGACCCACGGTGGCATCGCACACCCCCCCCCGCCACATTCAGCCGCTCTCCCCCTCAGGTGGGGGCGTCCGCCGACGCAGGTACGGGTGTGGCGCCTGGGCCAGCCTGTTGGAGGTGCGGGGACCCGGGCCACTTCCGCGATCAGTGTCCGATGATGGAAGTGGGGACGGTGGTTCGGGTCTCCGATCCACCACATGCTGCCCCCGATCGGACTGGAGCGTACCGGATTCCGGTAAGAATCCAGGGGGGTACACACCAAGCATTGCTGGATACCGGTTGCAATCAGACCACCATCCATCAACGCTTGGTTCAACCCGGGGCTTTGGGCACAGCTAGACGTGTGTGGGTGAGGTGTGTGCATGGGGATATTCACAAGTACCCGATGATGACCTTGTTAGTGAAATTCCGGGGAAAAAAGCATAGAGTAGAGGCAGCGGTTAGTCCCCGCCTCACCCATCCTCTGATTTTGGGAACCGATTGGCCAGCGTTTAAAGATGTGTTAGGGGGAGTTTGTACGGATGGGTCCTGCACTAAAGTGGGGAGATGTGCGATGTGCGATGCTTTGACAGGGGAGGCGGAGCCGGGGCCGTCCTCGGCTGCTCCAAATCGGGATGACGAGGAGAGGGGCGACGCTTCCGCCCCTCCTCTTCGCAGGGAATTCCCTGACGAGGATTTCCCTTTGGAGCAGTCGCGGGACGAAACCCTCAAACATGCCTTTGGTCAGGTAAAAATGATCGATGGTCAGCGTCTTCAGCCAGACATCGCACTCGCATACACCTATTTTTCAATTATAAATGACCGACTATATAGAGTGACGCAGGACACTCAAACTAAAGAAAATAGGACACAGCTTTTGATTCCACGGAGCCGCCGGGAAATGTTATTCCAAGCGGCTCATTATAATCCCATGGCAGGTCATCTAGGGGAAAGAAAAACACTTCTCCGACTAATAGCCCGTTTTTATTGGCCGGGCATTAGCGGTGACGTCCGCAGGTGGTGTGCGGCGTGCCGCGAATGCCAGTTGGTAAACCCACCGGCCACCCCAAAAGCGCCATTGCGCCCTCTTCCGTTGATCGAGGTCCCCTTCGAGAGAATTGGAATGGACCTCGTCAGGCCATTAGAGCGGACAGCACGGGGACATCGCTTTGTGTTAGTCCTAGTGGATTACGCAACGCGATATCCGGAAGCAGTGCCGCTAAGCAACATTTCAGCACGTAGTGTTGCTGGGGCACTCTTCAAAATAATCTCCCGGGTGGGGATTCCAAAAGAAATCCTCACCGATCAAGGCACAACGTTTATGTCACGCACACTTCGCGAACTTTACGATCTATTGGGCATTAAATCGATTCGCACTAGCGTGTATCATCCGCAGACAGATGGCCTAGTGGAACGTTTTAACAAAACCCTCAAAAACATGATTCGTAAGTTCGTGCACGAGGATGCTAAAAACTGGGACAGATGGATCGATCCCCTGTTGTTTGCAGTGCGAGAGGTCCCGCAAGCCTCAACCGGCTTCTCTCCATTTGAGCTGTTGTATGGGCGATGCCCGCGCAGCATCTTAGATGTTTTACGAGAAGGCTGGGAGGAAGGACCTACAAATAGCAACAATGAAATTCAATACGTTCTTGACCTCAGAGCAAAGCTCCACACTTTGGGAAAACTAACACAGGAGAATTTGCTCCGGGCCCAAGAACGTCAATGCCGGCTGTACGACAGGGGAACGCGGCTGAGGGAATTTGCACCGGGAGATAAAGTTCTTGTATTGCTTCCCACATCGAGCTCCAAATTACTCGCCAAGTGGCAAGGGCCCTTTGAGGTCACACGACGAGTGGGGGATCTCGATTATGAAGTTAAGCGAACCGACAGAGGGAATGCGCGTCAAATCTACCACCTCAACCTCCTTAAATTGTGGAGGGAGGCGGTCCCTGTATCGTTGGCTACGGTGGTCCCGGAGAGGGCGGAGCTCGGACCGGAGGTAAATCCAAACCCAGATCTCAATGCCCCGGTCATTTGTGGAGACCACCTCTCCCCGTGCCAACGAGCAGAGGTTGCTAGGTTGCAGAAGGAGTTTGCGGACGTGTTTTCTCCCCTGCCGGGTCGCACGAACCTCATCCAGCACCATATCGAGACCGAGCCGGGGGCGGTCATTCGTTGCTGCCCTTATCGCCTCCCCGAGCATAGAAAGAAAATTGTCCGGGACGAATTGGATGCCATGCTTGATATGGGGGTAATAGAAGAATCCCACAGCGACTGGTCCAGCCCGGTCGTTCTTGTTCCCAAGAGTGACGGGTCGGTGCGGTTCTGTGTGGATTATAGAAAAGTCAACGCGTGTCTAAATTTGACGCGTACCCAATGCCCCGCGTTGATGAACTGCTCAATCGGTTAGGTACTGCTCGCTTTTATTCGACATTGGATTTAACAAAGGGTTATTGGCAGATCCCCTTGACACCAATCTCCCGAGAAAAAACAGCCTTCACCATGCCGTTTGGATTACACCAATTCGTGACACTTCCGTTCTGTTTGTTCGGAGCCCCAGCCACGTTCCAGCGTTTAATGGACCGTGTCCTCCGGCCGCAATCTGCTTATGCCGCTGCCTACATAGACGATATTATTATTTATAGTAATGACTGGCAGCGGCATATACAACATCTGAGGGCGGTCCTGAAGTCGCTGCGGCGGGCAGGGCTCACTGCAAACCCTAAGAAGTGCGCGATTGGGCGTGTGGAGGTGCGGTATCTGGTGTTCCGCTTGGGCCATGGCCAGGTGCGTCCCCAAATTGATAAAACCGCGGCGATTGCGACTTGCCCTAGGCCCAAGACCAAAAAGGGGGTGAGGCAGTTCCTGGGGCTGGCTGGCTACTACAGAATGTTCGTACCTAATTATTCGGACGTCACCAGCCCGCTGACTGACCTCACTAAAAAGGGGGCTCCAGATCCAGTCCAATGGTCGGAACAGTGCCAGCAGGCGTTCACACAAATTAAAGCCGCACTCTGTGGGGGGCCGCTCTTGTATTCCCCTAACTTCTCTCTCCCTTTCTTATTACAGATGGATGCTTCAGACAGAGGGCTGGGGGCCGTACTCTCGCAGGTGGTGGAGGGGGAGGAGCGCCCGGTGCTATACATCAGTAGGAAGCTCTCCTTGAGGGAAACGAAGTATAGCACCGTGGAGAAGGAGTGTCTAGCTATCAAGTGGGCGGTCCTCACACTCCGCTACTACCTGCTGGGGCGGGCCTTCACCCTCTGCTCGGATCATGCCCCACTGCAGTGGCTCCACCGCATGAAGGATACTAACGCCCGGATCACCCGTTGGTATCTGGCTCTCCAGCCTTTTAAGTTCGAGGTGGTCCACAGACCGGGGGTGCAGATGGCTGTCGCCGACTTCCTTTCCAGAAATGGGGGGGGAGTGGTAGGCAGGCCGGATGACGCCCCGGCCTGAGTCGGGCAGTGGGGGTATGTGGCAGCGGGGGCGTGGTCATGCACCCGTCCGGAGAGGGGGAGCGGTAAGGGCGCTTGCACCTGAGCTAAAATATGTCTAACACCTGTCTCTATTTTCAGTGAGCACGGGGAGAGCGGCATATAAGAGCCACAACACCGCCAGTCGAGACAGAATGCCAGTCCAGCGTTGGCAGCCTCATTTAAAAGACATTACAACCCCTTTAAAAAGATAATTTGTGTTCAATTTGTGTTCCCCCGTTACCTTTGAAAAATTAAAGAAACCTTACCTTTGAGTTCTCCAGCCTGTCATCGTGTCCTTCTTCCCCTGTCCAGTCGAGTCCCTTGTTACATATATATATATATATATATATATATATATATATCAGGTAGGGAGATGAGACCATGTTGAGTTCCACAGCAGCCCCTCCCAGCTCCTATCCCAGTTGTGTTTTTTCTTGGCTTGTGTGGAGGTGAGTGGTGATGAACAAAAGACTAAGCTACCAGTCCCTTGACTTTACAGCTAATTAGCCATAAGACAAATATAGATAACTTGTGTCTTACTAACATGCTTGACTCATGAGCTATAGATAATGTAATAAGTTAGCTACAGTTTAGCTAAGGAAATATATCATGGCCATACATGCTAATGTACTGTATTTAATGGAGACACTACAGGTGAATACAGTAACATTTGTGCCTAATAATGTCATCATATTGATCGCCACATTGATATGCAAATTATGGGTTAACTAATTAAAATGGATTAATTTGCATACATTTGACAAGGCACTACAGGTAAATAGGACACAAGGCTCAAAATTGCAACCATTCATATTTTAGATTGGTTTATATTAGCTGTCAATCACTCCCTTTCACCTCGCTCTGTTGTCACGTGACAGGGAGCTAACTAGCGCGCGAAATGTAAAGAGCTGTAGAGAGAAGATGAAAAGAACACTGAGAGATTTATTTTGTAAGCCGCCTAAAGTTACATATAATGTTGTTGGTAATGGCGATCATGTGGTGAATGTGGATCCACCAGCGGAAAACAAGGCTTATAGTTTTTGGAGAGAGTGGCTGAAAGACTTCGAGTGGCTCCACTATGAAAATGCCTCAATACATTGCGTTCATTGTAAAGCCTGTGGGACAGAGGTTGCAGGTAACACTGTGTTCGCCACTGAATCCACACATTTTAAGCATGAGAGATTGATTAAACATGGGGAGAGCGCCAAGCACAAGAAATTCCAGGACAAGTGTGTGGCAAAGAATTCAGGATCAGGTCCGATCGCCAAAGAAGAGCTCGCCTTCACTAAGTTAATTTTGAGCCCTGGGATAAACAAAATAACTGAAGCATATCACCACAGAAATTCTTCAGTTAATGACTTACATCAAGAGTATTTTCAGCATTAAAATATTAGCATTTTTATTTTGTAGAAATGATTATTATTTGTATTATTATTATGATTATTATGTAGAAATCTGTTGAGTACGAAACAAGTTGCTTGTGTGAGGGATTTAAATTGGTAAGGATGTCAGAGTTGTGTTAATATATTAATCATTTGTAAAAAAAAAAAAAAAATTATAATTATGAGAAGTACCATTTTTTCCACTTGAGCCCCTGCCCCCCAATATTTCTGTGCACGTCCCTGTTTAAACATATAAATGATGTGGTCCAAAGTGCATTTGAACAGCGGTGAAACACTTTTTTTATTATATGTTATATTCATACGAGCAGACAAAGAAGCAAGTTTGAAGTAAGTTTGCAGCAGAAGAAACAGAAATAAACATTGTGTAAATTGTCAGCTTTATGCTAAGCTAAAATGCTATTTGTAGCCATTTAACATGCACGTTACCAGGCACAATCATACTTTTTTAACAAGAAAATTCATGTTGGATCATAATTCCTTTTTTCTAGTAAGACCTTTGATATTAGGTCAAAAATCTTATACTTGATTATAATTTTTGTATTGTTTTCCTGTAAAAATATCTAAAAATCCTTAAAACAAGATCAGTATGATTTATGTTGTTTTAGAAATAACACTTCATAAGATATTTAGGTTTTTCAGAGAATGTATTTATTAACATGTGTATATTGTCTAACTGTACTGGCATAGTTTTTATAGTCAAAGCAAGTGAAAAAAATCTACCAGTGCTGAAGAAGTAATCCAAAGCATTTAGAATACATTACTGACCATGAGAATGTAAGTGTGAATGTGTGTGTGAATGGGTGAATGGGACAAAGCATAAAGCGTTTTGGTAAAAAAGGCACTATATAAATGCAGACCATTTATATTTTACAGCATGTATTCTGTAATCTGTAGTAGAATACATTTCAAAAGTAACCCTCACCAACCCTGCATAAAAGGTAGTCCTATCTTCCATGCTATGGAATTACTTGAATTAGGTGCTATATGATATCCTGATATCTCTATATCAGTGTTTGCGAGTAGCTTACTAAAAGTAGCCAATGACAAGTACTTAGTACAATACAAACTTAACTCACAGTTACTTACTAACTTCTCTACTTTGGAGTATTTTGGAATATTGTACAAAAAAAAAAATGCTATACAGTTTAAAGAATATTTAAAATTGAATTGAAACAAACAAACAAAAAAAAAAAAAAAAAAAAAAAAAACTGTAGTATGAACACAACTGTTTTTTTTTTGTTTGTTTTTTCTTTCTTAATAGATTAGCTTTTCAAGTAACACACTACATTTTACAGCTAGAATAGCAGTGTAACATGACAATACATTGCATTGCTGTTTTTTTATTTATCAAATTAGATTGCACATACAGCCTAATAGCTGAGGTAATAATCAAACAAGAGATCCTAAAATTTACTTTCACAATCTTGCAATTGAAATTCTGATTTGTCAGTTTGTTCAGATCGTTATTTAATGAAGAGGTTCAAAATGTTACAATTTACAGATGTGTCTCTGTCCAGAAGTCCGTGCAAATTTCATCTTTTTGTTGCAAAATATTCACCACTGTTCATCACTATGTTTCAAATCTGTTATACTCTAGGTTTTGTATTTAGTGTAAATATTTGTGTTTAATTTTTAAAGTTTACTGCTGTCACTCTAATTGAGAATCATTTATTCAAAAACCCTCCTTTAACAACTTATTTATACTTAAATGTATTAAAATTATGAGTAGGTTGGCAAGCTACATTTTAAAAGTAGTTTCCCCAGCAGTTCTTCATATTACTTGTGACAGCTGGAACATTATATGCATACATCTTTCAGAATACGTATTCTTGGCCAGGAAATATATTACACTTAACTCTGAGGCCTTCATAAAAGTAAGTGTAACATAATTTGTAATTCATCACAAGAATGGATTGGCTGTTCATCCAGTATGTTCTTGTAATGATGTGCCTGAACACCTTGCAGAAAATCTTGAACACATGATTGGTTAAGAAGGCAATCTATGACACTGCAAAAATCTTCCATTTTGTAACCTTCCCTTCCCTTTTTGTTTCCTGTTGGGAAAGGAAAAACTCATAGAAATCAATATGCCACAAAGGAAGAGCAAAAGCATCTTTGAAACAGGGCCTTGCTAGCAACTCAGACATTAATGTAAAGCTTTTAACATGTAAAGGATACCATGAGTTAAGTAGAGTAGAAAGCCTTGCACAGTTCACAAGGCTTGTATCCTGGCTGATGTGTGTCACTTTAAAATATAGCTGTACATTTACCACATTAAATGCAATTAAGAATAAAAAATAATGGCCAACAGTAACCGAGACATTTCCATCAGCAATAGTGCTTTCTTTACATAAACCTCCCCATCACTTCATTTTAGATGAATGTAGTTCTCTAAATTGATTTTCAAAGTGGGCATACGTTGAGGTATTTGTTATGTATGGCTGTGTTTTCACAGTCCCCCTCTCTATATAATCTGCACATTATTTAAAAAAAAAAAAAAAAGAGAGAGAGAGAGAGATAGTCTGTCAGTTTAATTTCAGAACCCAAAGCTGAGGAGAGAATGCACAAAATGTTTTTATTTTTAATGAGTTTTATATTGAATGAGCATACAAGCCTTCACAATGGTGCCTGCTGTCATTTTAGAGATTTGAAATACTATGCTCTGAAAATGTTCTGTACAATCAGACATGTTTGTGAAAGTGTTCCGTACAATCAGGCATGTTTGTGCACATATATGTCTCTTTTATTTGGTGTGGGTGGTAAATGCCCTTAGAAGTTATTATATGCAGAGCTGCACACATCCTCCTCAAAAATGAATAGCACTGTTTAACTGAAAGCACGCCTTGCCTTCCTCTATAAAAAAATCTGTGGTAATTGCTGGTTCCTACTCAGACTTCCAGCTGAGGTTCTCTGGAGCCACTGGACATGAAGATTAATATTGAATTTGAAAAGAACACCAACTATGTTGCTTTCTATAAGGAGCATTACCTTCCACAACCTTGGTACAGCCTTTCTGTACTTGTGAATGGAAAATCTTATGATCTGAGTCCAGAACAAACCAGCTAAAATATCTATTGTATAAGTAAATTAATTGTGTTACAGCATAAAACCATGCCATTAAATTATTAAAGTGAAACAGACATTAACCAAAAATAGAAAAAAAAAAAAAAAAATCAAGGCATTGAATATGATAAAACCAACTGTTACGACCCCTCTAAGATTTATCTAGGAGCCAGAGGAGCAACATTAAATAAACATGGCAAAACTGTGGAAACAATAGCAAGCGGCAAGAAACTATGAACGAACCCAAACTGTCAATGAAAAATGTGATTTATTAAACAAAAAGGGAAAAGAAACTATTAACAATAAAATGAATGCACAACAATATTGAGGCTAAAAGCCACCAACAAAAAGTACAATTTTACAATAAGGAAAACAAAAGAATAATGAAGAAGAAAAAGAGAAAACAAAACTCAGCAAAAACTACCCAAAAGAAAAGGGGACTCTAATGACGCCAAAAGAAAGAAAGAAACAAAAGAAAACAATTCTAACTCATTTCAAACCTCTTACCTACCTAATGAAAAGGAAAGAAAGAATTGTTTCTTCAGCGCCAAGCGCCGTATTCTTCCCATTCTAAACTAACCAAAAACAAAAACATACAATGGGTGGCGTTCACCTCTTACCTGGGGTTTCTATACACAGAGTTATCTAGATGCTGCACAATGGAAGTCGTACGACATCTTCCCTATCCCCATTCCTCGGAGCAAAGGTAAACATCAAGAGCGCGAGCTCTACACAGATCAGAACACCATCCAAAACAAGAAGTTAATCGAACAAAGTAATAACCAAGAATTAACAAACACAAACTAGCATAAGCAAATAACAAATCAAACGAGTCCCAAACAAAAACAAATCACAATGACAGCAAAAAACGGAAACAAAAATGGGACCCCCTTCCACTCTTTTCCAGCGTCTTTTAATCTGGTAGCGGGAAACATTACGGATAGCGGATGGGTCGACGTCACATGCCTCAATGATGACTGACAGTCTCCTGAGCCAATCAGCGATCGAGGAAGGACGTCCTAAAAGATCGATCGATAGAGAGAGAGAGAGAGAGAGAGAGAGAGAGAGCGCGCACGCAGGAAAACAAACACAGGCACTCCCACAAAATACCTACGTACGTAACACTCCCACACTTAAGAACAAACTTGTTTGTGAAAAAAAAACAACAAAACAAACAACAACCACTAAACTCTCGAAAGAGCATCAGCCAACACATTTTCGGACCCCTTCTTATGTCGGATATCCAGGTTGTAGTTCTGGGCAATAACAGCCTAACGCATCAACCATTGGTTGTGATTACACATTCGAGTCAAGAACACGAGAGGGTTGTGATCTGTATACACCACAATCGGAAGACTACTAGAACCCAGATAAACCTCAAAGTGTTGTAGCGAGAGTAACAAAGCAAGAGCTTCTTTCTCAATTGTCGAATAATTCAGCTGATGTTTGTTAAACTTACGAGAATAATAGCTGATAGGATGTTCTATGCCATTGGCATCCTCTTGAATAAGAACCCCCCCAGCACCCACGGCGCTTGCATCAACCTCCAATTTAAAATGCTGGGCACAATTAGGTGCCATTAAGACAGGTGCATTGCACATCAGAGTTTTGACTGAATCGAAAGCATGTTGACTCTCAACTGACCACTCATAAGCATTAGATGGACTAAGCAGTGAAGTAAGGGAACTCACAACGGTCAAGAAATTCTTACAGAAACCACGATAATAGCCTGCCATTCCCAGGAACCTCCGCAACTCTCTACGGGTAGTAGGAATTGGAAATTCAGCTATGGCAGTTACTTTGGCTTCCACTGGTCTCACTTGGCCTTGACCAACCTCCTTACCAAGGTAGGTAACAGTGGCTTTGCCAAATTCACATTTCGCTAAGTTAAGGGTAAAATTTGCTTTAGCGAGTCGTGCAAATACTGTCCTCAACAGGCTAATGTGTTCTGTCCAACTTAACGAATACAACACCAGATCATCAAGATACGCGTTGCAATTTGGTACATCATGTAGAACGATGTCAACAAGACGTTGAAAAGTTGCTGGGGCATTTCGAAGCCCGAAAGCCATCGACGTGTACTGGAGGAAATTGTCTGGAGTTACGAATGCTGAAATTTCTGAAGCTTTTGAGGTAAGTGGCACCTGCCAATATCCTTTTAGCATATCGAGTTTTGTAACGAAACGTGCAGAACCAATATTATCGATACAATCTTCCATTCAAGGTAACGGATAACTATCTGGCACAGTCACCGCATTCACCCTACGATAATCTGTGCAAAATCTCACTGTGCCATCAGATTTGGGAACAAGTAGACATGGAGAACTCCACGGACTGTAACTGGACTTGGCCAAACCATTATCCAACAGATACTCCACCTCTTTACTCATCACAGACCTTTTCATTGCATTTACACGGTAAGCATGTTGCTTAATAGGTCGAGCTCCGTTCACATCAATATCATGTTTCAGAACATTTGTTTGTGTAGGACCATCACCAAACAGACATTTAAAATCAGAAAGTACTTTTACAATGTCCATTCTCTGTTTCACAGTCAAATGACTAACATGCGAATGAAGATCTCTTAAAATCTCAGAATTTTCCAACCTTAAACCCTGCTGAAAAGCATGGCGAAGCACCACACCATCCGAGTCTACCTCCGAGATATCAGGAGATCACTTCCGATCCACGGCCATCGCAACAGAAGAAACAGCGGGCCCTGCCGTCTGTCCTGTGACGCTCGCCGTTGACGACTCTCTAGTATGATAAACTTTCAACATGTTTAGATGACACACACGGGTTTTTCGTTTCCGATCAGGTGTACGCAACATATAATCAGTTTCACTCATTCTCCTTTCCACAACATAGGGACCAAAGAAACGAACAGATAATGATGATCCTGGAACAGGTAACAACACAAGCACTTTGTCTCCCGGTTGAAAAGATCGCGCTACCGAGTGTTTATCGTATGTACTCTTCATACCTTTCTGGGCATCTGCAAGACATTCTCGGGCCAGCGACCAAGCAGTATGCAGACGATCTCGAAACTGACTTACATAATCTAATATGCTAGGGTTGGTATTCGAGCTAGGTGCTAAAATTCGTTCTTTAAGAACTCTCAACGGACCTCTAACTTGGTGTCCGAACACAAGTTTGGCTGGGCTAAAACCGAGAGATTCTTGAATGGTCTCTCTAACAGCAAACAAAACTAAGGGAACTCCCTCATCCCAATCGTTAGCAGTATCCTGACAATATTTCCTAAGCATCGACTTAAGAGTTTGGTGAAAACGTTCAAGTGCGCCCTGGCTCTGCGGGTGATACGCACTTGAGACTCGATGAGAAATTGCTAATGACTCAAGTACTTGCTTAAAAAGTTTAGATAGAAAATTCGTACCTTGATCAGTTTGCACTACTTTCGGGAGACCGAAGGTGGAAAAGAATTTCATCAACGCCTTGCTGACTACAGGTGCAGTGATTTTCCTCAAAGGAATCGCCTCTGGAAACCTGGTATTCACACACATAATAGTTAACAGAAACTGGTTACCAGACTTAGTCTTAGGTAATGGACCAACACAGTCAACCATCACATGTTCAAACGGTTCTCCAATCGCGGGTATAGGAATCAACGGAGCAAGTGGTATGCTCTGATTTGGCTTCCCAACAATCTGACAAGTATGACAAGTACGACAGTATTGAACAACATCTTTCTTTAATCCTGGCCAAAAGAAATGACTCAAAATCCTATTATATGTCTTGGTAACTCCTAAATGACCAGCAAGCTGGTGATCATGAGCTAAGAACAAGACGTGTTGACGATAAGAATACGGAACCACAATTTGATAAACAACATTCCAATCTAAGTTCTCGTCAACATGAGAACACCACTTCCTCATCAGTAGATCCTTATCGATGAAGTAAGCAAATTTTCTGTCCTTAACGACATCAACAGATACAGCAGCCTTAAAAGTGTTAATGAGTGTTTTATCCTCCTTTTGTGCAGTAATAATTTTCTCACGAGACACAGGTAACTTCAGTAACTCTGCATCAGACTCAACTACACCTTTGTTTTTGGTGTCTGAACTATCTTCCCTTTCCTGATTCACATCCAATAATGTGTCACCAGTCAAAAATGGAAACATGAACGAGCTAGACAGATCCACTACATCACCCACTCTGCGCGACTGAGCACGTGTGACAGCGCAAGCTGGAAAAACTTCAGAGTAAGTTTCAGCTAATCCTTCTAACTCACAGGACACATTTGGTTCTTCAATGACTTCAATCACAGACATTACCTTCCCACCTGCCAAGTCATTTCCAAGGATAAAATCAACACCCTTCACAGGAAGTGAAGGACACACAGCCACTCTAACAAAACCAGTGCACAATTGACTCTGTAAGTGCACATGATGCAGCGGAAATTTCATACAACCCATCTCAATTCCCTGCACGATCACACTAGAACCACAGAAAGTATCACCAGACAACTGTATTTTATCTGCTAAAATAAACGATTGCATCGCACCAGTGTCTCTGAGTATTCTTATTTCTTTCTGATCTTCTGTTTTTCCAGACAGAGATATTAACCCTTTCGACACAAAAGGTCGATAACTCTCATCAATTCTATCCTCAGTATTCACTTTAACAGCAGTTTTAACAGTTTGCACAAACCCCACGCCCTTCAGTTGAGACAGATTTGCGCCAGAACCACATCATCCACATTGACATCTCTGCCTGCATCCAGATCCCCTACGTTTGACATAGGCAACACCTGCAACTCATTCAAATGTCAGATTAAGACGTTTTATATCTTTCTTAAGAGACTGTTTACTCACCACAATCTGAAAATGGTCTGCGATCTGCAACAAATCCTGCTTCCTGCACAAATTAAGTTGCTCTACAGATGGACGGATGACAAAATCTTGTAAGTTAAACATTTCCATAGTGAATAACAATCCGATAAGCATAACACTACCACACTGCATGAGTAATCTCCATACTGTCACAACACAACAAACCGCGCGATGTCCCTTTCTTGCCACCACTAACACGTCCACAAAATTACCATATTTTTATTTTTTTTTCTTTCAGGGTTTTTTTTTATTTTATAATAATCTTTTATTACTATAGATCCCGGACGAGCCCCCATTTAATGTTACGACCCCTCTAAGATTTATCTAGGAGCTAGAGGAGCAACATTAAATAAACATGGCAAAACTGTGGAAACAATAGCAAGCGGCAAGAAACTATGAACGAACCCAAACTGTCAATGAAAAATGTGATTTATTAAACAAAAAGGGAAAAGAAACTATTAACAATAAAATGAATGCACAACAATATTGAGGCTAAAAGCCACCAACAAAAAGTACAATTTTACAATAAGGAAAACAAAAGAATAATGAAGAAGAATAAGAGAAAACAAAACTCAGCAAAAACTACCCAAAAGAAAAGGGGACTCTAATGACGCCAAAAGAAAGAAAGAAACAAAAGAAAACAATTCTAACTCATTTCAAACCTCTTACCTACCTAATGAAAAGGAAAGAAAGAATTGTTTCTTCAGCGCCAAGCGCCGTATTCTTCCCATTCTAAACTAACCAAAAACAAAAACATACAATGGGTGGCGTTCACCTCTTACCTGGGGTTTCTATACACAGAGTTATCTAGATGCTGCACAATGGAAGTCGTACGACATCTTCCCTATCCCCATTCCTCGGAGCAAAGGTAAACATCAAGAGCGCGAGCTCTACACAGATCAGAACGCCATCCAAATCAAGAAGTTAATCGAACAAAGTAATAACCAAGAATTAACAAACACAAACTAGCATAAGCAAATAACAAATCAAACGAGTCCCAAACAAAAACAAATCACAATGACAGCAAAAACCGGAAACAAAAATGGGACCCCCTTCCACTCTTTTCCAGCGTCTTTTAATCTGGCAGCGGGAAACATTACGGATAGCGGATGGGTCGACGTCACATCCCTCAATGATGACTGACAGTCTCCTGAGCCAATCAGCGATCGAGGAAGGACGTCCTAAAAGATCGATCGATAGAGAGAGAGAGAGCGCGCGCGCAGGAAAACAAACACAGGCACTCCCACAAAATACCTACGTACGTAACACCAACACTGAAGGCCATCATTAAAAAGGTGAGAAAATGTTACTGTAAACAATAAATTATACAACAGAGGTTATATTTATAGAAATAAACATGGAAATATATCAAAGTGCTTTCAAACATCAAATACAGTATATATATATATCTATAAATACATTTTGAAGGATGATTGTAGGGTTTGATTTGTTACTGTAAACCCTGAATTTGGAGCAAATTCAGTGTTTAGGGAAGCATAGTGGCAGGATCAAGCTTTAAAGCAGGGCTCTGTGCAGACAACCTGGAATGGAAAACACTTCGTAACCAAAAAGTAAATGTCATGGAGTGGCTTAAAAATTGCTATTCACAATTTGATTGTCTGTAACGATTTTGCCAAGAAGAATGCACAAATATTACAGAGGACTTGTTCAATATGGATAGACACTTACTCAAAGAGACTCAAAACTCTAATTGCTGCCATAGGCATTCACTCTCAAAATGGTTTAGAATTATGCATTTAATTATTTTCAGACATCTAGAATGTATGATAAAATGTGTAAAAGTCCAAAGGGAATTAATACTTTTTATTGGCATATTCATATCTAGGCCTATATCGTAATAACTCACTTTGGACTTTATCACATTTAATATTGTCACAGCATTGGGACTATGATGTTTTTAACTGAGAGCATCAATAAAATTGTTAATTCCCATTGGACTTTTATCACATTTTAAAGTGTTTCTACATGGGCCTGTTACATTATAATATAAATATAACCATTATTTTGCATTGGCTTAATGTATATTGTGTTGATTCACTCATGGTACCAGTTATTTGGGGACAAAAATAATGAATTCCTCTTTTGTTGTATTTCTTATCTGTAGCTGCAGCCTTTGACACAGTCAACCATCAGATCCTTCTCTCCACCCTCTCTACTCTGGGCATCAGAGGAACTCTGCTTGACTGGTTGACCTCCTATCTCTCAAATAGGTCCTTCAAGATAGCCTGGAGAGGTGAGGTATCCAAGCCACATCAGTTACTTACTGGGGTACCTCAGGGATCAGTGCTTGGGCCACTTCTCTTCTCCATATACACAACATCACTGGGACCCATCATTCAGTCACATGGTTTCTCTTACCACTGCTACGCTGATGACACGCAACTGTACTTGTCTTTTCAGCCCAACGACACCACAGTGACTGCTCAAATCGCTGCCTGTCTGGCAGACATCTCGGCCTGGATGAAGGAACACCACCTGCAACTCAACCCAGCCAAGACCAAACTCCTTGTCTTTCCAGCCAACCCTGCTGTTGAACACAACATCACCATGCAGCTGGGTTCAACTACAGTACCACCTTCCAAAACGGTCAGAAATCTAGGGGTAACCATCGATAACAAGCTAAAATTCACAGACCAGATCTCAAAGACTGCAAGATCGTGTAGAATTACACTCTACAATATCAGGAAAATAAGACCTTTCCTCTCTGAATGCCACACATCTGCTTGTTCAGTCACTTATCATAACTAGACTGGACTATTGTAACTGTCTCATTGCAGGCCTTCCTGCATGTGCAATTAGACCTCTGCAAATGATCCAGAATACAGCAGCACATCTGGTCTTTAACTAACCAAAGAGAGCGCATGTTACACCACTCTTTGACTCTTTCCACTGGCTGCCAGTTGATTTACGTATTAAATTCAAGGCTCTGATGCTGGCATACAAAACAGTCACTGGGTCTGCTCCAGCATACCTAAAATAATTGCGGTCGGCTAAGGTTTTTTGTTGTACCAACACAAAAAGGCACCAAAACACTTTCCCGGGCACTCAGTTTCATCATACCACGTTGGTGGATTGACCTTCCCAACTCCATCCGTGAAGGTGACTCACTCTCTGTCTTCAAAAAACGCCTAAAAACACATCTTATCCAGGAGCACCTAACCAGTCACTAAGAGAATTTTTTTTTTATAAAAAAATTCATTCTTGTTGCAATTAAATCTGTTTTGAATGCTATTCTGATACTAGAAAAACTTTCTAGTATGGCACTTTTCATACAAATGTCTCCTTAAGATGATTCACTTATGTTTTCCTCTTTTGTAAGTCACTTTGGATAAAAGTGTCTGCCAAATTAATAAATGTAAATGTAAAATGCTGGGTGGTAAAAAACAACACAGGATACAAAAAATTACTTTTGGGGTTTTTATTTCTGACTTCTGTCTCAGAAAAAGGACAGCGATCAATGTAGCCACATTGAAAAGGGGAATAAATAAATATAAAAATATATAGTAAAATGAAAAACAGAACTGAAATATAGTAAATACAAAATACAAACAGGGCATCAGCTTAACCATATACAGTACTTCATAACATACTTGTTACATATACTTAATACATGCTTATATCATTCACAGCCTTTTATACATTTAAAAGATACTTAAATCACTCAAAGCATTTTATGCATTTCTAACCTGTGGCAGGGCAGAGGGTGGGGCTGGGTTGTGATTCCGCACACCCGGCCCCTAATCAGGCTAATTAGCCCTCAAGAGGGATAAGGGCCAACCGAAGATGGAAGTACGAGAGAGAGAGAGAGAGAGATTTACGGGCAGCTGTCCAGCACCTTTGTGTGTTTGTCTTCTATCATCCACCCCAAAGGAGAAGCCACGGACATTTGCCGGAGGACGGAGGAGCCCGGACGCCTGGAAACTATAAATTATATTGATGTATTCATCTTTGAGCTGAATTTCAAAAACACATGTGAAAGCTCTCTCTCTCTCTCTCTCTCTCATAGAATGTAATCACTTGTTGTCTCTATACCCCTACTTAAGCCAAGTTTGTTGTTTCTGTGTATGATAAGGTTATTGTCCCTGGACAGGCATGGCTACTTTGTTTTAAGTGACTTTGTCTAAGTCAGCAAAGGACTACTGAGCGATCTGTAGATTGATAGTGTCCTGATAGTGTCCTGTTCTAAATTTCCCTCTTCTATCCAGCTGTCAAACACAGCCATCCCTCCCTTAGAACACATCTCTAGCTCTAATCACCCTGTGCAGCCCATTCTGTGAGAATCCTGCTGGTGAGAGACAAACACATCTCGCCTTCCAAACAAAGATGGCTATACTACACTTAACATGCCAAAAAAAGCAAACAAGTTGAAACAGAATGGGTTGATTCTGTTGTTATAGTTTACAAAGAGGTAGGTGGTACTTGGATGCAAAACACAATGGCATTACCAAAGTAATCATAATAGCTCACATAATTGAAACAATTAAAATATGAAACCTGCAAAAAGCGTCATGGTTACTGTTGTAACTTCGATTCCCTGATGGAGGGAATGAGATGTTGTGTCGAATGTAGTACACAAGGGGTCTTTCTTGAGAGCCTTGTGTACCTCTGACAAGTTCTCATTAGTGTTTTCTCAAGTTCAAACAGCATTTGCATGTCCCTCCCCCAGACATACGGGTATAAAGGTAAGAGGGCGTGCATCTGTCAATCAGGTTTTTGCACCAAGGAGCTGAGAATAAGGTATATTTACAGTGGTAGGTCTAGTGTCGTGGCAAGGGGGACACAACGTCTCATTTCCTCCATCAGGAAAGGGAGGTTACAACAGTAACCATGACGTACCCTTCTGTCACTCACTGGGCATTGTGTCGAATGTAGTGACACAAGGGGTCCCATTTAAAAGTGCCATGCACTAGACCGTGTTACGTGAACTGCTGACACAGGTGCAAGCAGGCTGCTGTGTGCTAGAAGCAACTGTATCGGCCTCGCGTAACACTCCCCAACGCCCCCAGTAAAAGGTGTCATATATAGACTTTAGGTTCCCAGCACCCCTAAGGGGGGAACAGGTGACATGACCATCATGGTAGTAAGCCAGCCAGCTGTGGCCTTTTGTCTCTCTATGTTTCTCGCATGTGGGGCTATCTTAACGCTATGAAATGCGTCGGTGAAGGCGATCTTTCCCGATCCTATTCTTTCAGGGGGAAAAGACCCTGTGGAGACCACATCCTGCCCAGACTAGGGGGAGGTGATATGTGGCCAATACACCATATGGGTTGTCAAGCCACACGTGGGAGTGGGCCGGTGGTAGGTCCGTACCAAGGAAAATACATCACAGGGAGTTCTCTGAAGAGGGAATAAAGCCTGCAGAGCCCTACCCCAGTACAGAGCACTTGCGGATGAAGGGCGCTAGATGCAATGGAACACCCAGTCGGCTGTTCCGTATTACCGAGTTCTACAGGCTCGGACCAGATAAAACACAAGACAAGACCGACTCAACCCTGAGATTGTAGAATCTCGCAAAGGTGTTGGGTGTTGCTCAGCCCACTGCTCTGCAAATGTCTGTTAGGGAGGTGCCATTGGCCAGTGCCCACGAGGATGCCACACTTCTCCTCGAGTGTACTCAAACCCGCAAGGGGGCAGCAATGGCCTGGGTCTGGCAGGCCAGAGAGATAGCGTCAACAACCCAGGGAGCTAACCTCTGTTTGGAGACGGCATTCCCTTTCCGCCGTCCACCGAAGCAGACAAAGAGCTGCTCAGAACATCTAAAGTTCTGCGTGTGATCCAAATAGATACGCAAAGCACATATCGGACATAGCAACGAAAAGGCTGGGTCTGCCTCCTCCTGGGGCAGCACTTGCAGGTTCATGACCTGATCCCTGAAAGGGGTCGTTGGAACCTTGGGCAAGTAGCCCGGTCGTGGTCTTAGGATGAGGTGAGTATCTGCCGGACCGAACTCCATGCAAGTGTCGCTGACAGAGAACGCTTGCAGGTCCCCAACCCTCTTGATGGAAGCAAGCACTATCAGGAGGGCCATCTTCAAGGAGAGGTCCTTGAGCTCAACTCAGTCAAGCAGCTCGAAGAAGGGTCTCTGAAGGTCTGAGAGGACCACTGAGAGACCCCATGAGGGGAAAAGGCTTGGCCAGGGGAGGATTCAGCCTCCGGGCGCCTCTAAGGAACCTGGTAATCAAGTTGTGCAAACCCAAGGACTTGCTGTCCACTGCGTCGTGGTGGTCCGCAATAGCGGCTATATACACCTTCAAGGTGAAGGGCGAAAGCCTCCCCTCCAACCTCTCTTGCAGAATTGAAAGCACTGACCAAACTGCACATCTCTGCGGGTCTTCAGACTGGGAAGAACACCAATTTGCAAGCAAATTTGCCTGATAGAGGGAAGTCTGGCTTGGTTGATCGTGTCTATGACTGCAGGTGGTAGGTCACTCAAATCTTGCATGTCCTGTCCATGGGCCAGACATGGAGGTTGCAGAGGTCAGGGCACGAATGCAAGAGGGTGCCCCATCCCAGGGAAAGAAGGTCCTTCCTCAGGGGAATTTACGAAGGAGGTGCTGTCGCGAGGAGTGTGAGATCTGAGAACCAAGTCCGAGTGGGCCAGAAAGGAGCCACTAAGGGGACTTGTTCCTCATCCTCCCTGATCTTGCACAGCACCAGTGCAAGAAATCTCACTGGGGGAAATGTATACTTGCGTAGCCCCCGGGGCCAGCTGTGTACTAGCATTTCTGATCCCAAGAGGGGCCTCTGTCAGGGAGTACCAGAGCGGGCAGTGGGAATTGTCTTGGGAGGCAAAGAGATCAAACTGTGCCATGCCAAACCGGCCCCAAATCAGCTGGACCACCTGGGCGTGGAGCCTCTACTCTCCACTTAGAGAAACCTGTCGCGACAGCATGTCTGCCATATGCCATATTCCCCTGGAGCTTCTGGAACTGTTTTAGAGGAACCGCTGTGCTGGGCTTGAAGAGAGCGAGGCACCCAAGCATCGACTGCACGCTCTCGTTCATGAGGCGTGCTGTCATTGAGACTGAGTCTAACTCCATGCCAAGAAAAGAGATGCTCTGAATCGGGTCGAGCTTGCTCTTTTCCCAGTTGACCTGAAGCCCTAGACGGCTGAGGTGCCTGAGCACCTGGTCCTTGTGAGCGCATAGTAACTCCCGAGAGTGAGATAGAATGAGCAATTCATCGAGGTAGTTGAGTATGCGGATGCCCACTTCCCATAGCAGGGCAAGGGCTGCCTCTGCGACTTTTGTGAAGACGCAAGGGGACAGAGACAGGCCGAAGGGGAGGACCTGGTACTGATATCACTGGCTGGTGAACGCAAACCGTAGGAAGGGTCAGTGTCGAGGCAAGATGGAGACGTGGAAGTACGCATCCTTCAGGTCTACCGCGGTAAACCAATCTTGATGCTGAACGTAGGTTAGAATCTGTTTCTGCATGATCATTTTGAATGGGAGTTTGTGTAAAGCCGGTTGAGAACTCATAAGTCCAAGATTGGCTGCAACCCACCACCTTTTTTGGGTATAACGAATGGCTGTAGAAACCCTTCTTCATCTCGGCTTGACGGACAGGCTCTATCACATCCTTGAGTAGCAGAGTTGTAATCGAGGTGGAGCGAATACTGCTGAAATGAGGCAGGAGCCCAGTGAATTGATTCGAGTCTGCTGAGTCCGCGACCGCAACGATGCCATGGTCATTTTCTTGCAGTGAGTAGATGAACCATCCACAAATGCTGCCTCAGTGTGACCGCTACCCAGGCGCACAAGGCAGCGTATATGACCACCAGTCTTGGAGAGATATTGACCGCATCCAGAAACTACACAAAGTCAGAAAGGCATCTTTAAAAAGACGTGTCCTGAAAAGGATGTTTAATGCCTGCTGTGTATTGCTCATTTGTGTGTGAAAATAAAACTCTTTTAGAGGAAAATACTCTTTTAGGAGAGAACACTCTTTCAGACAGAAGCTCTGTCGAAGCACCCAGGAGTGTGGAGAGAGGGACAAAGCCGCTGGTAATGCGCTGTAGATCCAACAGCAATGCTTTGCCAACAGAGGTGAGTGGAACAGTAGAGAACTTCAGATTGCTGCTGCACAACCATTCAGCTCCGAAGAAAAAAATCTGACTGACAGACGAACGCCCACTTCCCTATGTCCGGGGGCGGGACATGCAAATTCTGTATGCCAATTTCTTAATGGCCTTTTCTCAAGTTCAGAGGTACACGAGGCTCTCAAGAAAGACCACTTGTGTCACTACAATTGACACAATGTCAAGTGAGTGACAGAAGGGGAACACTTTATTTTAAGATATTTATTATAGTAGTTCCCTTGACCAGAAAGAGGTACAATGCAATGTTTGCAATGCAAGATTGTACAATAATGTTGCACAGTCTCAAGTGGCTTATTGCTTATAATTAATGGCAGCAACAGCACTATGATAAAAGACACCACTGTCCAAATAACTATTAACGCTGTCTATTATATCACTCAGTCTTGCATTGGCACTTTTTGTCACAACAAATTTGATTCCTTTTAATTTTACATTTTTTTTTAAAGTTGACAATACATTTATTTAACCTCATATTTAGTAATCAAAATTGCCCTTTCATATTAAGAAACTAATGTCTGTCTGCATTTTTCAGGGAAATTATTATTTTTTTTTTACTCCTGACTATACTACATTAGAGCTGATAGACTAGTAAACTCAGTAAAATCGTAATTTCAGTGTTATTTCTACCCATTATTTATTTATTAAATCAGCCTGTTCCTTTCTTCCCTTTGTAGGATTATCCACAAACAAAGCCATCAAATGAACACAACATCACATTCCACAGATCAGAGATCCCCTACCGAGCCATTAGAGAGTCATAAAAATTAATCTATGGCACCTAAATTGCTGAAGGAGGCCGTCTTTCCCATGCCTGCTTAATTTCAAACTAGGGTTTGTAATGACAGAGCTGACCAATAAAGATCCTTCTTTGTTCCACAAACTTAAACCCCCAGCATGACCTTCTGAACTTCCACACAGAGCTAAAGCAGGTTTTCTTTGAAAGGTTTCCTTGTGAGATCCTTATACCAGTCCTTGTGATTTTACTTTAATTAATAATTCTGAAAAAGACTCTGACCTATGATCACTTTTATAACCGACAAATTAATGATTATAGCCTGACGCACCTTTTTAAAATATGTGTAGTGATTTGCAATCACTTCTAACTAACAAATCTGTGATTATAATCTTTGATCTTGTATGGTAACTTCAGGTTCAACTGGATATTATACCCCGACAATCAGGTTTCTCATAACGTTTAAGGTATTATCCATGTTGTAAAACTAATGAATTAACCAGTATGATTTGTAACCAGGGATTTTCATGTTTTGTTACTTACAGGTATAATGTTCATGAAAGATTGTCATATTTAGTATATAAATGCTTGCTTGTATACATAGAGAATGTTCATGACAACTAATGTCAGGTCTCTTGTACTGATTTAAAGATTTAAATGTTCATGATTTAACATGTACTATTTTTGAGCAGGAGTTTGTAAGATTCCTCCACAAAGGATCATAAATCATCTTTTGAAAAGGACAGCCCAGTCAACCATGTGACTCAGGAAAGTCACTTCTGATTCTCTCAGGACAACTTTGGAGTGTGGCCAATTTCAGTTTAAAACTTTCCTACCCAGGTAAGAACCCTTTTTTTTCTCATCTCTTGATCTTACTCTTCTGCTGAACTTTGCTCCTGCAATGCTCTATTTGGCAGCATCTCTTGCTTCTTCCAGATCCTCCGTGCCATGTAGAGTCCAAGTAAAACTCGGCACACCAATAGGCCAGAGGAAGCCTCTCACTCTCTGCTCTACAGTTCACACACCCAACAGGAGTTGCGAGTCCTCCTTGCAGAAGGACTTGCTTCATCCAGACAATAACTATCCATGATCATAACAGAGTCTAAAACATCGACGTAACAAACTTTATACAAACGCCAAAGAACAAAGCAACAAAAAACGCAACGCAAGGTAACACAATGACACGCAAGTACATCTCCAAGACTTTTGTCAAAGTGAAGGTGTATTATTTAAAAACTTTAGGTTATCAGATTGCAAACTGATTTAGACTCAAAGAAGGATAATTTCTCTGTATTGATAATTTATTTCACATTCTGTCAGTTCTCCCCAACCTGTTTCATGTTGTATGTGTTAGATTAGAATTGCAATAAAGTTTGTCTATATTCAGATATAAATTGAATGTGGTATATTTTGATATATATGCTCGTTCCTGTTTTTAAAAGATTTTGCTTCAAAGCTGTAACTAAATATGTTTATTATTATTTTCAAGCCATGGGAATAATATTACTCCAATAAGTCAATTAATCATAATTCCCTTATTAAAGCTAATTCCTTGAAATAGAAATTGTGAGCGGATACAACGAGATGCTGTATTACGATTTTAATGGCGGATAATTGTATTCAGACAAATAATTACGTTATTTGTAATTTATCTAATTTATAATTGTTATCGAACACGACTAATTTCCATTATTATTCCATATTTTCTTGAATAATGATCTAGAATAAGGACAGTTTAATTAAATTCCTTGCTCACACATACTGTTCCTACATATAATGGTGGAGGTACATGGGCACTTTAATCCGTACCGTGTACATCTACATCAATCAAATTTCGTACACCTTCTTAAATGATAATATGTTTGTCTGATTGCTTGTTCTGTCCTCAGCTCAGTATGTGCAAGTCTTGATTGGCACTCTATATGCAAACAGGAGATAATCATATGTGTTTATTTTGTCTCCTGTTTTGCATGACAGCATTTCCATTTTTTTCCCCATCTATGAAAAAAGTTCATACATTAAGCCAGATAGCTCTCCCAGAATTAAGCACTGGTCTTAACTGAACAATTGAAACTTAAATTATGGTAACTGCAGTTGAAAAGGCATCTTGAGGCATATCAAGCCTCTGATACTTTTGGACTTAATCTTGTCTGGAGGAAGACCTGTCTTGCAACATCACAATTCATTTAGATTTTACCTGACATGTATTGCTATATGCTACATCTAAAGTTTGAGCACAAAGCAAACAAAGAATTAGACTGTGACTTCTTAACGAGATGGAGCAAAATAGCTAAACGATATAGAGATAAGACCTCTTCGCTCTGTGATCATTGCACAGCTCTAAATGTCAAAAAAAAATAAATAAAAAAATATTAAATACCAGGAAACGCTTGACAGCAATATAATTCTAACTCTGCCAGTATCAGTCATTCTGGCCTCTAATATCATGGCAATTTTACACTCTGATATGAACCAACGGAGACAACGTAGATTTGAATAAAAAAAATAAAAGTGACATCAAAAGATGTTTCGAACAGACTGAACGCACTATGACCATAGGTTGACTGTTTTTCAGCTGTAAACGGTCTGTGCTCACTGACATTTGAACCACTACCTCCAGTAGCAGAAGCTGGAAGTATTGTTGAATGTATGGGCACTTGTGACCTCTTGTGAGTTTTAGGTTGAAATGTCCACAGGGTGACCCAAAATGTGGGTTATATTTTTAATTAATATATTTGTATATTCAATAAATTATGTATGATTCAACAGAAATGCACATTTTATTAACTCCATAACCTGAACCCCAAACTTTACCATCAAAGGAGTAAAAATATAATTTCAGAGTGAAAATACAACCTCCGAATCATGCTCATTATAGTTTATGTGAACGTGATTTCTTCCTGGGACCAGAACCAGTGTCTCGGTGGTTGATCAATAGCACCAGAGGAAAAGGTGAACACATGTGAAGTGTTTTAAAAACATGGGAGTCACACTTGTTATTATCTTTTCATTAATTAAAAATATGCCAGAAATAAAAACATTTTTTTTACTGAACATACCTACATTAGACGGCACAGAAATGCACCAGACTTAAGCACTACAGTCACAGATGAAGTTAGGAACAATGTGGTCTGGCTTATGTGTGGCTGCAAATATAAATGAAAATAAAAAAATTATAGATATGAATACATGAATAATATGGTACATATATGTCATATGAATAATAGATTTCCAACATTGCATCAGTCACATAATGACTTGGTGCAAACGCATACAAACAGACGGTAAACCATGAAAGCGTGATAGATTTGCATATCATTGCATATTTACATTTATTACACCAATAATTACAGATGAAATGTCATGTGCAGGCAGGAAAGATCTATCATTAAATTGAGCATAGAATGAAAACTATCTATTAATAGCGTGTAACAGTGGTTATGCATGGGATGTGATAACCTTGGGTTCCTATTCATGATGGGATAGGGAGAGCCACGGTTGGCTGCTGTGTGTCACTGACTAATCACGAGAGACAGTAATCAACTGGGTGGTTGCCTTCAGAACAGTCTGAACTCACTCCCTATTCCCTATATTGTCTAGCATTCAGTGTAAAGAGACTGAATGAACGACTGAGTGCTTTTGTTCACAGCCACCAATCTACCCACAAAATCATATTTATTTAAGGTTATTTTAAGTTCTGTTTCTGGTGTACAGGTGCATCACCAAAAATTATAGTTTCGTGGGAAAAGTTCATATATTCTAGATTCATTACACATAAAGTGAAATATTTTGCGCCTTTTTTTTTTTTTACAGCTTATAGCTCATAGAAATAAAATCAAAAATCCAGTCTCTCAAAATATCAGAATAAAGAATTTATAATACAGAAATGTCGACCTTCTGAAAAGTATGTTCATTTATGCACTAAATACTTAGTCGGGCTCTATTTGCACAAATTAATGCAAATAATTCTAGTTTTTTGGGGGGGGAATCAGAACTTTGTGCCTCCGCGAAATCTTTGATTCGACTGAGCTTCGATGGCTGTGTTGGGGAATCTGCCATGATAGGGTAGCTAAATATCAAATTTTTCACAAAATGTATTTAAATTGCATTAAATATGTGTTTTAAGCAAGTACTTGCATAAAATGTTGTGAATAATATAAGCATTTATTAAGGTGATGCTGTATTTCAATTCCATATTTCATTCCTGTATTTAATTTTTGTATCTTTATTAGCATTTATACATACATGTACACACACACACATATATATATATATATATATATATATATATATATACACACACACACACACACACACACACACACACACACACACACACATACATATATATATATATGTGGTCCAATCGACTGCTGAATTTGTATTTTTTTAATACACAGCCATCAGTATAAACCCCAAAGATATTTTTGTATTCTGTGTGGTTTATTCTCAACCCACCAGCTATTATATATAGACAAAAACATCCAGTGAGCAGCAGTGTGGATGGAAATGCCTTGTTGATGAGTGAGGTGGCCAGAGAATGGCCAGATTGGTTTGAACTGACAAAGTCTATGGCATGTGTGTGTGATTCTGAACACTGAGCTAGTGTTGTTTGCCATTTGCCAGTGTTTCACAATGATCTTTCAAAGTCATCATAAATTAGTCATGTACCATGGTACAAACTATTACTCAGCCTTGGATGGTAAACTGAACAGTTCGTTGTTTTAAGGGACCAGTTTCATCCATAGTTCCTTCAAACAGTTGCTACTATAATAGACAGTTGTTTCTGACTTTCAAAGAATTTCAGCAAAGGACATGTAAAACAGCTCTGGAATTGTCTGCTTGGCATGATCAACATCATGTTTGCTTCTCACACCAAAGCACAAAGCAAAGAATCACTCTACACATTTTTAATCAGTGGCTGCTCGCTCAGGACTGACCTCTCCTATGCATTCAAATTGGAGTGCTGTTGAAAACCCGAACAAACTTCAGCAGTCAGCTTGACTTTTCTCTTAGTTCAAGGGTATGCTTGAGGATATTATTTAATCATTCAACAGAGGAAGAGATGAATAGGGAGAAACAGCTGGAGGATGAGGTTGAATGTGAGAACATGTGTATGTGTTTGTGAAAGCAAGACAGACGAAGAGCGCATGTTTTTTTATATGAGAGTATACAAGAAAGAAAGAGAGCATGTATATGAGCAAGCGAGAGCATGCTAGAGAGAGAGAGAGAGAGACACTCCTGTTAGTTTGGACTTCTTCACATAATCAACTTGAAGCAAAAGGAGAGGCTCTTATGTGGAGTGGAGCCACACAGGTATTCTGCTCGACACGTGAATGCAGTCATTTACATATACACGGTGGTGCGCGGCACCAAATTACTGATGTTCTGCTCAGTGAATGCGATGAGTAGAGAAATGCCTGCAAAAACAGAACTGCTTGCTAGAAGAGGAGAATGAAATTATAACTTAAACAGCCAGACGGCTGGGGAACCTCAGGGTGGACAAGACAAAAGCCTGAACATCTGTTTTAATGAGGGTACGTTGAGGTGTAATAATTAGTTACAGTGCAAATTCCTGCTCAATCTCACCCATTCACAATCAGAATCTATTTTGGAGACCCAACCATGTCTGTTATTGTATAATTGAAAAAGCACCTCAGCCAATGCAGTTACTGTATTATTGTATTGTGACGTGATAATAGAAAAAAAAATGGCATTGCTCATTTCCAAAAATGTCTTCCTCAAAAGTAAGAATCATTAATGAACTATGTAAGGATCAGAATCACTTGGAGAAATCAGAACTGGCATCGTAAAATGTATTTGATTCCCTTTCCATCAAATGTGTGCAATTGATATACAACAACATACCTAAAATAAGAAAGTGTAAGAGAAAATAAAAAGTATGTATACTCAAATCAACTCAAAAAGTTCAATTAAAATAAAAGTATATATAAACAAACATTTTTAATCTCAATTGATCTATCTAATTGAACTATCCTGAGCTGTATCATCAAAAGCAGCAGACAGGGGAAAATATAAGTCAATTTTACGCTTCTAATAGCACTCCAAAAATAAACAAATAAAAAGCACTGGCAAAACATTGACTATAATATCATGATTTTGACAACTTATTACACACACACAAAAAATAAAAATAACTAAAAACAACAACAATAGAGCTATCATTAATATCTAAATGAGCTCTAACTATCATGTTTTAAACCTGTATAATATCAATCAGGATTTGTTAGAATTATGTTAAATGACATGTTCAATTGAGCTTATCACACTTTCCCAATATGCTTTCCAGGTGGTTGGCTTTTTGAGCTATTGGGTGCCGTTCACATCACCAAGGACTGTCTATTGACTCAACACTTCAGCGTTCTGACAGGCATGAAGGCCACGGCTAAGTGATAGATGAGGCTAAAAGATTACCAGAGCTCCCAAAACAAGTTATCAGAGGCAGCCAGGAGGCTGCACACCCAAATCTATGATGGTTTTGACCCAAAATTTCAACTCAGCTTAAAACCCCATTAATGTCTGTGTATAGAGGTTGTATAAGTTAAATGAATTTGTTAAAGAGCAAGAAAGAGAAAAACACATAAGAGAAGCAATTTTGAAAGATGTTTCCAGATGTAGATCCTCTCTCAACTTGCCAAATAACAACGAGAAGGAATTAATTAAGTTAACGAAAAGGGGCTGAAATGGTAGAGTATGTGCCTTGTTTAGAGTCCAGGCTTCACTGGATATTGAACAAGGTATGGCTGTACCGCATTTAAGACATGCCATCCTTGATCAGTGGCAGAGCTGTAGGACAGATTCATTTGTTAAGACAAACAGATTCTTTGACTTCATACCAAACATACAGGGAGATAGATTTCTATGGAATTTTTGTTCCTTGGATTTCCACTAAATGATGCGTGCCTCTATAATTACTTTTTTAAGTCATCAGTAATTCGTTTCACAAGTATATTGACCAGCTGATGGATTTTAAACTACTAACATGTTATTTGTATACACATAATACTGTCAGCTCATTAAATTTTTACCATCAATATCTGTCGAATTGACACATTGCGTCTATATTCCACCATTTGATCGTTATTAGCTTAGAGAAAGTCCTATAGCACACAAGCAAGAGGGATTTTCTACTGACTATCAACATGGCTGTGATTCTGCCACAAATGTGCTCAGGAACGGGCACACATAGACATCAAAGGTATATATATATATATATATATATATATATATATATATATATATATATATATATATATATATATATCCTGTTTGCTCACAGCTTCCCTGACAAACAAATATATTTATTGAATAAAAAATCTAAATATCAGGTCGAAGACTTTGTCGAGTTCTGATGCCCTCCCTCCCTCTCTCTCTCATTCTGTCTCCGTGCAGCAGTGTAGCACACATCGGCACATCAGACACACAGCAGCTCCTCCCAGCTGTGATTTTCTTGGGTTGTGTGGAGGTGAGTGGTGATAAATGAATGACTACGCTAACAGTGCCTGACTTTACAGCTAATTAGCCATAAGACAAATATATATAATGTCTAACATGCTTGACTCATGAGCTACTAGCCTAGTACCTAGTACGAGCTACATAATGTAATAAGTTAGCTAAAGTTTAAGGCAATATATCAAGGCCATAAGGGCTGATGTACTGTACTTAATGGAGACACTACAGATGAATACAGTAAAATTTGTGTCTAACAACGTCATCACAATCGCCACATTGATATGCAAATTAGGCATTAATTAATTAAATTATGCTAATTTGCATACATTTGACAAGTCACTACAGGTGAATAGGAAATAAGGCTCAAAATTGCGACTATTTTGGTCGCATATACTCCTGAAATTTATTCTGTGCGACCTCAAAATATATTTGGGAGCATTTGTATGAGTGCAAATAATTGTTGTGGTGCGACCAGTTTTCATTTCTCTACAAAACGATCGCTAATTACTGCACTATGTGCCTGCTGTGAGCTGATACAGTGACCAGTCCACAGTTTTATTCAACGTTACATAACCAATTAAACTTCATTACATTCTTAATTTTAATGCAGATTTTAGATTGGTTTATAATAGCCGTCAATCACTCCCTTTCACCACGCTCTGTTGTCACGTGGCAGGGAGCTAACTAGCATGCAAAATGTTAAGAGCTGTAGAGAGAAGATGAAAAGAACACTGAGAGATTTATTTTGTAAGCCGACTAAAGTTACAGATAATATAACTCCTGGAGTTGGTGATGGCTATCATGTTATGAATGTGGATCCACCAGTGGAAAAGAAGGCTTACAGTTTTCGGAGAGGGTGGCTGAAAGACTTTGAGTGGCTATGCTATGAAAATGGCTCAATGCATTGCTGTAAAGCCTGTGGGACAGAGGTTGCAGGTAATACTGCGTTTGCCACTGAATCCAGACATTTTAAGCATGAGAGCTTGATTAAACACAGGGAGAGCATCAAGCACATGAAATGCCGGGACAAGTGTGTGGCAATTAATTCAGGATCAGGTTCGATTGTTGAAGCTTTTAATCATCAGGATGCTGCCGGACGTTACGCTCAATTTGCAGAGCTGCAAGTGAAATTTAACTCCGCCTACACAAGTTTTCATCATCAAGCCAGCATCATCGGCGTGATAGCAGATACTATCCGCTAGAACACCTCAATTAAAGTATCGTCAGTTCAGTACATCTCTTTTATCATTGATGGAGACACCGACCTGTTTGTCAAGGTGTGTGTGATAGTGTATGTCCGCATCATGCTTGATGGACAACCCACAAGCATCCTTGTCGGTCATGTCGAGGTGGAACATTCCAATGCTGATGGTGAGGATGTTTTTTTTTTTTTTAGTACATAGCCTATTTAGTATTATATAGTAACATGTTGCTTTACCTGCAGTTATCAATGGCAATATATTAGCCTACTACAGTATATTAAGGTCACTTGTAAAATCAAAATTATTCATCTTACTGATTGTGCATGTTGGTTTTTCTATTGAAATTGGATTTGTGAATGCAATTGTTAAATTATTAATGCTGTTAACCCTGTTTAAACAGTATTTAACCAATGGGAATAATTTTAAGAATCTATATGCAGCCACCAAGTCAAAAGTAATAAATGTTTTGCTGGTGCTCATAATTTTTCGAAGTTGGGAGCACCAGTGCTACCAAGTAAAAAAAATATTTTGAGCCCTGGGATAAACAAAATCACTGAAGAATATCACCACAGAATTCCCCACTTTATGATTTACATCAGGAGTCTTTTCCCCTGAAATGTTTTGTTTAAATATGCAGATTAGCATATTTATTTTGTAGAAATTATTATTTTGATTATTATTATGATTATTATGTAGAAATCTGTTGAGTACGAAACAATTGCGTGATTGTGAGGGAATTAAAATAAATTGGTAAGGAAGTCAGAGTTGTGTTAATATATTTAACGATTTGTTAAAAAAATTAAAAAGTTAAATAATTATGAGTACTCATTTTCCACTTGAGCCCCTGCCCCCCAAAATGTCTATGCACTTCCCTGACTGTGCTGATATTTAGTAAACCACAAGACAATTGGGAGAGTGATTTTCATCTGTTTCAGTCAGAAACAGAATTAATATAGGAAGTCTCAAGGAAAATGTATGCAACCTCAGATTTAGTTTGATTCATGCTGCTTGTGTTATTTCTACATTTATTTTTTAATTTGGTAATTTATTATTTATTGTCATTTTATTATACTGCCGACAAGGAAAAATAAGATTTACAATTATTTAGATCTGAAGTTTGCACAACTATTGCCAAATTTGCCATTTGTGGACAAAATACTTATTGTATCCTCTAGTTTGATGGCTTAAAATTTGTGTATTGATTTGGTCACTTTATTACAAAATGTCTGCAATGATCAGGTCTTTTTTATCTGTAAGTGCTGTTTTTAAAGCAGCTGAAATTATAGTAAGACCAGGATTGACTATGCAGAGGACAAGCAAAACACTTGTGGATGAAGGGTGGAGCTCAAACTACTGTTGTGTTTTTCTTTTGTTGTTGTGAATTTAAAAACTCTTTGATGAAAAGTTCCTATTCCTAATTTTGTAGCATCCCACAGCACAGCAAATTGAAGGTATATGGGGTTTCAGTCACAAATATGGCTGCACATGGTGACAACCGGGGCTGGACTGGTAATCTGCTGACCCCAGTTAAGCAGTTAATCCATATAATGAAAAAGAATGTAAACTTATTTAACCATTTCAATTGTGTTTGTTACTTATATCGAGAGAGCCACTAGTGCCTATGATCATACCAACTGGACAAAGCAATTGAATTCAAGGGAAATATAATCCCCTCTCCTAAATTTAGTATCTCTTTTCCTACCTAACTCTTTACTCAACTGTTCTGCTGTGCTGTACAAGTCTCTCTCTCTCAAATCTGGTGCAATCAAATGAATTTTCCCTTTAATCCATCTCCTGACAGCCCTAAGTCATCATATTCAACACTTTGAGTTTTTTTTTTTTTTTTTGAATGCAGTTCAGAAGCTATTGTTCCATGGCAAGCTCACATAAAGTAGGGCAGCACACACACAAACCAAAAGATCCCATGGGGTAAATGAAACTTTGTAGAACTAAAAGACATTTCCCAACCAAATAATCTCAATAATGCAAATGAAATGCATTCACATGCTGCACTATCGGGAAAGGCATCTGTCACATCCACACAGGAGACACTGTCCCGCCACACCTTTGATAAGCCTTAAAGTAAATGAGAGATTAATTTTAAATGATCTCTATAAATAAAAATGGTACAAGAGGCTTAAGCTTGTTCCCATTATGCCCAGTCGAAACGGTTGCATTTGATGTGCCTATTGGCTGCCGCAGTGTCTGGTTATTCAGTTTTAGTCCTACAAAGCCTTCAATAAGTGGCCCTTTCAGTCTAAAAAATCAGCTCACATTTACATAGAACACTGTGTGAATGGCAAAACAGAAAACAGTTACACTAGACAGGGCTTACTGTTACGGATGTAGGGAATGAAGAGGCTCAGGGCCCAAACGCAGGGTGAAAATTAAAGGTTTATTTAATACAAAAAATAAAACTCAAAATCCAACAAAAAACTCCCACAAGGAGGAAAAACAAGCACAAATAACTCTGTATGGGAAAATGTAATCCAGGCTGGAGCAGAGGGTAAAGGGGAAACAGGATCAACTTGACCAAAGAGGGTTGGGAGAATCAAAGACAGGTCCAACACACAAGACCGACTGGAACAAACCAACAGACTGATCAAATACACAAACACACAAGACGAACTTGCACTAGACAGCACACACGAGGACACTAAAATAGTGAAGGAAATCAAACACGTTAATGCAAGGCAGGTGTAGCAAATAAACTAATAATGGGCAAACAAGGAGGCGAGGTATGACGTAAGACAGAGAGTCACGCGGTGATACAGAAACAAAACAAAGCCACATGCTCTCACAAGACAATGAAACACCTAAATAGCATGGGCACACATCGCCAAGGCAATAAGGCAATATACGCCCATGCCAACTGACAAACAAGCTGAGAGAATGCATAGCAATGGCAAAAAAGCGATGCCACGCATTCTCAAACTAAACGAAGCCTGAGCGTACATCGCAAGGCAAATGCCAGACAATGTACACAGCAGGTGACAAAAACAAGACAGGATACCTGTGCGACCACACAAATTCCTGAAATCTCTGACCAAAGTGACCGAACCTCAGAACAACATGAAGACAGCTTGCAACCCTGGCACGCAACACAAAGTGAGAAAACACGTGTCCATGGTCACGTGAGACAGACATAGATTATTGACGCAAGTGCATGCCACTAAGATAATAAGCACAATGCATCACACCAATACAGGAACCAGAAACCATGCTCCAGACATGAAACAGGACCAACTAAAAACACAAAACAGAAATGGGACGATAATGCCATGGTCCTGTCAGATAAAAACCTAGAATGACAGGACCATGACTCTTACACCATAAGCATTATCACAAGTAGAAACATGAGTTTGAACATGATTGCATTAATAATAAGAGACTTAAAAACAAATTTAAGTTCAAGAAGTTTTGTTATAACTTAACTATATAAAACTAATGTAAGCATAAGCATAATTCTAGTGGGAGACTCACAGCTGCACATTATCATGCCATTGACATGTTAGCTCCTAGCCAATCATACATCAGCCATTGCTTTAAAAGCCTGCTTTCAATCTACCTCTTTTCTTTTTTAATGTGCCAACATGGCAGTCTTCAACTCTTCACTGCCCCAGTTGAGTCCTGTACTGCACGGGGGAAGCTCCTCACCCCCACCTCCTATCTACGGCAGGATCTGAGTACACAGGGAATCAGGTTCCTTCACTCAGGTGAGTAGGCTTTTATTATAAGGCTTGGTTTGATTGGGCACCATAATACACAGCTTCACAGTAAATTAGCAATAAACTTCAGATTCTCAATAGACTTCAGATTCACTATCATTTCATCAAAGAAATTTCACGTCAACTTTACCAAGTCTTTCTGATAGAAATTAACTGTTGAATCTCACTTGCCTCCGTGTCTGAGACCGTCAATCAAAGCATCTTATCACATGGCTTGTTGTGTGTATTACCGTGGAGATGTAGCGCGTGGAGACTTCACACTATTCTCCACAGCATCAACACAATTGGTTGCTTAGGAGACCTGGTTGGAGTCACTCAGCATGTCCTGAATTTAAACTCTCGACTCCAGGAATGGTAGTCAGCGTCTTTACTTGTTGAGTTACCCTGATCCCCCCAGAACCTCTTCTTAATATTATTAACTCCTCGCTATCTTTAGGACATGTCCCAAGAAACTTTAAGCTGTCAGTTATCAAACCATTTATTTAGAAACCACAGCTTGATCCTGGAGAGTTGGCTACTTGTAGATCAATCTCAAATCTCCCATTTATGTCGAAAATACTAAAAAAGGTATTGTCCTCCCAACAATGTTAATTTTTACAGAGAAATTGTATATATGAACAATTTCAGTCAGGATTTTGGCCCATAATAGTTTAGAGACTGCACTTATCAGACTCACAAATGACTTGCTCTTATTATCTGATCATGGCTACATTTCTCTTTTAGTGCTTTTAGATCTTAGTGCTGCCTTCGACACCATAGATCATAACATTCTCTTGGATAGGCTTGATAATTATGTTGGCATTTGTGAACAGTCATTAGCATGGTTTAGGTCCTATTTTTTAGACCGCTACCACTTGGTCGGTGTAAATGAGGAATTGTCAGATCGAACTATATTTAAGTATGGAGTGCCACAGGGATCAGTTTTAGGGCCTCTGCATTTCTTCTTATATGTGCTTTCCCTGGGAGACATTATCAGGTATCATGGAATTAGTTCTCTGTTATCCTGATGATACCCAACTTTATATTTCTTTGAAACCCCCAAAAATTTCAAAATTTTCCAAAATTAGCAGAGTATATCAACGACATCAAAGATTGGATGGCTAGAAATTTCCTTCTACTAAGTTCCGACAGAGGTACTAATTTTGTACCAAAAACCTCAATGATGTACTGTTATGTCGTCTTCTACAGCAAATAAATTAGATTTGATACCAATCTGTCCTTTGAAAATCACATTTCCAACATTTGTAGAACAGCATTCTTCCACCTCATAAATATTGTTACCACAAGTTACCACACATGCTCTGTTTCTAATTCCGAAAAACAAATTAATGCATTTGTGACCTCAAGATTAGATTATTGTAATGCATTATGGGGAGGATGTTTCAATAAATAAGTAATAATTGGTCCAAAATGCAGCAGCTGGTGTGCTGACTAGAACCAAGAAATATGATCATATTAGCCCCATTTTATTGTCGCTATTTTGGCTACATGTTACATTTCTTATTAATTATTTTAATTTACTACATAAGTAAGAGAGCTTCTATTATGCTACATCCCATCACATTCATAATGATCACAAAATACTGGCCTGTTAATAGTACCTAGAATATCAAAATCCACAAAAGGAGGTACACCCTTTTCGTATGTAGCTCCTAAACTATAGAATAGTATCCCTAACACTGGTCGAGACTAAAGACTGAAATATTCAGCATGGCATACACCTAATTTATTCCTCAAACTCATAGCAATGCTACTTTAGTTAGGTCTGACGGAATCTGAAAGACTTCTCATATTCTATAACTCTGCTTAAAGCTGAATGGCATCTGCACTAATATTATTCTAATTGTTTTCCTGTCTCAACCTTGTGATATATACCCCGAGGTTAACAAAGCCTGCCAGGTCTAGCTCCGGTCCTGCTTGATGTCCGATTCCCACTTCTTTGTGTCAATGTGTGATGACGACTTACTGCAGCCTATGCCAGCCAGACATCACTTCAGTCTACGTCGATGGACTTCAGAGGATGAAATGATGCCAAGCCCACCAGTAAGACATAGGATACTTCATGGGCCACTGCCTGAACCTTGGACTTAGGATAGACCTCACCGAAATTACCTGCTAATTGAACTGCCATGCACCTCACTGATCCCCCATCGGTAGCAATCTCTGTGGGGACCACACCATTTCCACCGGGGCTGAGGGTGGTAGAACCTATCGTCGCAGCCCCCCAAAGCACGGGGTCTGGTGTGACCGCACTGGTTTCACTGCCCTAAGGGCGGCCCTGGACGTCAGTGAACGAGAAATATGAGTCAGTGAATGGAGATAAACAAGAACAAGTCATTCACTTAAAATATTTGTTCAAAAAGACTAATTCCTTCACAAACAATCAAACGATGGTTCCTATATATATCGGAACCATCGTTTGATCGTTTGTTTTGTTTTTATATATATATAGAGATAGATATTTTTATATATATATATATATATAGATAGATAGACAGATAGATAGACACACACACATACATACATACATACATACTGTACATATATACATACAGTATATATATATATATATATATATATATATATATATATATATATATATAAAAATGGACCAATGATGGTAATGCAATGATGGAAATGCAAGGTTGTCTGCTGCATGACTTTAAAGACTTTTGGAAGCACTTGTATGGTGTGTGCACAGTGACGCAAAGGGCTCTTTCTCAAGCAGCAGTATTTGACGCCTTGGGATTGAAAACAGACTGTATAATTGAGTGTGTCTAAATATTGAGAGTTTAGTTATGCTACTTGAAGCTGTTAAGTACCATGAAAAGCCTTTGAATACCAGGTGAATAGGTATATTCATATATTATTTTTTGTTAATGCACTAGTTTTTGAATAGGAAATGATTGTATAGCAGCATTACATTGAATAATCCTATTTAGAAGGTTGCTTTGGAATAAATCCATGATTTTTATTATGGATTTTTCATACTGCTTATTTAAACACTAAAATTAGAATGTATACCATTTGCCCTGCTAAGTGCCTTATTAAGTCACTTATGGGGACTAATTGACAATGTGACATTTTGAACGTATCTCTTTTGAATTGAACAACTGTAATTAAGAGTGGCAGTGTAATGGGTTTTAGCAGTATTCATAACTCTGTACCCTGGCATATTGAAATTCTCTCACAGACAGATGAATGAAAGAGAAATGTAAGTATGGGTAATAATAAAGAGAGGTTCCAATTTTGTCTTTTATTTATATGCTTATCTTAAATGAGTTATTGAGGAATGTGGTGAGCCTTTTTATGGATAAAAAGAGACATCACTCCATCTACATGGTGCCTTTATTTGTTTTACAAGGCAAATATATCAGTTTGCACATTGTCGCCATTGGCCCTGCTTACAGTATTCCCCAATTATTCCAATCAAAAGTGGTCAGCTGAGACCGGTTGCTATTTATCTTGTTTCAATGCAAAGATATGGCAAATGGTGACCACAGTTTTTTATTTATTTTGGATTTAGTTTATATCATAAGATCATTTCCGTAGTTCCATTTATGTTATTCCATAGTTTTGATGACTCTTTTTATAGTTTTGATGACTCTCAGGAACCTGATAATCATGTCGTGCTTACGAGGAACTTATCTTGGACATCATCGTGATACGGCAGCTACATAAACCTCGAAAGTGGAGGGGGACAGCTGCCCATCCTTCCTCGAGGGAATTCGCCAGGGAGGAGCCTCATCCTCCCTGACTTTGCACAGAACCTATGCAAGTAGCATACTTGCGTATCCCTCGGGGCCAGCTGTGTGCCAGTGCGTCTGTACTGAGGGGAGCTCCCGTCAGGGCATACCAGTGCAGGCAGTGGGAGGACTCCAGGGAGGAAAACGGGTATTCCTGTGCCTGGTATTGACTCCAAATCAGCTGTACCGCCTGAGGGCCTCCACTCTCCCCTGAGTGTTACCTGTCGTGACAGAGCATCTGCTGTGACATTGAGGTGGCCCGGAATGTGAGAGGCACGCAACGACTTGAGCCCCTGCTGACTCCAGAGGAGGAGGCAACGGGAAAAGTGAGACGGGAGCGTAAACAGCCTTGATGTGCCGACGCAGGTGAGGTCCTGTCCTGGAGCCAGCAGCTGCGTGCCCGTTGCACACAGTGCCCCAGCCGGACTTGGAGGCATCTGTCGAAACCACGACACACCTGGACACTTGCTGTATGGGGACTCCAGCCCACAGGAATGCAAGGTCGGTACAAGGGCTGAAATGGTGAGAGCCACGCGATGTGTGCCGCAGCACCACACGTGCCTTGGAACTCGGATCTGGAGCCAGTGCTGTAGCGGTCTCATATGCATCAACCCGAGCGATGTGACCGCCGCTGAGGATGCCATCTGGAGCCTCTGAAAGTATTTCAGTGGGACCGACATTTGCTGCCTGTATAAGTTCAAGCAGTTCAGCCCTACTGCATGTGGTCATTCGTAACTATGCCGAGAAAAGAGATGCTCTGAACCGGGGAGAGATGCTCTTTTCCCAGTTGACCCGAAGTGCTGAGAAGACCCTCAAAAATCATCCTATAGGCTCGGGAGGGGAGTGCTGGGCGATTCCGCCAGGTGGCAGCACTCAGCGGGCACAGGTGTGCCGCAATCACTTTATCCACCTGGGGTATCGCGGCATAACCCTCGGCTGTCCCCCCATCGAGGGTAGTGAGCTGTGTGTCAGCTCGTCATGCACTTCCAGGAAGAATGGGACTGGGGGGGGGGGGGCGTGGACGTAAGCAGCACACTGAACACAGGAACCAGTTGTCAAGCCGAGACTGTTGAGGGGTGGGTGGAATGTTCCACTGCAGCCCAGGCAAGCATGGCGGTCAGCTCCGCGTCGGCCTCTGACTGGGCTGCCACACCCGAAGGTGGCAGCCCACTTGAGTCCTCAGCATCTGACATCACCTAGGTGCTCTCCGATGCAGCGATCGACATCTCATCCAGCTCACAAGCTCCGGAAGAGCAAGGCTGGTGGTGAGGCAAGCCTGCGTCATCCCAGTTCTGGACCGAAGCGAATGAGCGTACCGGGGATTGTTTAGTCCATGGGGATTTAAAGACAAACTTTTTAATCCGAACATCTGCTAGCTGCCTTGAGACGTCACACAGGATACATAAACTTCAGCTCATAGAGACTGTATCACCTAGATATCACAGAGACTGTGTCTGCTCCCTGAACTACCAAACATAAGACTCTCACTAAATAATTGAGATTTTTTTTTATTAAGTTCAAACTTGAACAAAACAAACAAAAAAATAAGATATAAATATAAATAAATACCATATGAAGGTAGGGCTACTAAATATTAGATCTCTTTCTACCCAAGAACTAATTGTAAATGAAATGATTACAAATCATTGTTTGTATGTGCTCTGTTTGACTGAAACCTGGCTTAAAGCGGATGCATATATTAGTTTAAATGAAGCTACTCCCCAACCTCATTGTTATAAACATGATCCTTGTCTGAAGTGTCAATGAGGAGGTGTTGCTACAATTTACAGTGACGTTTTTGTTGTTACTCAGATGACATGATATCAAGGTTAAGTCTTTAGAACCAATAATGCTTAATGTGACACTGTCAACAAACTATATCGTCTTTTGCCCTTGCTACAGTTTGTAGATCACCCGGGCCTTATTCTGATTTCCTTGGTGAATTTGCTATATTGTTTTATCAGATCTTTTAGTTACTGTAGATATAGATTTACTTGTTGGTGACTTCAACATTCACAATGATAATGAATTTGACACATTGGGATTAGCATTTATTGATATTCTCAAATCTCTTGGAGCAAAACAAAATGTGACAGGACCAACTCATTGCCATAATCATACACTAAATTGAATACCGTCATATGGAGTTGATGTTGATACTATAGAAATTCTACCGCAGAGAGATGACATCTCAGATCATCACCTCATCTCTTGTTTGCTGCGATCAGCTAATGTTACTCAATCTACATTATGCTATTGTTCATGCAGAACTATTCTTTCAACCAATAATGAAATATAATTTTTTGCAACAGATCAGTGAGGGCCCTTTTCTGTTCCAGCATGGCAATAGCCATATACATGTGAGGTCCATGAGGACATGATATAATAATCTTCCATATATATCTCATACACTCAGTAAGTCCTAAAGTCTGGAAGAACTTGATGAAATTATAAATACAGTCTTCTCTTGCACTCCTGGCAGTGTCGGTCAACTCCGATTAAAGAAAATTAAAGAAAAAAGCCCTGCACCGTGGTAGAATGATCACACTCATGCTCTCAAGAGAGCAGCTCAGAAAATGGAGCACAAGTTGAAGAATTCAAAATTAGAGGTATTTCATGGTGCATGGAAGGATAGTGTCTGTAGCTATAAGCTATAGATAGGCTCTAAAATCTGGAAGTTCAGCATATTAGCAAACTCACAGAAAATAACCACAACATTCCTAGGTGTTTATTCAGTATTGTGGCTAAATCGGTTAAGAATAAAGCCTCGACTGAACCAGATATTCCATTGCAGCACAAGAGTAATGACTTCATGAATTTCTTTACTGATACAATTTAAATAATCAGAAATTAAATTGGAATTATGCAATCATCTGTCCCAGTGCCTCAGAAAACAGTGTCTCATAAATTTCCTCACATGCAACTTCAATCATTTGCTGTCATAGATCATGAAGAGCTAACAAAACTTACTGAAACATCAAAAGCCATAACATGCATGTTAGATCCAATACCAACTAAGCTCTTCAAAGTAGTATTCCCTGTGTCTCAGAACCACTTCTTAATATTATTAACTCCTCGATATCCTTAGTACATGTCCCAAGAAACTTTAAAATGGCAATTATCAAACTGTTTAAGAAGCCACAACTTGATTCTGGAAAACTGACTAATTATAGACCGATTTCAAATCTCCCATTTAAGTTGAAAATACTAGAAAAAGTAGTATCCTCCCAACTATGTTCATTTGTACAGAGAACTAGTATATATGAAAAAGCACTTCTAGTGCTTTTAGATCTTAGTGCTTGTAAGGTGTCAAAACTCAAATAAGGGGAATTGTATAATCAATAATTCATAATCAATAACTGATCATACGGGTTATGAGTTATCACTTACAGTTTTAAATGATCCCTAAAAGGGAATACGTTGCCAAGGTCCTTATATGGGCCACTAAACGCAACGGGTTGCGCTGTAACACATATAGACAGGCAAAAATAGAGCAATTATATATATCAACTTTCAATCACAACAGATTATAATTAAACATTAATATATCAATTGTCTAGAATCGTTCGATTCTCGAGATAACTCCTAAGGGGATTAATTTGTCATCTAATAGTCTGCTCGCCAGCGAACTGACCATAAAATCTTTATTAACCCTTAAGAAATTATTCGTATAACTTAGAAAGGCAGACTATTTCTCTTGGCCATGAAAAACAGCTTCCCTTTTCTAAACAAAAATACTATTTTAGTATTTTTTATTAGTATCAACAATTAGTATCAGTAATTAGTAATTAGTATCAACAATTTTAGAGCTCGTAGCTTAAAAATCGAACATCTCAGGGACCTCAAAATCATGAACAGATAGGCAGAGTCAATCAATGAACATAGTATTTAATACTGGAAAACTACGTATATATATCGGTGACTACAGTTACATGGAATAAATGTATTTACAACACGATAAACAACAAAACAATGAAAGAGAATTAGAATAAGAGAGTGAGAGAAAGAGGGAGAGTTGTGTAAAATCACATACAAGTTGGACCTTAAAACAGAGACAGCAAGGAACTCAAAATTACCCTAAAATGGGCAAAACCTTACAGCATAATAAATCTTGATAAGAAATAAATACTTGCACAATGGTTCTCTCAGGGTTGCTGAAGAAAGAAGGCGTGTGTGTGTGTCCTTCGAAGCGCGTGCTCCTGGTTGTTTCAGGCGAACAGAGTTGCGGCAAGTTTTAAGAGTCTCTTGAAAGTGGAGTTACCAACGAGAATAATTCAGCCTGAGTTCCTTTCACTCGTGTGGAAATGAACAAAGGAGAATTACGAAAAGGAAAACAAACAAAAGAAAAAGACAAGAAAAGGTGACGACTCAGTCGAAAGACAAAAACTAAGCAACGTATAAACTGGAGTTCCTTTCTTTTAAGGAAAACTTAATCCACGCCTCTCTGAAGTGAACTGTCCAATCGTTGTTCAGAAAATCTTGAGCGGGAAAGTTTCTTTGTCTTGTCAGGCCGATTCATTTGCATAAGTTACGGCCGTGGCCGAAATTCGTCATTTTTCCTCCGAAGATGATTAAACATAACAAGACACATTTTATCATAACCTAATACATATATCTGGCTCAGTCAGACAAAGAGGAGTACAAAGACATCAAACACGGCATGTAACAATGATAGGAATTCAAGTTTACATCTCAATTCGTAATTACAAGTATTTATAATTCCCTTGATACTACGATAACATCATAGATATTCCAATAGGACACGAGCAAACAGACAAACGTAAAAACATATCAAATATATCTCAGTAAAGTCTTTAAATGAGGAAATTCCTGAAAAGTTCTTATGTGTGTGCGGCTAGGTATCTGTGTGTCTTGAAGAGGTCTCTTACTCTCCACTCCTAGACTTGGGAGGGTCAGATTAGGATCTCTTTGAAGCTCGCAACGGCAGGGAAAGCTCTGGTGTGTGTTGTCTGTTCACACTCAGGGTGTCATAGAAGTTGTCATCGAACCATCTATTGCAGACTGGCTGGAGCCGAAGGCCTAATTTACCTTTTGAGTTCAGAGGCCAAAAGCTCTTTGGGTTTTAGCAAGAATGTGCATTATATGATTCATTGATACGCTACATGCTGCATATGACACAACAGATCACAACATTCTCTTGAATAGACTAGAGAATTATGTTGGTATTTGTGGATTTTCATTAGCATGGTTTAGGTCCTATTTAGCAGACCACTACCATTTGTCTATGTAAATGATGAATTGTCAAACCAAACAAATGTAAAGCATGGAGTGCCACATCAGTTTTAGGGCCTATGATTTTCTCCTTGGAATAAATTTCCACTGTTGTGCCGACGATACCCAATTTTATATTTCTTCAAAACCTGATGAAATTTCACAATTCTCCAAATTAGCAGTGTGTTTCGACAAAACAGAGATAGTAATTATTGCACGAAAAACCACTAAAAACAAGCCTCTAAAATATCATTTGACTCTCGGCTGTGTGCTCAGTCCACTGCTGTTCACTCTGCTGACTCAAGACTGTGCAGCAATGCTCGAATCACATCATCAAGTTTGCAGATGACACGACCGTGGTGGGTCTCATCAGCAAGAACGACGAGTCAGCATACAGAGAGGAGGTGCAGCGGCTAACAGACTGGTATAGAGCCAACAACATGTCTCTGAATGTTGAAAACAAAAGAGATGGTTGTTGACTTTAGGTGAGCACAGAGTGACCACTCTCCGCTGAACATCGATGGCTCCTCTGTGGAGATCGTCAAGAGCACCAAATTCCTTGGTGTTCACCTGGCAGAGAACCTCACCTGGTCCCTCAACACCAGCTATATTGCCAAGCCCAGCAGCATTTCTACTTTCTTGAAGGCTAAGGAAAGCACATCTCCCACCCCCCATCCTCACTACATTCTATAGAGGGACTATTGAGAGCATCCTGAGCAGCTGCATCACTGCCTGGTTTGGGACTTGCACCGTTTCGGACCGTAAAGCCCTGCAGAGGATAGTGAGGACAGCTGAGAAGATCATCAGGGCCTCTCTTCCCTCCATCAAAGACATTTACAAAAAACACTGGATCCACAAAGCCACCAGCATTGTGGACGACCCCACACACCCCTCACACAAACTCTTCACCCTCCTGCATTCTGGCAAGAGGTACTGAAGCATACGGGCCCCCACGGCCATACTGTGTAACAGCTTCTTCCCCCAAGCCATCAGACTCTTCAATACTCAGAGACTGGTTTGACACACACACACAGGTGTCCTGAGTTGCACTTTAATTATTTTCACTTTATAATTGGCTGCTACCTCAATAACTGCTATGTCCATAGAACACTATCTCATAGTATGTTATATGTTTACATTTGGCATTTTTAGAAACTGTCATCTTTTGCACTACTGTGTACTGGTCGGCGCTGCACTGTCTCTTACTCTGTCTATTGTCCTGTTCATTGTTAGTCATTTATTGTACTTTCCCATACTTTTTGCACACGTTTGCACGTGCACTTTATTTAGGTATTTTATGTAGTCTGTGTAGACTCATGTGGTTCTGGGTTTGTCCTATTTTGTTTTATGTAGCACCATGGTCCTGGAGGTACGTTGTCTTGTTTCGCTGTGTACTTTACTAACTGTATATGGTTGAGACGACAATAAAAACCACTTGACATGACTTGACTTGAACAGCGTAAAACTTCGGTGTTATATTTGATACCAATCTGTCCTTTGAAATTAAAAATGACCAATGTTTGTAGAACAGCATTCTTCCACCTTAGAAATAATGTTAAATTATGACACATGCTCTTTGTTGCTGATTATTGTAATTCATTACTGGGAGGTTGTTCAGCAAGTTCAATAAATAAACTTCAATTGGTTAAAAATACAGCAGACAGAGTGCTGATTAGAACAAAGTAATATGATTATATTAGCCCCATTTTATCATCGTTACATTGGCTACCTGTTAAATTTCATACTATTTTAAAAAATATGTTAACAACTTCTAAATAAAGCTTTGAATTATCTAGCTCTGCAGAACTTATGTGACCTTCTACCATGCTATACTCCAACACGTTCATTACGTTTTTCAAAATTCTGGCCTTAATAGTTCCTAGAATATCAAAATCCACAAAAGGAGGTAGATCCTTTTCATATTTGACTCTTAACACTGTTCGAGATGCAGACACATTCACTCAAGTTTAAATCTAGACTAAAGACTCATCTATTTAGCCAGGCATACACCTCATTTATCCTTCAACTTACAATTCGGCTGCTTTAGTTAGGTCTGCTGGAGCCAGAAACATTGATCATGATCTATAATTCTGCAATAAATTGAATGGCATCTATACTAATATTATTCTATCTGTTTCCATGTCTCAACCTCGGGACTCCTATCCTGAGGTCACCATAACCGGCTGGATCCAGCTCCATTCTAACTCCACTGCTACGTGTCGCTGAGTGATGACTACTAATATCAGCCGGTGCCAGCCAAACATCACTTCAGTCTATTACGATGTCCTTCAGAGGATGAACTGATGCCAACTCCAACCATAAGAAGTGGGATACATCATATGCCATTTCTTGAGCCTTGGATTTAGGATAGACCTCACTGAAATTACCGGCTGGTTGAACTGCGAAGCACCTCACTGATCTCTGCCTGCATCACCTCGGTCTAATGATGGACTACACTCTTATAATTGAATACATAGTCTATAAATTAATTTCCAAAAAAGAAAAACCTTCATCAGCCAACTAACAAGGACAATGCAACTATGTGAACATGAGCAGTTAATCCAGGATGGACTTCAAAGACATTAGCCATTAATCTTACAGTTCATACAAAATCTTTGTTTAAACACTGACCCTTTAACACTTACTTAGTTTAATAATTTTATACAAGGACTTGCACTATACACAAGGTATATTGGTATTATATTAATGATGTTAGCCATAGGGGAACTGGCCCCCACAGTGAGCCTGGTTTCTCCCAAGGTTAATTTTCTCCACTAACCAAAATCTTGTGCAGTTTTGTGTTCCTTGCTCTAAGACATTATAGATGTTATGGTTTCATTTTCTGTTAATGCATGATTTTCTGTAAAGCTGCTTTGAAACTATGTGTGTTCTGAAAAGGCGCTATACAAATAAAAACGACTTGACTTGACTTTATGTTATTATGGTATACAAGGACATGGTTAGGTATATAAGGATTTGTGTATTCAGTCCCATAGTTAGTTCCTGGCTAGCTAGAACATTTACTAGAGTTACTTGTGTAATGCGTTCCACTATAGATTACAGAATACATTCTGTAAAATGTAATCTGTAACATATTTTGTTAGATTACTCAATGTCAGTGATGTATTTAAAATACTTTGGATTACCTCTTCAACACTGGTAGATTTTTTTTCACTTGTTTTGACTTTAAAAACTCTGCCAGTACAGTGAGACAAAATACACATGTTAAAAATTAATTCTCTGAAAAACAAAAAATATCTTAGGCAGTGTTGTTTCTAAAACAATACAAATCAATTTGATCTTGTTTTAATGATATTTAGATATTTTTACAGGAAAGCAATACAAAAATTAAGGTTTATTTCTATTTCTTCTGCTCCAAACTTACTTCAAACTCTGCCGAAAATGCTATTTGGATCGCATAATTTATATGTATATTTTTTTTCAGGGGCAGACTGGGAAGAGAAATCAGAACGGGATTTTACATAGAAACTGGCCCAAAAGTTGTTGAGTGGTCACTGTCCCTTTCTGCATATCGCTGCCCCCTTCTGTATATTGTGCAGCCATTTTGTGGCCAATTCTACATAACGTGTTGACCCATTTCAGCTTATCGTGGCAGGCCCTTTGGGAAAAGTCCCGGATTTCCCTATAGCCAGTCCGCCCCTGATTGTTTTACATCAAAAGGACTTAATATTAAATGAAACAAATTACAATAAAATGCAAAGCAATCTCTTCAGTAATCAAAATACTTTTTAAATGTAACTGTACAGATACAGTATCACTCGTTGGTGAGACCTGAGTGGGCGGTGGGGGTATGTGGAGCATTACGTGGTCCTGTGTCTGTAACTAGGAAGAGAGGAAGCGGTAAGAGCCATTACATGGTGATTATTGATACTAAACACCTGTGTCTCATTTCCGTGACGGCGGAGACAGGCTTGAAAAGGCTGCCGAAGCACCAGAGAGGCAGAGAGATTTGGTGCCACACACAAACGCATCCTGAAGCCATGCTTAGAAGCTGTATCCCTGTTAAATTTAAGTTACTTGGACTATTTAATGGAAGCTGTGTGTGAAAATTAAATGACTGGCTGAAAATAAATTTTGAGTTAAACGTGGAAAGAAAAAGCACACTTAACTGGACTGCAACCCCAGCATCCGTTTCCTTCCTTCTGGAACCCCTCTACACTAGGACATTTATGTGTATATGGTATACAAGGATGTTGTTTGGTACAGCAGGACTTGTGTATTCAGTCCCATAGTGTTACGATCCTCTGTTGTCTGCCTTGTGTTTTTTCCCTTACCACCTCCAAAACTACACTTCCCATAATTCCCTCCTAGTCTATGTGTCTAAGTTTCATTGGTTCATTGTTTAATTACCTTGTTCCTGTGTTTACGTTTGCTTGACTTTGTGCAACTATCAATAAAACTGCAAGTAGATCCAACTCCTCGTCTGCCCTCTTCGTTACACATAGCCAACAGCTCATGACTATATGGCTATTTTTTGTATAGACCCATAATCCAGGGGTTTTCAAGGACCCCCAAATATAATGATACTCTTACTAAAACATAAAAGGTAGCTTTACATTTCCATGCATACATTTTACAGTGAGGTTGCAGCTAAGGGTTCAAGAAATGTATATATAGATATTATCAAAAACTATGAGCAGATTTTTTCTTACACTGTGTCCTAACCAGATGCAACGCACAATAAAAGGTATCATAGCTAACAGCTCATGACTGTAATTTTTGAAATTTCAGTAAAACTTCTTACAAATTCTGTTTTTTTTTTTTTTTTTTTGCAACAGATCTGTGAGGGCCCTTTTCTGTTCCAGCATGGCAATAGCCATATACATGTGAGGTCCATGAGGACATGACTGATGTGGATGAACCAGTGTTACTATCATTAATGAAAACTGAAACGAAAACTAAATGAAAACATTTGTTAACTAAAATTAAAAAAAAACAAACTTTGAATTCATTTTAGTTTTAAATACACTGTATTTGCATGGGAATGTTTTTTTTTTATTATTGGACTTTTAATTATCCCAATGCCATGTAACTTCAAAGTTTAGGATGTCTCATATCTTAGTCAAAAGCAAAAGTGAAGACATTCTTAACACTGGAATTAAGAACTTTTGAAGACCCAATTTTGACAAAATCACACTTTTATTAGGCAGTATTGGTAAAGTTGGACAGAGGAAAAATTATTATATAGAACATATCTACAAATTATTTTGAATTAAATGTCATGTTTTCTTATAAGCCTTCACATTATAAATCACTATATGTAACATAAACAAAAAATAAGCCTTAACCTTAACAAGGTTTACTTCAAATTTCTGTTATTTCTGTTCTGTCGGACAACATCTCCAAGACGCTACACACCATATGACTAGTAAGTCAAAGTCCAAATCACAGTATTTGCTGTCCCAACTTAATTGATATAAGTACCAATGTAGAACATTATATAGAAACTGTGTCTATTCCTCGTTTAGTAAAGCCAAACAATACATCTACTGTAGGATCTAGGAAAAATCTAATTGTAATTAAACCAGAAAATCTCAATATCAGTGAACAAAAACAATTTCTAAAGCTAGGTCTTCTAAACATTAGATCGCTCACACCTAAGGCGGTTATTGTAAATGAAATGGTCTCAGATAATAGTTTTGATGTATTTTGCCTTACTGAAACCTGGCTTAAACCAAATGATTATTTCGGTCTAAATGAGTCTACTCCGCCAGGATACTGTTATAAACATGAGCCCCGTCTGATTGGTCGTGGCGGCGGTGTTGCAACAATCTATAGAGATATTCTTAATGTTACTCAGAAAATAGGTCACAGGTTTAATTCGTTTGAAGTACTTGTGCTAAATGTTACACTCTCAGATGTAAGAAAAAAAATCCCTATTATCTCTAGCCTTGGCTACCGTATATAGACCTCCAGGGCCTTACACTGTTTTCCTAAAAGAGTTTGCAGACTTTCTATCAGATCTATTGGTCAATGTTGATAAAGCAATAATTGTTGGAGACTTTAACATACACGTAGATAACACAAATGATGCGTTAGGGGCTGCGTTTACAGATTTGTTAAACTCCTTCGGGGTCACGCAAAACGTCAGTGGTCCCACTCATCGCCTAAATCATACGCTAGATTTAATTATATCTTATGGAACCAATCCAACCGATATAGATATTATACCGCAAAATGATGATGTCACTGATCATTACATGGTAACTTGCATACTACGTACCACTGAAATCTGTCATATTGCGCCACGTTATCGACCAAGCAGAACAATCCTTCCAACCACAATAGATAGATTCACAAATAGCTTACCTGATCTATCTCAGCTGCTCAGTGAACCCAAACAAACAGATGAACTAGAGGAAATGACTAGCAGTTTGAGCACCATTTTCTCTGGTACATTAGATATTGTTGCACCAATTAGATTAAAAAAGTTTAGAGAAAAAACTAGAGCACCATGGTACAACAGTGCTACGCATGCTATCAAGAGAGAAACTCGTAACTTGGAGCGTAAATGGAAACAAACTAATTTAGAGGTCTTTAGAATCGCATGGAAAGACAGTATGTCACGTTACAAAAAGGCTCTAAAAATAGCCAGGGCTGAGCACCTCCGCAAACTAATAGAAAATAACCAAAATAATCCAAGGTTCTTATTTAACACCGTGGCTAGACTAACAAATAAACAGAGATCACCTGAGCAAAATATTCCTTTACAGTTTAGTAGTAATGATTTTATGAATTTCTTCACTGAGAAAATAGAAAACATCAGAAACACAATTGTAAACACAATTGTTAATGTACAATCTTTAATGGTGTCTTATGATTCAGCCTCAATTATCGCCCCTCAAGAACAACTACACCGCTTTACAACTATAGGACAGGAAGAGCTAAATAAACTTATCATTGCATCTAAACCAACAACATTTTTACTAGATCCAATACCCACTAAACTACTGAAAGAAGTGTTACCTGTAGTGGAAGAGCCTCTTCTCAATATTATTAACTCGTCTTTATTTTTAGGTCATGTTCCAAGAATATTTAAGCTGGCAGTTATAAAACCTCTCATTAAGAAACCACAATTAGATCCAAATAACCTAGCAAATTACAGACCCATCTCAAATCTTCCATTTATGTCTAAAATATTAGAAAAAGTTGTGTCCGCTCAATTGTGCTCTTTCTTGCAAGAAAATGATATCTATGAAAAATTTCAGTCAGGATTCAGACCGCATCATAGCACAGAAACTGCGCTAGTTAAAATTACAAATGATTTACTTTTAGCTTCTGACCAAGGCTGCATCTCAATATTAGTTCTACTCGATCTTAGCGCTGCGTTCGACACTATAGATCATAAAATACTCTTGGATCGACTACAAAACTACACTGGTGTTCAGGGACAGGCATTAAGCTGGTTTAGATCGTACTTATCAGACCGTTACCATTTTGTCTGTTTAAATGGGGAAAAATCAAAAATAACGTCAGTAGACTATGGAGTGCCACAAGGATCTGTGTTAGGCCCTCTATTATTCTCAATATATATGCTACCACTTGGTAAAATTATAAGAAAACATGGAATTAATTTCCACTGTTATGCTGATGACACTCAATTATATATCTCATCACGACCAGATGAAAACATTAACTTATCTAACTTGACAGAGTGTCTTAAAGATATAAAATGTTGGATGACGCGTAATTTCCTGTTATTAAATTCCGATAAAACGGAGGTATTACTTATTGGTCCAAAAAACTACCCACAAAATCCCTTACAATACAACTTTAATTTAGAAGGATGTCCTGTTACATTATCCACTACAGTAAAAGACCTGGGTGTTATACTAGACCGCAACTTGACTTTCGAAAATCATATTTCATCTGTTACGAGAACAGCCTTTTTCCACCTTAGAAACATTGCTAAGCTACGTAACATGCTATCTGTTTCTGATGCAGAAAAGTTAGTTCATGCATTCATGACCTCGAGACTAGATTACTGTAATGCTTTATTAGCTGGTTGCCCTGCATCCTCAACAAACAAGCTACAGTTAGTCCAAAATGCAGCCGCTAGAGTTCTTACTAGGTCAAGAAAATATGATCACATAACACCGATTTTATCATCTCTACACTGGCTACCAATTAAGTTCCGTATCAATTACAAAGTATTACTACTGACCTATAAAGCCCTAAATGGTTTATCTCCTGTGTATTTAACGGATCTTCTATCGCCATACAATCCATCGCGCTCTTTAAGATCACTAAATTCGAGGCTTCTGGTCATACCTAGGATATCTAAGTCCACTAATGGAGGGAGGGCGTTCTCACATTTAGCTCCTAAACTCTGGAATAGCCTTCCCGATATTGTTCGAGGCTCAGACTCGCTGTCCCAGTTTAAAACTAGATTAAAGACACATCTCTTTAACCAAGCATTCACATAATGCTAACTTTGTATACTACTGCTGAATCAGTTATAATGCATTAATATTATGAACATCAGCTATGCTAATTATTTCCCATCTGCTTTTCTGCTGTTATCTCGGGACGCCAGTCCCGAGGTAAATAGCGTTCGTCAGCTCCAGTTTGTATCCAGCCTCTCACGGAGACTTCAGATGCCCCATCACCATGGACAAGGATCTTAAAATGGGATACATAGACTAATTATTGCCAACAAAAGCCTTCATCAGCCAAACAAGGACAATTGCATCTAAGTGAACTTCTGGAATTTAATCAAGGATGGACTTCAAAGACACTGGTCACTAATCTTGCAGTTCAAACACATTCACTGTCTAAATACTGACCCTTAGCACTTAATAAGTTTAATAATTTTTTAAATCATGTTTTTTGACTATAAATAATTCTTATTTACATTATTCATGATGTTAGCCAGAGGGGAACTGGCCCCCACAGTGAGTCTGGTTTCTCCCAAGGTTATTTTTCTCCATTAACAATCATCTTTTGGAGTTTTGTGTTCCTTGCCACAGTCGCCTTCGGCTTGCTCACTGGGGTTATTAATACAATTATTATTTAATTATTTTTAAACACGATAAAGAATCATATCTTATCTAATTCCACAACAGGGCTCCAAACCAAAAAAAAAAAAAAATCAATTAAGGAGCCAATGGCTTCTACAGGGGGAAAAACAGGCGCCAAATATTTTAAATTTTTTTAACTCCATCCATTCCTTTTCGTCCCGCAGCTCGCTAACAGTGTAGTCTGTGGAGCATTCTTCGCAATTATGTGATCACGTGCATTTTTATGCTTGTTACTGTCACCGTGTTTTCTAACAGTCTCTTTTTTGAAATTGTTAGTTCCTGCAATGAACTCCGTTTTCCCCGCTATTTCTTTGATATAAACTTTTGTTATGTATCTCGGGAAATGTAATGCAAATTTTAAAATCAAAAGGGAGTAAACTTTTACTGTCGCCAATGGCGACCTTGACAGAAATTACACTCACAAATAAATTTATTTGGTCACAAATGCGACCATTTTTAGTCGCAGTTTGGAGCCCTGCACAAGGATGATGATTTATCGACTTTATAGACATTACATTTTTATCGTCTGTTAATGCTGAACTTCTGTAAAGCTGCTTTGAAACGATGTGTGTTGTGAAAGGCGCTATACAAATAAAATTGACTTGACTTGACTTGACTTATTTCTTTTCCGTTGGTGGTTGTAAAATGAGCACTGCCACACATCCCATTATAAAGAAATCAGTTTTAAATCCTGAACATTTTTAAATGTTTACTTCACAAAAATTAGACAAGTATTAGTAAAATAAACTAAAATGTCAAATTGATTATAAAAATAGAATTAAAAATTAATAAAAAAAATCCCAAACTATTATGATTGGCCTGCACAATGTGTAGACCTGATCCCCACTGAACATCTTTGGGATAAATTGGAACCTTGACTGTGAGCCAGGCATTTCGCCTAAGTTAACATCAGTGTCTGACTTCACTGTTGATCTTGTTAAATGGTTAAGTTCAAAATCATGAGCATTAATCTCTTCCTTTGCTGCTTTTACTGTTCTGGGAAGCATGACTGAAGGGATTTGCTCCCATTCCGATGCAAGATCATCAGTAATTAACAATTTCGAATATCTCAGAACAAAAATGTTGTCTAAATACAGGACCCTAATTGCAAGAAACCCCTTAAGTTAGGAAAGCACTTGAAAGTAGGGCTTCAAATAACAACTATTTTGGTAATCTATTAATCTCTTAGATTGAAAGAAAAATCTGGCAAATCTGAATTCACAATTTGCTACTCATAATACTTAAAAAAAAGCCTGAATCAAGAAAAGTTAAGTTTGAATGCTTGTTTTAAATAACTTAAGATATATGCAAAAGAGTTCTATCAATTTACATGTAAAACTTTACATTAAAGTTTTAAAATGATCTATCAGGGATGAAGTGGGTCTAAAAATAAGCCCAGCACAGGGCAATGGTTACACCAAAATTTAAATATTCTTAATTCTACTTATCTTCTTATCATATTTAGCATAATTAAATAATTATGCTAAATATGCTTGCGCAGCGGTTAGCACTGTCGCCTCACAGCAAGAAGGTCGTGGGTTCAAACCCCGGTTGCCCCGGCCTTTCTGTGTGGAGTTTGCATGTTCTCCCTGTGTCTGCGTGGGTTTGCTCTGGCTTCCTCCCACCATCCAAAGACATGCAGGCTAGGTTAATTGGTGTCTCCAAAAATTGCCCTAGGTGTGGATGTGAGTGTGAGTGTGTGTCTGTCTATGTGTGGCCCTGCGATGAACTGGCGACCTGTCCAGGGTGTACCCCGCCTTTCGCCCAATGTTAGCTGGGATAGGCTCCAGCCCCCCGCGACCCTGTACACAGGATAAGCGGTTGACGATGGATGGATGGATGCTTGCACACTGTCACCATTAAACACAAGCACTCTCTCAATGCACCTGAAGCAGCAACCATTTTTCATACTGATCATTTAAACACTAAAATTATAATGTATACCATTTTCCCTGTAAAGTGCCTTTGTAAGTCACTTATGGAGACTAAATGACAGTGTGACATTTTGCAAATCTTGAACAACTGAAATTAAGAGTGGCAGTGTTAGCGGATTTAGCTGTATTCATAACTCTGTACCCTGGCATATTGAAATTCTCTCACAGAGAGATTAATGAAAGAGACAAACAGCAACAATGGAGATACAAATCTGATTGAAATGTATGTATGGGCAATAATAAAGAGAGGTTCCAATTTTCTTTTTATCTAAAATGAGTAAAGAAATGTGCTGAGCCTTGTTATGGATTAGAAGAGCCATCACTTCATCTACATGGGGCCTTACTTTATTTTACTAAGCAAGTATGTTAGTATGCACATTGTTGCTGTTTTCCCTATTTACAGTATTCCTTAATTACTCCAATCACAAGTGGTCAGCCAAGGCAGGTTGCTTGTTAATCTTTTTACATGCATCTCAAATGTTTTTAGATGCAAATTGGGTTGCAAGAGATTTTAATTAAATGCATTTTATTTATGGCGTATTAGTTAAAAGTGTTATTTGTTTGAGTCATTTTTATAGCTACAGTATACGTATATAATGTGATCCATATGCAGTACATACAATACTGTATATATTTAAATAATTATGTGAAATATAGGCCAGGACACATATACAGATTCAAGCTGGACATAACAGTAGAGATGAAAGGCACATTTTGTGTTAATAATCATGTTCCGTAAAGAGGTGGTCTTTCGATGTTGTTCAGGACACATTAGTGTTTACACATAATGCCTTATGTGCCCCTGACCAACCCCGAAAGTAGTTTGAGTGATAAGATCACAAGATGTATTAGACCCTTTTTACACCCGTAATTGGCACTGTCTACTTGTGGTGATCAGATCACCTGGGATAGATGTTAATACCAGGCGTCAGCCATGATAAAGCACTGGCTGCCTTTAGTGCTTGGTTCCCATTAATTACTCCTCTCTGTTTTTATCCTAGAGGACCAAAGCTGGCCTCAGACCAGCAAGCCAGCCAGTCTCCAGTGCTTTGGAGACATACATTTAGAGTCGAAAGAGACAGTTCCCCAAGGGGTTATGGAGATTCAATAAACTGGTCCCTGAACAAGCTCTACCATCAGAGCCATCACTACTCACATAAACTCTGACTTGGAATTAGTAGCGGGATCCCTCCAAGGTTATAGACAGAGCTCTTAGATTTATGAGAGACAGAGTTAACAGGTGTTTTTGGAACTCAGACCTTTATACAGCTCTTTTTCACTTTAGAGGAAGACATGTCAGATGTTAACCCTAAAACAGGCAATACAGGAAAATTATTAGCAAAAAATAATTTCATGTAACTTTTTATATCATTTGGACTTAAGTAAACAACTCGGGGCCCCATTTAGAATTTGTTTTGCTTAAACACATACATTTATTTTAAAATCATAAATATATCCTATCAACCATTGTCACCAAGTACCAGTGATGGCAGTTGCGTCACTACAAATAGTGAAGCTATAAGCTTAACTACATTTCCGAGTAGCGAGGTGGTAACTTTGCTACTGAAAAACTACTTGATTTAAAAACTAGTAAAGCTATATATTTGAAAAGGTAGTGGCCTTGTACCCGGTGTTTACCATCACCAGTTTTTGAATCAAAACGAAAGCTGTCAGATCAAAAATGAAGCGCTCATCCGAGTCAGTTCTTTATAATGATTGGTCACACGTGATCGGAAAGCAGTCTGAATCGGTTTGCAATTCCATCTGAATAACTCAAAGCTTGCGCATGCTGCTGAATCATTTGTGCACGCTTTCGCTTGCCAATAAGCTCAGAGTAGTTTATAACAAGGAAAATAAAGATAATGCTGGTTTCATTGGAGCTACAATCAATGGAAACGAATCCTGCAAATGCATCCTATCGTTTACCAGTAATGAAGATATTCTTTTATAAAGTTCAACAAGTTAGCAGCTTGTAAACGACTTCTGCAGGTAAATACATATTCCAACCAAAAGAGTATAAAATATGTATTAGCCTACATGAAAACAGAAAAGTACCATGATATTACAATATTTTTTGGACGTGTAGGTAGTGGTAAGCTATATGAGTATGGTAATCATATAGCAAAGTACAATGATATTTTTTAATTACCTTGAAGCACAATGTAAATACTATTGTATATTAATATGGTAATCATATAATGTTAACATGGTAGTAACATGATATTCTTTGAAGTATTTTGAAGCACCATGCAAATACAGAAGGGTGGACAAATATGGTAGTTGTATATCAAAGTACCATGTTATTGCTGTAATGACACTCCATCTCAGGAGCTTGAGATGAACCGAGATGTGGGAGTTTATTACACTGGACATAGGAAAAGCAGGTAAGCAAGCAAGGTAAGAATTCAGGTATGGTACAAAGTCTTTGGAGATGGTGTATGATTAAACAGTGAACCAAGGCATAAGGCACCAAGTGCAACAAGTGCCCAAACAGGTATCTTCAATGTCAGACAGTGTCACAGGTGAGTCACATTCATAAACAGAGGAGCAGGTTAGTATATCAAAACACAAAGTATTTTCAGAGTTCTCAAAGTCACGTTTCCTGAACATTCAGAGAGGCTCCTTGCACATCTGGAGCAAATCGTAGACAAACAGTTGAGATTAACATAGGTGAGTAGAAACGCCATGTAGTGGCTTTTCCTATAAGCCAGGTTCAGGTGGTAAGATGTTCTTTACGCATAGTTTGTAATAAGCAATGTCCACACATGGATATCCATTTCTACTAATTTGTTGTCCATTTAATGAAAGATATATCATACAGAGTGTAACACGTTGCTCTATGTGGCTCTATGGTAAGAACCATATTTTCCCGCCACCTGACCTGATACAAACCATGGGAAGTTTAAATAACAAGCTAAATTAACAGGTGACCACACCCACACCACTGGTGAACAGTGCCATCTAGTGGTTTGAACAATAATTTCATTTGGCTCCTAGATGACATATTCACAGAATTCTCAAAGTAAATAATCTTGTATCTCCAGAACAGGTCGCTGACAAAGTAAGACACATAGAAGCAGTTTTTCACTGCAGCAGAGCAAGAGGAATTCCAAGGTACCTTTCATACTTATATTTTGTATTTTAAATATGTATTCCTGTTACTTGTATTTTGTTACTCCCAACCCTGTGTATAGATTAATATATATATGAACATTATACTGTATGTACACAGAGTTTTTATACAGGAATACAGGGCCACGATCTCACTGAAGCAGCATTTGTGGATGGTTTGTGTTCTCATGCGAGAACCTTACCATGGTAACGTTGCGGTCGCGGCTTTCCTTCCTAATAAGGTGATCCGGGACAGGGAACCCTCTGGAATCCACACCCAGACCTAAGCTCCACGTGATGGGATACGGAAGATCTAAGTTGCCTACCACCTGCTGTCGTAACCATGATCAACCAAGCTAGAGCAACCTCTACCAGGCAACTTTGTGCCCTGAAGTGCGAATTGGTGCTTGTTCGCGAATTGGTGCTTTTCCTGGTCCGAAGACCCGCAGAGGTGCGCAGTCAGGTCAGTGCTCTCATTTCTGAAGGAGAGGATGGAGGGGAGGCTGTCCCCCTCCACCTTGAAGGTGTATGAAGCCACTATCGCGGCCCACCACAACGCAGTGGACGGCAAGAACTTAGGTAAGCACGACTTGATTATCAGGTTCTTTAGAGGCACCTGGAGGTTGAACCCTCCCCGGCCAAGCTTGTTCCCCTCCTGGGATCTCTCAGTGGTCCTCTCGGGCCTCCAGAGACCCCCCTTCGAGCCGCTAGAATCAGTCGAGCTCAAGGCCCTCTCTCTGAAGATGGCCCTCTTGATCGCGCTCACTTCCATGAAGAGGGTTGGGGACCTGCAAGCATTCTCTGTCAGTGACACCTGCCTGGAGTTCGGTCCAACAGACACTCTGACATTTGTGTAGCGTCTAGGGTGCGTTGCATCATAAACATAAAATGTTTAGTTCACTGTTTCAAGTTAAATATAGTTTAATACACAATCTTTAAACACATCTTGAGATCCCTTAGTTCGCATTTTGTGCTCATTCAAGTGTTTTGAACGCACGAATGTAACATATGTTTGCGTTGTTCTGCCTACTGAAGTGTTTTCTTCACTGTATAAACTGCGCGTTGCTCATACAGCTGAAATTTTACTTACTTCCCACTGGAGTAAACAGGTGGTACTACAAGCTTGCATTTCTCAGGAATCTTCCTTATTATGGTGCGATTAATTGCGTAAATTTTTTTAACGCGTATTTTTTGACGCACTGAATTAATACATTAAATCGACAGCCCTAATATATGTGTGTGTGTATATATATATATATATATATATATATATATAAAATTACAAAACATTAATTCATACACTCACCTAAAGGATTATTAGGAACACCATACTAATACTGTGTTTGACCCCCTTTCGCCTTCAGAACTGCCTTAATTCTACGTGGCATTGATTCAACAAGGTGCTGAAAGCATTCTTTAGAAATGTTGGCCCATATTGATAGGATAGCATCTTGCAGTTGATGGAGATTTGTGGGATGCACATCCAGGGCACGAAGCTCCCGTTCCACCACATCCCAAAGATGCTCTATTGGGTTGAGATCTGGTGACTGTGGGGGCCATTTTAGTACAGTGAACTCATTGTCATGTTCAAGAAACCAATTTGAAATGATTCGAGCTTTGTGACATGGTGCATTATTCTGCTGGAAGTAGCCATCAGAGGATGGGTACATGGTGGCCATAAAGGGATGGACATGGTCAGAAACAATGCTCAGGTAGGCCCGTGGCATTTAAACGATGCCCAATTGGCACTAAGGGGCCTAAAGTGTGCCAAGAAAACATCCCCCACACCATTACACCACCACCACCAGCCAGCACAGTGGTAACAAGGCATGATGGATCCATGTTCTCATTCTGTTTACGCCTAATTCTGACTCTACCATCTGAATGTCTCAACAGAAATCGAGACTCATCAGACCAGGCAACATTTTTCCAGTCTTCAACTGTCCAATTTTGGTGAGCTCTTGCAAATTGTAGCCTCTTTTTCCTATTTGTAGTGGAGATGAGTGGTACCCGGTGGGGTCTTCTGCTGTTGTAGCCCATCCGCCTCAAGGTTGTGCGTGTTGTGGCTTCACAAATGCTTTGCTGCATACCTCGGTTGTAACGAGTGGTTATTTCAGTCAAAGTTGCTCTTCTATCAGCTTGAATCAGTCGGCCCATTCTCCTCTGACCTCTAGCATCAACAAGGCATTTTCGCCCACAGGACTGCCGCATACTGGATGTTTTTCCCTTTTCACACCATTCTTTGTAAACCCTAGAAATGGTTGTGCGTGAAAATCCCAGTAACTGAGCAGATTGTGAAATACTCAGACCAGCCCGACTGGCACCAACAACCATGCCATGCTCAAAATTGCTTAAATCACCTTTCTTTCCCATTCTGACATTCAGTTTGGAGTTCAGGAGATTGTCTTGACCAGGACCACACCCCTAAATGCATTGAAGCAACTGCCATGTGATTGGTTGATTAGATAATTGCATTAATGAGAAATTGAACAGGTGTTCCTAATAATCCTTTAGGTGAGTGTATAATTAAAATGTATTACATTATTGTGGCAGACATGTAAGTCCTTAACAATATAAGAAAATGCTAAAATTGGCTTTAGAATCCAATATATTGTTTATTTCCATATTATTGAACATAAACCAATCATTGGCCCACAGTCCACAATAATAAAATTTGAAATTGAATTTGTCTATCTGTCTGAGATAGGTTTATTATAAGGGCTTTACTAAGGACGCATCAATGAACACAAGCATCAGAAGGACACTTTCGGAGCATCTCATTTTGGTTGCAAATGACAACTGCATACAGTTTGCTACCTCAATTCAAATTCCATTCAAATTCAGGAATTAAACTGAAATTCAACTCTGAATGATGCACAGTCCTGTTTTATAATACACCATTATATAATATATATTTGCTGACTAATGTACAAGCAGTAGCTGTAAAAATATTGTAATTTGCAATGCAAAACACACTTAAAGCACACTTATAGCAATACCTTATACTATAAACAGTATACTATTACTACTAATAATCAGGATCGCCTTGGGGAGTAGTAAATTATTTTATGGACCACCTCAAACAAAAATGCCAGCAGCCCTTTCAGCCTAACCAAAATCTCGCAATAGATGAGTGTATGGTCAAGTCTAAAGCTCGGTCAGAATTTAAACAATACATGAAGGGCAAGCCTACTCAGTAGGGTTTTAAATTATGGGTAATTGCAACATCAGACTGTGGGTATTCTCTCGACTTTAATGTTTACACAGGTAGTCATGATAGGTGTGTCACTGACTTGTCCACCAAAGTAGTTGAATCGTTATGGCAGCCATTCAAAGACCAGGGCCACAATGTTTGGTTTGAAAACTTTTATACATCCCCAGCTCTTATGGTTAAGTTGTTAGAAATGGGAACTAATACATGTGGGACATAAAGGGTGAATCGTAAACTGCTTCCTGCAGAATTTAAAGACATCAAAAGATGGGGAAGCAAGACAGCTCATGGGGATATGAGGTGGTGTAGAATTGAGGGGAATATACATGTAATTGAGTGGAAGGACACACGTGCAGTTACATGCCTCTTCAATTTCCACAATGCGAATGGCTCAACTGAAATTACTAGATTAGTAAAAAATGATGGTGACTGGACAAAATAAGTAGCCCTCCAGCCCACTGTCAGTGATTATAACAAAAACATGGGCGGTGGGTCAGACCAAATGATAAAATCTTACGACGTCCTACAAAAAACTCAGAAGTGGTGGAGGACTCTTTTTTCCACTTCATAGACACTGCCGTCATCAATAGTTTCATACTGTTTAAGTAATGGCAACACATTTATGCAGCACCATGCATTATGCAGGGGATGAGTGTAGACTGTTGAACTTAACCCAGATAAATTTCAGAGAAAACCTGGATTGTCAACTGGGAGGTATCAATATTCACGCAAGTTTTCCTTTGCATACACTAAAACCTGTAGTCCCTCCTTTGCAGCACTCCACGCAGCCCATGTCCCTAAATTTGAAGAGTCGTCTAAGAGATGTTGGCTATGCTATTGGAAAAGTGGGACTGAAAATAAATCTAAAGTAGCTTGTTTTAGCTAGAATTTAATGGCAAAAGACAATGCTTGGTTCATGATAGGAACTGTTTTCAGTCTTGGCACTCAGCTGAGTGTGACCAGTTTCGCGAAGAGGCCTAGGTTGGGCTTTGTTTACTGGTGTTGTTGTCCTCCCCTCTTTTCTCCCTCTCTTCTCTCCACAGGTATTGCAGTTGTTGAGAGTTGTTGAATTTATATATGTTCTGTTCCTGCACTCTTTATTCAAATTGTATTTACATTTTACATTTACATTTATTCATTTGGCAGACGCTTTTATCCAAAGCGACTTACAAAAGAGGAAAAACATAGCAAATCATTTTAAGGAGACAGTGGTACGAAAGGTGCCATACTACAAAGTTTCACTATCATCAGAATAGTACAAAACCGATTTAAGTGCAACAAGAATTGTTAATTATTATTATTTTTTTTAATTTTTTTTTTAGTGACTGGTTAAATTCTCTTGGAAAAGATGTGTTTTTAGCCATTTTTTGAAGATAGAGAGTGAGTCAGCTTCATGGATTGAGTTGGGGAGGTCATTCCACCAACGTGGTATGATAAAACTGAAAGTCCGGAAAAGTGTTTTGGTGCCTCTTTGTTTTGGTACAACAAGGCGACATTCCTTAGCCGACCGCAGGCTTAATCTCGCATGTTCAAATAAAATAAAGTGTGTGTTTTATTGAACACATAAAATTTATATTTCTGTGTTTGTGTCTTTCAATTTCAGATGCAATCTCAATTTATTATTACAGGTGCTCAAAATGAGTATTTGAGGAGTGGTCTTGTGAAATGTATCTTAACATTTTAAATATTTGTTTTATTCCATTTCCCGCTAATCACTAGAATGGTCATAACTTTTAAGCAACAGATTATATTTCTAATTTGACTGCTATTCTGCATTGCCCACAACATTGTGCATATTTCATACACTCCAATTTTCCCTCTAGCTTGTAACTAAATTGGTTGAAATAGCAGTTGTCTGATGAAGTATGGTGGCCATTTTTTGTAAAAATTACTGTGAAATCTTATTGATAAAGGACAATTAGCCTTAAATAATCATACATATATTTATATCATTTGAAAGCCCTTGTTATTCTCTTCAATATTGTATATACAGTTCAGGTGATGTTATATGAATATAATATGAATTTGGATGAATATCATATTCTGGCACAGAAAGCAATTTTTGGAATTTTGGGCTCAGGCAGGAAAGGGTTAATGTAGCATGACAATCATTACTTGAGACAAGTGATAAGACGTTTTTTGTGTCAGTTGTCCGATTTTTATTGGAAAAGCAAGAGACAGGGAAAAATAAAGAGAGAGAGAGATAAAAAACTGTTGTGGAATACAAATCTGAAAAGGATGTCTGTGTGACTGGATTTGTGTAGCAAAACTGACATGCATTCATGTGCTAATGCACTGAGTCTTGGAAACCCTGTTCATTTGGTCAATTCCCTTATTTGTATGATGGTGCACAAAAAGTGCCCTCACTGCTTAACATTAAATTTAACAAATTCAAATTAGTTCTGCTTCAATTAGTCCCTGGCAGTGATGCTAAATTCATCATATGTTGCTCTCATGGGTCTCTGACCTCCCTAGCTATCTTGGTCCAAAAAAAAAGCAAAGTTCAGCAAAATTCTTAACATCAATCTCAGCCCTACACAGGCTTACCAGCAGTGTCTGCATTTATTACAGTTTCCCAAAACGTACTCACTGTCATATCTTTCCAAACCCATACTATGTTATTATTTTCTATGGAACATGAAAGTAGAATTTCTGAGAAGTTGTTACATAAATTTCCATGCAACAACAGTTCAGAGTGACCAGTGGCTGTCAAGCTTAAAAATAATTATAATAATAACTATATATACTATTAAATTAATAATTAAATACATAAGTATAAATAATTAAAATATTGCTTTAAATGTACATTTAAAATAAATTAAATGCAAATATGAGACAAAAAAAAAGAACAAAATAGCATACCTGTTTGGAATGAGTAAATATTGACTGAATATATATTTTTTTAGGTGAAATACAGTATTTGTTAAAATTGTGATCTATGTATTCTGAATATTTAGGTACAATATGATGTTATCAGAGCTGAAGTGGTGTCATGCCAACTCCTCTGCTGCCTTATTGCCCTGTAAATATTGCATGCTGTGGTATTTCTGCTGTGAAATGACACACACAGGCTGGATCATGCGGGTGCTGTAAGGCACAATGGCATCAAAGACAGCAATTAGCATTGTTGACAAGCATTAGATTTGAGGTATACTATCAGGCATGCTAAAATTTTATATAGTGCCACATGGTATGATACTCTCCCACCTACTCATTGAGAGAGAAAGCACATAAATGCACGACACTTTCTGCTGTAATGTAGAAATTTCTTTGGTATTTGTATCCATGGGAACTAAATGTGATTAAATGTTTTTCACAAAAAATTATGAGTGATTCACCAAAAGCCCACCATGTAGTTTAAATGTTGTAATTTATTTATGAAATAATATAGTTGTCCACATATTAACACAGCATCTCTGATCTGTAGTTTTAGCTGCTTTATATAAATATTATATAATTCAAAAAATCTTAGCTTTGATTGGAAGCAACCCAAAATAATGATCTTGGTTTGGTTTGGAACATAGTCACCCTCCCATTGGATGCAAATATTTCCTTCTCTGCCCTCCTAGACATTCACCGTGACCAAACCACTGTGATGAAATCAAAATTTATATAAATTTTTATAGAATATTTTTAGTATTAAAGGAAATATTAAAAGTGGAAACAGGAAATCGGATGGGAAAAAGAGTGGGACCATACGCAGATTCAAACTGTAGTTGCTAGGACAACAGTACATATACTCACATCATCTTTACACACCACGCCACTTCAGTGACACTTCTTGTCCAGTTTGTCATATATTTCTGTGGTTCCACCAGACTATTGGGGTACAAACATCTGCACTGTGTGGCAGATGCTATTTAAACCGGGGTGCAAATAGACACTCCAAATTGCTTATCGTGCAAAATATGTCCTTTATATCAAACATGAAATTTACTAATATTAACATGAACTGCACATGCCCAACAATATGCAAAATGATGACATACAATTTAAAAGTGCAACCTGCAATAATTTCCTTAAGGATCTGCTTGATCTAACCATTAAATTTTGTTTTATTGGTGTAATCTAATGTGTTTAGGTTGTTTCTGCAATATTAATTCATATTTTTTACTTGCATAAAATCAGTTCTCCATTGCCATTGACACTAGGGAGCCCCAAACACCTCTAATATTTGAGAAAAGGACAATGGGAATTGACGAGTGGAATTTGCATGTCACTCCTCTGGACATACGGGTATAAAAGGAGCTGGCTCATAACCACTCATTCTGATTTTTTCTTCGGGGCTGAGTGGTGTTTAGCAGAGAGTTCCACTGCTGTTCCATTCACCTTACTGAAGCAAGGAAGTGTATGCTGTTGTATTTACGGTGCATTTCATTGGCTTTCTTTCCCTCTGCTCATTTGATGCAGAGTATGCCCCTGGGCACTTTGACAGTAAAAGGGTATATTTCCTAAGCCTGAAAAGAGCATATTTTCTGACTAAAAGACCAGAGACGGCCATCTTAGCATCTCTTTGGGAGCTTGAGCAGGATGAGGTTGAACTGACGAGGTTGTGGAGGACACCTTTCTCTGTCCAAACCCGACTTCACAGTTCATCCGCTCTCACTACCCTCGATGGTGTCAAGTCCTTGGTCCTGGCGTAGAGGCCTCCACAGTATGCTGCTGCCCCCGTTTCACACAGCCAGTGTTTGCAACTGGCGTTATCACATCAACTGGACACAGACCACTTGTGGCCAGTGTGCTATGAACACAGGCCCTCCGCCTTTGCGAGCCCAACCACACAAGACTCACACCCATGGCCAGGCAGTTGTGACGAGTCACAGGAATGATCCCCCTCCTCCTCTGTCGCTGACCCGTGTCGGGTACACGTATTAAGGTAAGTGCTTTGAAGGTTCCCTTCAGCACAGCCACAAACTCAGGACGAAGCAAGGCTCCTTATCCTCGTATCCTGCTCAACCTGCCACGAGGCCCCACCCACAGGTATGTCAAATACGATTGTCCTCTTTGTGCCCCTTGCCCGGAGCTTGGACGCGTGGCTAGCGCTCTCCAACCCATCGCAATGTTTGGCCAGGACCATCCGACTTCACTACACGGTTCAGTTTGCCAGGTGCTCACCCTGGTTCAGTGGCATCTGCTTCACCTCGGTAAAGGGCGAGAGAGCCCTGCGTGCAGAGATTGCGTTCCCTCTGCAGAAGGAAGATAGAGCCTGTCCCTACAGCCGAGATGAAGGGTTCTACAGCCCTTACTTCATTTTACAGAAGAAAGGCGGTGGGTTGTGGCCAATCTTGGACCTGCGAGTTCTGAACCGGGCTTTGCACAGACTCCCGTTTAAGATGCTGACACCAAAACGGCATCAAGATTGGTTAGCGGCTGTGGACCTGATAGACGTGTACTTCCAAATCTTGTTTTTTTTCCTCTGCACAGACACTTCCTGCGGTTCGCTTCGAGGGCTGGGTGTATCAGTACCTAACCGCCCCTTCGGTCTTTCGTCTTCACAAAAGTCGCGGAGGCAGCCCTTGCCAGGTTAAGGAAGTGGGCATTCGCATCCTCAAATATGTCGATGACTGACTGATTGTAGCCCACTCTCGAGATCTGTTGTGTGCACACAGGGACCTGGTGCTCAGGCACCTCAGCCGTTTGGGGCTTCAGGTCAACTGGCAAAAGAGCAAGCTCTCCATGGTTCAGAGCATCTCTATTCTTGGGATCAAGTCCTGAGATGGGCATGGCGCCATGGCATGCACCACTTGGCTATCACGCCGACCTGCCTCCACTGGTTCAGCCATTGGACAGACCTTGCATTTATGCAAGCGGGGTACCCCTCCAGGCACTTCGTGGTCACGACAGACGGGCACACAGCCACTGGCTCCTGGACAGGTCCGCGACTGCATTGGCATATCAACTGCCTCGAGTTGCTGATGGAACTGCTCGCCCTGCAGAGGCTTTTGCCATTGATATAGGGCTCTGGTATTCCCTGACAGGAGCTCCCCTCGGCACAGACGCGCTGGCACACAGCTGGCAAATTCCCCTGAGGGAGGACCTCTCTCAAGGAAGGGGCACAATCTGGCACCCACGGCCAGAACTCTGGAACCTCCCAGCCTTATCGTTGCTGTGTCTGGTGCGTGCTTTGCGTGTCTAATTGGACCGTACACAGAGCTTTAGAAGCTCTGAGCAGCTATTTATCTGCTTTGGTGGACAGCGAAAAGGGAACGCTGTCTCCAAACAGAGACTTGCCCATTGGATTGTGGATGCCATCGCATTAGCATGCAAGTCCCAGCCATTAGTCTGCCCTTGTAGGAATACAAGAACACTCTATGAGGAGTTTGGCATCCTCATGGGCACTGGATAATGGCACCTCTAGCAGACATCTGCAGGGCAGCGGGCTGGGCTAACACCTAATACCTTCGCAATATTTTATAATCTCCAGGTTGAGTCATCTTGTCCCGGGTGTTGTCAGGTACGAGCAGGTCATTTGGTTGGACAGCTGGCCGGGTGTACCACTTGCATACAGCGCCTTTCCCCTCTGTGAGGTGAAAACGTTTGCTTACTTCTCCCATGCAATTCTCAGGTACGTGGAACCTGGATGTCCTTCCTCCCAAGCCTAGAGGCTGATGAATTTGGCAAAGGAATTTGTAGCCAGGACCAGTACATGTGCTAGCATGCCCTGTACTGGGGTGGGAGCTCCACAGGCACTGGTTACCTGCAGTAACCTCCTGGGATGTATTTTCCACTGTACGGCCTCTCTGTTTGTAGACCTGCGTCTCCCTTCGGCAAAGCTTTCTTAAGCCCTGTTTGCCATGTCTGTAGAACTCTTCCCTTTCGGGTTGGACCTACAACCGCGCCTCTTCCACGTGTGGCTGGTGATCCCACGTGTCATATTTGCCACATGTTAACCTCCCCTTCGGGCAGGATGTGGTCTCTGTGGTTGTCTTTTCCTCCTGAACGAATAGGGAAGGAAAAGAAAACCTTCCCCGATGGGAATAGATTGCATTAAAATGCCCCAGACGAAAACTTAAAGTACTCTGTTGGAGAGAAAACATAGAGAGAAAAGTCCATGGCTGGCATGGCCTGCTCTCACACTAGATACGTCTCTCCCCCCTCTCGGGGATGTGGGGAACTATACAATGTTTTCTGGGGAGTTGGCGGAGCTACATGCAGTCCGGTGCACCTGTGTTATGCACACAGCAGTTTGCTTGCTCCTGCATGGGCAGTCCACGTAACACAGTTCAGCTAGTTGTTGCATTTCTTATAGGGACCCCAAGTGTCACTACATTGACACAACTTCAAGTGAGTGAAAGAATGAGAACATCTTGGTTACTGTAACCTCCATTTCCTGATGGAGAGAACGATACGTTGTGTCCCTCTGGCCACAACACTGTACTACCCCTGAAATGTCTGCCTTGGCTACTCAGCACAAAACATGAATGAGTGGTTGCGAGCCAGCTCCTTCTATACCCGTATGTCTGGGGGAGTGGCATGGAAATTCCACTCACCAATTCCCATTGGCGTTGGTGTTTGGGGCTTCCAACAGCGACCACTAGTGTCACTACAATCGCCACAACATCTCATTCCCTCCATCAGAGAATGGAGGTTAATTTAATTTAAGACGTTAATTTAACGTTACCATATAAAGCAAAATTTTTGATAGCCTTATTCAGCTTTTTTTTTTAAGTGTAGCCTGATACACACACACATATACTGTATTATTTGTATTATTATTTCAGTCCAGATCAGGGGCAGAGCTAGGGTCAGTAGACATTCAGGGATTAGCCCAGACCTCTGTTGATATGGGGCCATACTTTGAAGAAATATCAGAATATAATACACTTTATAATACATTTTAATACATCTATTAGTTGTCATTTATATAGTAAACTAAAAAAGTCTCACCAACTTTTGTCTCAATCTTAGATACGCTCGAAGATCAGAAATTGCATGCTTTTAACACCTCTACATTAAAGTAATAGAAAAAATATATATATATATTTTGTCTCTTTCAACTTTTCATAGTTAGACACACATTGTGTACGGCTGTATATGGTTTTCACTGATTTGTCAAGTGCTTAAGTTAATTTAAAAAAAATCTTTTATTGCATTGTGTCTTAATAACGAGTTTTGCTAAAAATGCAAATGTCCTGGCTCGTGGCTTTAAAGTTAGAGAGTACATCTATATTCTAGAGTATATATAAAGTATATATTACTCCTTGGTTTTCAAGAAAAAATATTGAAAAAAAAAAAAAAAATATATATATATATATATATATATATATATATATATATATATATATATATATATATATATATATATATATTAATGCATCGTTTCTGTAAAGAATATCCCTTTATTTGGTTTCAACGTAGACTCCACTATTGACTTTCTATTTCACTGTGACATCTAGTTACACGAAACATCCTCCTAAATATGATTTATTCTGGCCACCTATCTTCAACACTTAATACTTTTTCTACAATAAAATTGCTATATCATTCTGGATGGGGACCAGACAAGGACTCTCCAAACAAGATTTGCACAGCATGTTTCCTTACAGGGAGAAGGTGGTTGTTTTTGAGACTGCTCAGCCATGACGGGTGTGAGTTATTGTAGCTAATGTTGTCATGGCAGTGATAAGGCTGTGATGGATGTGACTGTCTCAGGCTTACATGGTTTAGAAGATAGTAACAGGAGATAGCAGAGGCACACATGCAATGAGGATTCCTCGTTTGCTGAAAGTTCTCTTCTTTCTTTTACAAAGGCAGTTAGTAATCTCTGTAAAAAGGTGTGAAAACGGTGAAAAGGGTGTTCTTGTCAGTTACTGTAAAATACAACACACATGATAGAATTACAGGTTTTACCTACTTATGTGGAAGGAACATGCACTTTCTTTTTATTCTGTCATATAAACAGCTTTGCCAAATTCAGACTAATTTAAATTAAATTATTTGGTGATATACAACTCTGAAGTCAACCTTGGTTGACAGTCAAATCTAGAATTTTAACCATCAAACTAATTGTCCTGATGACTTTTGGACCAATTCATATTTTAATTTCTACCTACTCTAATTTACATCTATAGAGATGTCTGAATAAGCATTTCATAAAAAAATAAAAAAAACTCTATATTTCATGCTTTAAGGAGCAAAGGCCCCAGAGAGAGGTGTTTAATCCAAGGCCTAATATAGTGTGCCGTGAAGAGTGTAATGTCTCTGCTATAACTGTACTGAACGGTAACATCTGTATGATCTTTCTAGATCCAGTTTTGTCTGGAAAAATACTTAGAATGTCTGATCCACTGAGATTGAATTAGATTCAGAAAAAATTTAATGCATTGATGGTGTTTTCCATGTGCATCCAGCTGAGATTAGAAGAGCGTTTCTGTCAAGAGAAGGAAAAAAGAGGTTAAATGTAAGGATTATCATAATGTCATGGAGCAAACACTAAACACAGTCACACAATCACAGATTATAATCCACAGGAGGATTTTAAGTGAACTCTTGTTTATTGTAGCATAATTTGACAGATTTAGACACATCTTCACATGTTGATGCAGATATCATTACGAGGACTCTCCATAGAAATAAGGATTTTTATACTATTTGAACTATAGATTCTATCCCCTAACCCTACCCCTAAAATTAACCCTCACAAAAAAAACTTTATGCATTTTTATATAAAAAAAATAAATAGTTTAGTATGTTTTTTTAAATGATTTGAATTATGGGGACACTAGAAATGTCCCCATAAACCACATTTATAGCATAATACCCTTGTAATTACAAATTTGTAAGCTAAAAAAAAAAGTCCCCGTAAACCACTTAAACCTGCCCGCACACAAGCACACACACACACGCACACGTATATACACACTGGCAGCCAAAAATTTGGAAAAATGTACAGATTTTGCTGTTTCGGAAGGAAATTGGTACTTTATGTCACCAAAGTGGCATCCAACTGATCCCAAAGTATAGTCAGGACATTACTGACGTAAAAAACAGTATCATCACTATTTGAAAAAAGTATTTTTCATCAAATCTAGACAGGCGCCATTTCCAGCAGCCATCACTCTAACACCTTATCCTTGATTAATCATGCTAAATCACTAGCCATTCTAAACAATACACAACGTACACATACTGGCAGCCAATTGTTTGGAATAATAATTTTGAGAAATTATTGCTTATATATATATATATATATATTACATCATTCTCATTTGACAAATATTAATTTAATATTTTAACATATTTTGCTCATATACAGTAGATGAGGACTGACATGAGATGAGGCTCTGTAACAAAGGTGTGATTGAAAGGAGTGCACATACAATTTACAAAATTCAAGAAAGACAAGGGAACACACACAATTTATTCATATCATGAGTGCAATGTCCATCTTAATAATGTCTAAGAGCAGAATCTTGATATATTGCCATACTATACACTAATAAGTTGTATATTTTTACGTATATTTTACTTTACCAGTCCTTAAATGTTTTTAAATTGGTAATGTTTAACATAAACACAACCATTTGCCTAATGTCAAGGTATGATACTATATTTTAGCATGCCTGGATGATTCATTCAAAAGATTCTTTTTAGTCTTTTTATAAAATGTTTACACTCATTTTCCTGTCACCTAAAAACTTCTGGATGAGTGAATGGCTCTCATAAATGCACGATCAATATCAATAAAATCTTTTATTTTGATCATTATCTTTTTATTTTTGAACTTTTTTACGATCATGATCATTGGACTGTTTATTCATCACCGAGACCTGACTGAATCCTAGTGAACAATTGGCCATCTAACACCACCAAGCTGTGACTTTTTTTAATTCTTCACGGACTTCAGGGTGAGGAGGTGGCGTTGTCACTGATTTTAGAAACTCTTTTAAATGCAGAATGCTACCTACAGATATGTATTCCAGTTTTGTGGTCCAACTATTAAAGTTTGACGCCCTGGGTCCTGCCTTATGTGCACTTGTGTATAGACCTTCCAGATTTAATATGCACTTTTTTGAACAATTTCTGGACTTTCTCCCTAGACTGGTGTCACGTGGTGATAGACTCATGATTCTTGGTGATTTTAATATCTATGGATGCTGTCCACCGAACCTGCTGGTAAATTAATTTATCTCCCTCACTGAGTCTTTAAATTTTGTTCAACATGTCACTGGTTCTACCCACAACATGGGTCATACATTAGATCTGGTATTATCTTATGGTATCTCTATATCTAACTTAAAGATGTTAGATATTGGCATCTCTGAACATTATTCAGTAATGTTTGAGACCTTCTCTGTCTTTTCATCACTCCCAGTCAATTCAGTCATCTACTGCCAATCTTTTTTCAGAATTATATTTATCGCATTTAACTGATGATGTCTCAGATAAAGAATCACTGGTTGAAGTTTTCAATAAATCTTGTATTTTACTCTTGATAATTTCGCTGCACTCAAGCCAGGAGAATTAAGGGTGTTTAAAACCCTTGGCTGAATGACGTCACCCGTGCTCTCAGACGAGTGTAGAAAAGCGGAGAGCAAGTGGAAAAGAGACCAGCATCAGGTCTCTTTTGACATCTTAAAGGTGTCTTTAACAAACTATCAAAGAGCAGTGAAAGAAGCAAAAGGTCAGTTTTTCTTTAAAGTAATCTATGATAATGCAAATATACCAAAAGTATTGTTTAATACTATCCATTCTGTCTTAAACCCTATGAGAGATGCTTTTTTGGACGCTACTCAAGAGACAAATTGTTTAACTTTTTTTCTTACAAAATTGAGCATATTAAAGGCGCTATTGTACCCTCACAATTTTATCAAACACTAATACTTTCCCCATCTAGCTCCCTGACTCACTTTTAACCAGTTTCATCAGAGCAGTTAGCAGATGTAGTCTCCAAGATTAAGTGTTCTAGTTACAAGCTGGATATTCTATCTCCGCACCGTATAAAGAACTATTAGTTCCAGTGTGACAGTGATAGTTAACAGCTCCTTTGCTAATGGAGTTGTTCAAAGCAGTTTTAAGCATGCAATTCTACATTCTTTATTAAAAAAATCCTTCTTTGGATCTGGCAAAACACAATAATTATAGGCCTATCTCACAATTGCCCTTTATTCCCAAGATCTAGGAGATAGTAGTCTATTTGCAGCTTTACTCCTATCTAAGTAAGGATAGGAAGTAAGGAGGAGCTTCTTCCCCCCAAGCCATCAGACTCCTCAATATTCAGAGACTGGTTTGACACACACACATGTCCTGAGTTGCACTTTAATTACTGTCACTTTATAACTGTCTGCTACCTCAATAACTGCTATGTCCTTAGAACACTATCTCATAGTATGTTATGTTTACATTACATTTTTAGGAACTGTCATCTTTTTGTACTACTGTGTACTGGTCGGCGCTGCACTGTCTCTCACTGTTTCTATTGTCCTGTTCACTGTTAGTAATTTATTGTACTGTCCCGTACTTTTTGCACACGTTTGCACGTGCACTTTATTTAGGTACTTTATTTAGTCTGTGTAGTCTCATGTGGTTCTGTGTTTGTCCTATGTTGTTTTATGTAGCACTATGGTCCTGGAGGAACGTTGTCTCGTTTCGCTGTGTACTGTACTAACTGTATATGGTTGAAACGACAATAAAAACCACTTGACTTGACTTAAATACATTTGACATTTTAGAAACATTTCAGTCTGGCATCAGAAACTTGCACAACACTGAATCGGCATAGCTCAAGGTTACTAATGATATTTTTCTCTCTATGGATTCAGGCTTACATATTTATTATATCTTAGTGCCACGTTTGACACTATCGACCATAACATTCTTCTTAATCGTCTCGAGTGTAGGGTTGGCATCCTGGGTATGGCCCTCCAGTGGTTTGCCACTTATCTAAAAGATAGGGCATTTTCTGTAAATGTAGGGAATTTCTCTTCTACATCAGCTCATTTATTATGTGGCATCCCTCAAGGGTCAATTTTAGGACCCTTATTATTTTCCTTGTATATGCTTCCTCTGAGCTCTATTTTCCCAATTCCCAATTTTACTTACCATTGAGCTTAGACAAGAAGTGTTCATTTGATAACATCCTTAGGCATCGATTTCGGTGGGGATGCGTACCCACCAGATTTCGTCATGAGTCATTTTGTACCCACCACTTTTTTTTTGTAAACCTCGAGCTCAATTTAGCCGTTCTGCTGCTGCGCTGACTACACGCTTCTCTGTTCATAACACTGCAACAATTGTAACATTGGGATACGTTCTAGGTTGAGGGAGGGGTGGCATTTGGAACTTGTTACTGTGGTGGTGGCATAGTGGCTAAAGCACAGGACTGCTAATCAGAAGGTCACTGGTTCGAACCCCACGGCTGCCACCACCATTGTGCCCTTGAGCAAGGCACTTCACTCCAGGTTGCTCTGGGGGGATGGGCTCTGTAAGTCACTTTGGATAAAAGCGTCTGCCAAATGCATAAATTTAAATGTTTTTTGATTTGAATTCCCCGTGTCGGAATCGCACATGATTGGGTGGTGCAGCTCAGCTGACGTGCCTGTTGGCAGGGTTGCCAGATTGGGCGGTTTCCCGCACAATTGGGCGGTTTTGCAATATATTTTGCGGGCAAAAATGGGTTTGGGCGGGTGGATAAAAATTGGGCTGGTTTCGGATCAGTTCGGCGGGTTTTTGTAGCCAAAACACCGGCACTTCAGATCCTTCTTTCTGTCACCTAAACCCTAAATCACCTAAACCCTAAATCACCTCTCTGTATGAGAAAGCTCTGATGTCCTGTCCACTTATTTTTGACATGATGCTGCTGGTATAATTCTCGCTGATTATCGCGCTCCTTTTTTTTTAACCCTTTCACACAAGTTTAAAATATTCTGTCTGACCACCCAGCGTGAATATTTCAAGGCGACCGTTATTTAGAAATGTGGCACTATGGTTTCCATGGTGACGCGTCATCGCTTGTCACATACGAGACACCGCAGCCACAACAACATTGAATGAATGATGATCTGCTTTTGTCATTTTCCCTTTTTATTCAAAATATTCACAAATTTGTTTGCTATAGCATGACATATCTGATTGTCCGATTGTCAAATATATGCAAGTGGATGTGTTTAGTTGTTTAAACACCTTTATTTTTCATTATTTTTCAAATGAATTGCTCACCATAACCACTTAAAACTGTCAAAAAATCTAACCAGAAATTTTGGTGATCACTGATCGTTGTTTAGGTACATTAAACCAGGTTAAGGTTTTTCCTTAGGCTCTAATGAAGCAAAAACGCCTATTGTCAGATTACGTACATAATAATTTGACATTTGGTCCGATTTTTTGACCGTTTTCAGTGGTTATGAAGAGCAATATGAGAGAGAAATTTGGTAATCATTGTTTACATTAAACCACGTCATGTCATATTGTCCACATGGTACTTATCTTATGAAGCAGAATAGTGGGTCATACTCATGTCTAATGCTTTTTGAAAACCAAGGCTTTCTACATAAAACGAGTCAGACATCACATTTTTGTATACATTTTTATTTATTTACATTAGTAAGCTACAGAACATCGTCTTTAAAAACATGACCTGCGCGAAATAGAAAAAAAAAATGAATGCGTCATTGTACCCAGCACTTCTGAAAATGCACTTCCGAATGCGTCTCTGTCCCCAGCACATTTCAAACCAAACTGACGCCCATGATAACATCCCACATTGCTCGAAGATATTAAACATTGGCTGGCAAACAGTTTTTTTTACAATTAAACAAAAGCAAAACTGAAGTTCTGATTTTAGGTCTCTCCATATCCTCTTTACCTGACCTGGCAACCAAGTTAGGTCCTCTGTCATTGAATGTACAAGATCATTTAAAAAGTCTTGGAGTGATTTTAGATTCATCATTCATTTTTAATAAGCAAATTAGTGCCATTGTCAATTGTGATATATCGCTAAAGTCAAACATTTTCTTTCTAGCAAAGACCTGGAAATTGTTGTCCACTCACTAATTTCATCAAGGTTAGACTATTGTAACTCATTGTACATTGGCCTCCCTCAAACTGCATTATCCCGCAATTTTGTATATATATACGTAATTCTGTCATTGTATATTTATTTGATTGATTTGTAAAGCAATTTGGGTCAATTTCTGTTGTTTTTAATGTGCTCTATAAATAAAGGTTGACTTGACTTGACCATAAGTGTCTTTCTCACAACCTAACAACCAAGCTTTACTTGTAAAAATATATACGCTTCACTCAAGTGCCAACCTTGGGACATCTTTTTCTTGAAGGAAACCTATATAAGCTTTATTTTAACTCACACAAACAGAGACATGGGCTTCTCGTAGATGCATACTTGCAATCCATGATTCATATCCCAGAATGCTCTTGTGCTATAAATACTATAAAAGTGGTGCTGTAATGTCTGCAGGCAAAAGAGAAGCTCTGGACTGACCCATATCAAACAATAGAACTAAAGACACACAGATACACAACAATCGTCTTACACATATACACTCACAGCGCAAATGAGAGAAGACCTAAGCAGGTTTATTTAATAATTTACAGCCATGAATCTACAAATACTAAGCTCAAAATGTTCTTATGGATATAGACACTGTTCCTTGAGGCTCTTCCTACAACAGCCAATCAATACGGAAATTGAGTGAGATTTTGAGAGACCGCTTGAAATGGAGAGTCTACACAAACAAGTGGTATATAAAATAAAAAATAAAGAAACAGGAAAATGCATTTTTCATATAGTGTATTTATAATATTTCCTAATTACTTGTGGCATACATACATACATTTTATATATATATATATATATATATATATATATATATATATATAGGAAAGCAGCTGGGCTTAATTCATTACATTATAAAGCTGTATCATGTGCAGTCTCTGAGAATGTTCTCTTGAGACTGCAGATCTACACTTCCCTCATGACTATGATTCCCCACATAAGTCTGAGGACAGGGGGTCAGTCATTCAAGGGGTTTTAACTCAAAACTGTTAGACTGCCATACTCTTTGGTATGTTCCATGGTTGGAATTCATCATTCATCATGTTGAATGGACATTGTCAGGTGTGGGATTTAAACACTCGCTACTTTCACTTTTCCACATAGAACAACCCGATATCACGCCGAGGCGTGAAATAGACACGCCGGTCCACTCGCGGATGCGTGTCTATTTCACGCTTTGCCTCCTCCAGGCGTGTACATGACACGCGCGCGTCTACGTAGAATACCGGCAGGGGGCGATCGTTTCCTCGACGCCAACAACTGTCCGCGCACCAAAGAGGAAGCGATATATCGCGTTCTCCAGTTCCGGTTAGCAGGATATATATTTTTGTACATAAATACACTTTTTAAATAAAAATATATATATATATATATATATATATATATATATATATTTATGTATTTATTTACATCAGCACAAGATACTCGACAGCCCACACACACACACACACACACATATAACAACGTTAGGCTACAGCAACGTTAGGATTTCTTCATGAAAGCAGCACTGTAATGAACCTTTATTTGTCACATATGGTCACAAGTGAAAGTAACCGGCGAAATTGGCCGGCATCCCGCCCGCACGAACGTGCAACGCGACGACAACGGTATCGCTTCCTCTTTGGTGCGCGGAGAGTTGTTGGCGTCGAGGAAACGATCGCCCCCTGACGGTATTCTACGTAGACGCGCGCGTGTCATGTACACGCCTGGAGGAGGCAAAGCGTGACACCGACACGCATCCGCGAGTGGACCGGCGTGTCTATTTCACGCCTCGGCGTGATACCGGGTTGCATAGAAAGCTTCACAATATTAAACTTAATTTTTTTTTTTAAATTCTTAGCATTTTCATAAAATATACATTTTGTCTCTCACAATGCAACACATCTGTTGCTGTTGCTCAAAGTAATTACATGTCATGATGCCTGGAGCTGACTACTAAATGGGCTGCCATTCATTTTGTCATAAATACATAGCTTTTTCAGCATTCATTTGTCCTTGTACTATATAATCAATAACCTTTTTTGGGATGTGCTGAATCAAGTTACAGCCTCTCTGCTGTTTTAAAATTCAGTGTAATGAACAAGAATGACTTGGTGGTTTATTTACAATTATCTTTTTGATCCACTTTATATTAGGTGCTTAACTACTGTGTACTTAACCATTTGATACAATGTATTTATTATGTACATACATGTTGTTGCATTGTAATTACATTTAAAGTACCTTCATTTAATGGTTGTGTGTTCCCGTGGTGTTTATACTTTTATATATATATATATATATAAGGACTGCAATGGTGCATGTATCCGCACTGAACCAAAGAATACAGGGCATTCAGTACGGTACATGCAGTCAATACATCACCAATATTAAAACAACATATAACGAACAACACAAACCATGTATTACTAAAATGGAACCAAAACTTAACAGAACAGAGCGCCACATGTTACACTAGAAACTGTGGATCAGATAAATGCATGTGAAGATTATGCTAGATCGCTATTTTTCCAAACTGTGATGTAACTAAAAAAAAAATTGAAATATTTTGCTTTTATAAGCCTGTGATTGAAGACCCACTGACATCACTATAATCTGTTGTTTGGGAGCATTATGATTCCCTATGGTGAAACTAGAGCTGCATATGATCGCTATGGGACACCATCCGAGTGTCACTTACTCTGAATCCCTTATACAATATCGTCATTTTATTGGCTGATGACGTTTATGCCACAGCCCCTAGGCAGGAACATTACAGGCTTCATAAAAGTGCTTGATTTTGCTCCATTGAGTCAGATTTTCTGTTCTTCAGTGCAAGAATTGTCTAAGCCAGTGTTTGTTCTAGCGACTCTTAATGAAGCACAGATTATTTTTCTCCCTGTTGAGTGGAAAACACATAAGGACATCGTTTATCACTTCGTACATTTCAGAGCCATTTCAATGTATTTTTTTCCAAACATTACAAGGGACCGACAAGGACAACGGCACTTGGTTGAGGATTGCAATTTCTTACCACAAGGTGTCATCCCCACTTGTTCCAGTTCTAAGGCCTCCAGATTTGGAGCTCCGTGTGCTGAGCTCTTTGGTATTTTGGCTTTGTGTCTGAGAAGCTAGGAACGTGAATGGACTCCGGAATCCTCCATGTGTTTGTCACCCTCCCCCTGAGCGAAGGAGTGAGTCTCGTCAGACAGGTTCGGAGGCCTAGCTTGGTGGCCATTTTCTGACGAACAACTCATGCCAGAGACCATGCATTTCATGAGCCATCGCCATAAAAAGATTTCGTCGTTGAACTGGAGGGAAAAAATGGGCCCCTCTGTCCCTATTGCCTTTTTTGTGTCGTTCTGGGAGAATGCACATGAATAAAGCAATGGAGGAGCAGCCTGGGCCTCTCTCTCCACTCCTTGTTCGAAGCACTGCTTGCAGTAGAGGAGATCACACATGGATTGGTGAGCCCATCCGCAGAACATGGGGGCAGGAATAAGAATTTTCCTCAATTGAATGATGTCTAGGTAACGCACGGAGTGCTTCGTCTGTGCCATTATTCTCTCATGATTCTATTAGTAGGTATTTTAACTCGTTTTTCTTTCGCCTATTTCATGGACCACATGAGTGTTCTGGCAAGAGAATAGACATGCACCTCTATCTCTGCTCGATTTCTCGATGTCGGCATATATGTCACTTTTTTCAGACAGCTGTTGGATCTACTCACAATGGTTTTTTTTACCCTCGATTTACACTCTATGGTGTGTGCTGGGGAATGAGTTGGTCAAGGCGATACTTTTGTTTGTGAGGGTGATAGACAATGGACTTTGTGCTGGGACCGGTATAGTGTCTAACCTGTTGTTCAGTATACCAGTTTAGCTCAGTTTCCCCCGTAATTTGCACTGGCGAATGAGCATTGAACATTTTCACTTTGGGTTTTGCCTCCATGACCAAGAGTCTCGGGGCATGCATAATATAACTCAATGTAGAACAAAAATAGCTCTACACACAAGCCTGATGGGCTTGCTGTGTAACGAAGGGTGAGCCCCCATTCAGTGAATGAAATTGGACTGTATAAACAAAGTTTCGCCCCTGTTTGCCCTACAGTCAGTATCAGGATGAGTTTGCCATTGTACATGCCTCAAAAGCCTGACAACCAGAATATAGTTCCATTTCCCCTTGCAGCTTGCACTGGGGAGCAAACATTGAGGGATTGCATCCCAAATTTAGCCTCTGTCCATGACCAAGGGTCTCAAGACATGCATAACAGAATTTGATGTTCAACAAGTGAACAAGTGTTCACAAAACACAGAGTCACACAAACACCACACGCTGTCCCCCATAATGCTGGGGCCGTTGTAGCTGACCAGCTTGTTCCCAATATCTTCCATGTACACACACTCTTCCCTGCTCAAAATGCCAGGGAAGAGATTTTATCATTAAATGTCCCTGCTGTGTACATACTTCAGGGCAGATTTTATTTATTGATATAATAAAGACAATTTTCCCTACAATGTTCCGTTTAACATGACAGGGAAAATGTTTTATTCCATGAGCGTCCCCTGCTTTATGCACACTTCAGGTGGTTTTTATACATGCCAAGATATAATAAAAGGCAATTATCCCAACATTCTTCCCTGTTCAACATGCCAGGGAAGTTGTTTTATTCCATGAGCATCCCTGCTGTAGACACTTCAGGGCATTTTTTATACATGCTTATATATATTAGTGGCAATCATTATTTATATTTTAATCGGCCGCAGTAGCGAAGGTACAATGGTCTTCTTCCACTGTGTCGCTAATTGTACAGTTGGGAAAAGCCAAGAGTGCCATCTAGTGGTTACACTTTGTGCTACATGTGAGTGACATGCATTAATTCCTCTGTCTGAAACAAAATTCAAACGTCTCCTCTTTCTGCTCCCCAGGTTCTCTCAGCTGGAACAGGAGTAAATTCATAATTCCTTTTATTGAGATGTTTTAGCACCCTTGTTTGGGTACTGCTGTATGCATCTTGGTAACTTATGTAACCTTGGTTCTCTGAGGTAAACGAGACACTGTGTAGCAGTGCTCTAACAGCTCCTTAGGTTCGTGCCTTAAGCAGAAAATCTGACTCGATGGCGCGAAAGCGGGCACCTTTATGGAGTCCGTAACGTGACTCCCTAGGGGGGTGTTTATTAAGAGCCATCATGCAATAAATTGGCATGATTGTATAAGGGCTTCAGATTGTAATTTGTGTTTTGTAATTTAGTTTTGTATATATATACACCGGTATACAGTACTGTGCAAATGTTTTAGGCATTGATGAAAAATTTTGCATAGTAAGGATGTCTTCAAAAATAATGCCATAAATAGTTTTCATTTATCAATTGTCATGCAAAGTCCAGTAAACATAAAACAAGCTTAATCAATATTTGATGTGAACACCTTTGCTTTCAAAACACCAATTCTCCTTGGTACTCCTGGTTTTTCTTGGTTGTTGGCAAATATGATGTTCCATGCTTCTTGGACAATTTGCCACAGTTCTTCTATTTGTTTAGGCTGTCTCAAATGCTTCTATCTCTTAATTTAATCTCAGACTGATGATCAGTAAGGGGTCTGTGGGGGCCATGCTATCTGTTGTAGGGCTCCCTGTTCTTCTATTATAATCTATTCTAAGTAATGTTTGGGAGTCTAAAATGTATGTAGGGTGCTACTGGTTGTTTAGATCAATTTTACAATCAGAAATAATTAATATTTATTCATTATTAATTAACAATTAAATTAAGTAATATAATTTAATTCATTAAATTCTATCATCGGGGCACCACTCTTTGACAAGAGAAAAATGATAGTAAGTTACTGATCAAGTCTTGTAAAAATCTATCCTGAAGGTTGAATATTTTGATTATTAATCAAAATACTCAAGAAGGGGAGGATCTAGTCAAATTATTGACCTACGAATCCAACAGTAATCTGGTTACAGATGGCTTCGAACAACAACAAAATATGTTGCAGAGGCTGGCTGGCTGGTAACTAGAGATGCACCGATCGACCGGCCAGGGATCGGAAACAGCCGATTTTCTGCATGCTCGGACCGGACCGGTGATCAGCCTCACTTCTTTCCGATTCCGAGCCGGTGAGTCTTGTTGATAGCGGCGCAGGCAATAACCACCACAATAACGTTCGGAACAACAAACCTAATTAGACACTTAAAACACCATCACCCAGCTGAAAATGCCCATTTTAAAAAAGAAGCTAAAAAGGGGAAAGCGGCTAAAGCTAGCCAGAGCTCAGAGCTAGCCACAAGTCAGCATCATCTCCTTTACTTGGTATGATCTGCAAAAAGACCAAAGCAATTATGAGGAAAAATATGGAATTCATGGTCCTGGATAACCAGCCGTTCTCCATAGTTGAGGACAGAGGGTTCAGAAATCTGATCAATTTCCTCGATACAGAGTAGGTGGTACTTTTCCCACATCGCATTGCCCGAGTTGTTTAATCTCGTGTCATGTCACATGCAGCCTGTTACAAGCATACCTGTCAAAATTTTGGTACACAAATCCGGGAAGGGAAGTGGGGTGCTGGATGGCAGAGACAGGCTATACATACATACATACAAATTGTGCCGTTGTGATTTAATGTGCTTAATAACATAAATTCTCCCACCATGTTCGATATTCAAATCAGTGCGACACACATTGCAAAAGGTGTGGGTATTATCGATATAGCTTCGGGATATTAAATTAAATTCTTCCGTCCAGCTGTTGTTAAATTTACATGTATATACACTCACCTAAAGGATTATTAGGAACACCTGTTCAATTTCTCATTAATGCAATTATCTAATCAACCAATCACATGGCAGTTGCTTCAATGCATTTAGGGGTGTGGTCCTGGTCAAGACAATCTCCTGAACTCCAAACTGAATGTCAGAATGGGAAAGAAAGGTGATTTAAGCAATTTTGAGCATGGCATGGTTGTTGGTGCCAGACGGGCCGGTCTGAGTATTTCACAATCTGCTCAGTTACTGGGATTTTCACGCACAACCATTTCTAGGGTTTACAAAGAATGGTGTGAAAAGGGAAAAACATCCAGTATGCGGCAGTCCTGTGGGCGAAAATGCCTTGTTGATGCTAGAGGTCAGAGGAGAATGGGCCGACTGATTCAAGCTGATAGAAGAGCAACTTTGTCTGAAATAACCACTCGTTACAACCGAGGTATGCAGCAAAGCATTTGTGAAGCCACAACACGCACAACCTTGAGGCGGATGGGCTACAACACCAGAAGACCCCACCGGGTACCACTCATCTCCACTACAAATAGGAAAAATAGGCTACAATTTGCAAGAGCTCACCAAAATTGGACAGTTGAAGACTGGAAAAATGTTGCCTGGTCTGATGAGTCTCGATTTCTGTTGAGACATTCAGATGGTAGAGTCAGAATTAGGCGTAAACAGAATGAGAACATGGATCCATCATGCCTTGTTACCACTGTGCAGGCTGGTGGTGGTGGTGTAATGGTGTGGGGGATGTTTTCTTGGCACACTTTAGGCCCCTTAGTGCCAATTTGGCATCGTTTAAATGCCACGGCCTACCTGAGCATTGTTTCTGACCATGTCCATCCCTTTATGGCCACCATGTACACATCCTCTGATGGCTACTTCCAGCAGGATAATGCACCATGTCACAAAGCTCGAATCATTTCAAATTGGTTTCTTGAACATGACAATGAGTTCACTGTACTAAAATGGCCCCCACAGTCACCAGATCTCAACCCAATAGAGCATCTTTGGGATGTGTTGGAACGGGAGCTTCGTGCCCTGGATGTGCATCCCACAAATCTCCATCAACTGCAAGATGCTATCCTATCAATATGGGCCAACATTTCTAAAGAATGCTTTCAGCACCTTGTTGAATCAATGCCACGTAGAATTAAGGCAGTTCTGAAGGCGAAAGGGGGTCAAACACAGTATTAGTATGGTGTTCCTAATAATCCTTTAGGTGAGTGTATGTATATATATATATATACAGTATATATTTATTTTTATTTATTTTCCACCGGAGCACCAGCTGAGTCTTCTATTCCAATGTACCATTGATGCTTGTTTCAACTTCTACTTGAAACAATGCATTAAACTAGTGTTAAGACCTGCTTGTTTCTACTGCCTGTGCAGATTTCAACAGAGCAGCTGGGTTTTGGTTGCCAGGTTGAGGTCACAAATGGGTTGAAATTTGTATGATGTGTCAATTGTGTGAGATGGATGCGTTTCATACAATATCTGGCAACTGGAGAACCTTGGATTAATATGTCGATGTGATTATTTATATAGTGAGGTTTGGGCCATACAAATTACGGGAGTTTCTCGGGAGAAATAACAAAACGGGAGGGGGGCGGGAGATGGGTGTGAAATACGGGAGACTCCCGGGAAAAACGGGAGTGATGACAGGTATGATCAAAGCCAATCCCGAAGCAGCAATCCGTTTTACAACTGATATTTGGACATCAACGTAAGCTTAATGTTGAGCGTTTTGCACACTTCAGTTTTGTTCATAGGCTTGTAATATTTTGAATTGTTTTGTTAGACGAGTAAAAAAGAGAAAAAGATCCATTTATAAAAATAGTGGAAAATAACACCTGTTTTGTTATATAAAGCATTTGCAGTTAATTATCATTTCTACTTCTTTCTAGTCACAGAGCACTTTATTTTGAGAGATGTTTAAGTGAGAGAAAATCCTGTAACTTAATGCAGTTTGGGGGAAATTATAATGTTTAATAATTTCTTTTATTATGAAAATACATTTTTGTATTGAAGAAAGGTAGATTTTGTTTGTATATGTGGTCAATAATAGTTCTTAGAAAGAAAATCGGAAAAAAGAAAAAAAATCGGTATTAGCAGGTCACACTTGCAAAAAAATCGGAATCGGCCAAAAAAAAATTCCAATCGATGCATCTCTACTGGTAACCGCTCGTAACAGCAGGATTGAATCGTAAGTTCAGATCAATCATTAAACGACATTGTAACACAGATCAAATTCATGGGCAAGGAAGAGGCGAGAAACCGGCTTAACATATAACTTAAAGGTTTAATGGAGAACTCAAAAGACAAACACATAAGATAACGGACGTCCGTAATTGAGCTCTCTCTCTCTCGATCGCCGTCTGCAAGTGGCCTTTATCCCTCTTGACGGCTTAATTAGCCTAATACGGGACCGGGCGTGTGTAATCACGCGCCGGTCCCGCCCTCCACCGTGCCACAGACATTTCACCCAAAATTGCAGATCTAACAAATCAAAACAGCGATCAGAGCTAAATATACAAGATTATACTCAAAACATCAAACATTTAGCATCAAACATAAGATTTAGTTGTACAAGAAAAGTCACAGTTTCTAAACTAAATCTGCCCAGATATCAAGCTTACTTGGGAAATCCTGTGTGATTTCAGCAGGGTTGTCCATTTGAATTCCTGTTTCATTGAGCGGTCAGGAGAAAACGATCTGGAATTGGTCCTTTGTCTTACACTCATCAGCGAAAAGATGCAACTCTGCTTTATTTCTCGGGTCCAGTGATGGAGAGAAATGCAGGCGATAGTCTACGTTGATAGAAAACGAGGGAGAAGGGAAGCTGGTAGCCTTTCCGTTTTCAAAATAAATTCACTACTGTCTTGCAGTGAAAATTAACGAACCGGTTGTAATAAGTATACTACAGACTGGAGCAAAGCTAAGTTAATATTACACTACCGTGGCCAAATGGTGAGGTTAGAAAAACATGGTCTCTTTGTTCTTTGTCCAAAAAGGAGGGAAAACGCCTTCAAAATGTGCACGAATACAGGTGTCCCTTTAACAGCCAGCTGGAGCTTAACACAGAGAGAGCGAACTCACCTCTGTCTGCTGGTTTTGTTGACAAGATGACATCATCGTCATAGGCTGCTTTTTGACCAATGCCGTTTGAAACTGGGTCCATGGGCGGGACTTCACATCCAGCAGTGAAACTGTGAAGGACCCATGGATACTGAGTTCAATGTCTCACATTTGATCATAGAACAAGGGTCATGCAGTCTCTGCTGCCATTTTGATTGGGGTAAGGCCCTACATGTATATTTCCTATTGACACACTAAAGCCGAATATATATATATAACTATCTTAAGATAAAAGTTTTTGTGGAACATCTAATGTGCCCAAGAATTTTGCACAGTACTGTATAGATATTTATCCTCAGAAAAATACAACAGACTTTGTGATGTCAATTTTAAACAAATTAAAATTGCATGGATGATTGTTAGTGCCAGACGCACTGGTTTGAGTAATTCTGTTCAAAAAAGGAAAAAAAGAAACTTGCACACTTGCTCCCTGCTCCAAAATTTTAATCTAAAACCATGTGATTAACGTTTCGACTCATACAAGTCTTCCTTAGAAGAATGCAACAGACTATGTGATGTCAGTTTCAAACAAACATCCCATGGTTATAGAGATGCTTGCAATTAGATGTTAATGACTCCACCTAATCAAAAATCTAGGGTGGTTGTATGATACAAAGACTTATATAACAAATAAATGCATCACAATATGCACCAATAAACCATATACACTGTGCATACGCATACACTATACATTCACATATCTAGAATACAGATATCTTAATTTAATCTTAAAAATTCTGGAAGTAAAGATATTTAGATGAACTATATGATGTTAAATTCCTCATTTAGACCATTTGGAGATAGTGTCCTTAAAGAATAAATCCAAAAAGTAAATCATATTTTTTTCTGGCCAAGAGCAGGAATGCCTCATTAGAAACTTAATGCAGACTAGTAGAAAGGGACATTAATGTGGTTATGAATGACAATAAGCATGAAGTTTTTTAAATTTGGAATAATATGCCTAAGACAGAGAGACAAGGTATTATTGAACTTCAACAAGATAAGGATGTTATCTAGCGTTTTTAAGGAGATCATTAAAAAAACATTGGCATATTATTGACACTGACACATATTTGAAGAATATAAGAAACCACTGAGTTTTGGTTTTTAATTGTTTTTTAGATTTCAACGAATTCTAAGAGATAGGTTGGTTTGAGATGATATGCCACCTTGGAATATAGGGATGTTTCTAGATAATATACAGGGCAATATGAGGGCAATTATAAGTGTGGGTCCTGTGCTCAATGCGATTTTACATACAAATGTAAAGAAAAAATAGCATCCTAGTACTGGTAAAAACATCAAGGGTGTGATTAGTTGTAATACAAATAAATCTTATTTATTTTTTTTAAAAGTCCATGTGGTTTGGGATATGTAGAGTAGTGAATTTGGTAGTTTAAATGTACACAGAATGGGTTAGTACCTCCCCTGTACCTCCACCATTATTTGTAGGGCAAAAAAATGATGTGTATTATGTGTGAGCTAGGGATTAAATTAAACGTGTCGGTTACTGATGCAACCTCCGTTCCCTGATGGAAGGAAAGAGACGTTGTGTCGATGAGCCCAGACATCTCTGATCTTGAGAAAAGGCCAATGGAAATTGGCGTGTGGAATTTGCATGCCACTCCCCCAGACATACGGGTATAAAAGGAGTGACACTGCAAACACACATCAGGTATCGCACTGAGGAGCCGAGCCAAAGACCCGGCCATTTCAGCGGTTGGTTCAGTTTTGTGGCAGGAGGGACACAACACTATCTGTCACTCACTCAACGTTGTGTCGATAAGTTGACACTAGGGGTCCCAATGGAAAATGCCACAAGAGCTAAACCGAGTTACGGTGGTGTGAGATGGGCAGACCTCTGTGTGCCTCGTAGCCAGCACAGCAAGCCGTCGCATAACTACCCCCAACACACTGGCAGGCATGAAGCGGTCCCCTGCCCAAGGAAGATGCGGTTTACTGGCAGGGAAACCATTTTGCGGAATATACGTCACATGGGGTTGCATAGGGGACAACCAGTGTATGTGGAGCACTTACCTCAGTACGGGGGCCTGGTTGACGCCAATTGTCATGCAAATACGGGAGACTCCCGGGAAAAACGGGAGTGATGACAGGTATGATCAAAGCCAATCCCGAAGCAGCAATCCGTTTTACAACTGATATTTGGACATCAACGTAAGCTTAATGTTGAGCGTTTTGCACACTTCAGTTTTGTTCATAGGCTTGTAATATTTTGAATTGTTTTGTTAGACGAGTAAAAAAGAGAAAAAGATCCATTTATAAAAATAGTGGAAAATAACACCTGTTTTGTTATATAAAGCATTTGCAGTTAATTATCATTTCTACTTCTTTCTAGTCACAGAGCACTTTATTTTGAGAGATGTTTAAGTGAGAGAAAATCCTGTAACTTAATGCAGTTTGGGGGAAATTATAATGTTTAATAATTTCTTTTATTATGAAAATACATTTTTGTATTGAAGAAAGGTAGATTTTGTTTGTATATGTGGTCAATAATAGTTCTTAGAAAGAAAATCGGAAAAAAGAAAAAAAATCGGTATTAGCAGGTCACACTTGCAAAAAAATCGGAATCGGCCAAAAAAAAATTCCAATCGGTGCATCTCTACTGGTAACCGCTCGTAACAGCAGGATTGAATCGTAAGTTCAGATCAATCATTAAACGACATTGTAACACAGATCAAATTCATGGGCAAGGAAGAGGCGAGAAACCGGCTTAACATATAACTTAAAGGTTTAATGGAGAACTCAAAAGACAAACACATAAGATAACGGACGTCCGTAATTGAGCTCTCTCTCTCTCGATCGCCGTCTGCGAGTGGCCTTTATCCCTCTTGACGGCTTAATTAGCCTAATACGGGACCGGGCGTGCGTAATCACGCGCCGGTCCCGCCCTCCACCGTGCCACAGACATTTCACCCAAAATTGCAGATCTAACAAATCAAAACAGCGATCAGAGCTAAATATACAAGATTATACTCAAAACATCAAACATTTAGCATCAAACATAAGATTTAGTTGTACAAGAAAAGTCACAGTTTCTAAACTAAATCTGCCCAGATATCAAGCTTACTTGGGAAATCCTGTGTGATTTCAGCAGGGTTGTCCATTTGAATTCCTGTTTCATTGAGCGGTCAGGAGAAAACGATCTGGAATTGGTCCTTTGTCTTACACTCATCAGCGAAAAGATGCAACTCTGCTTTATTTCTCGGGTCCAGTGATGGAGAGAAATGCAGGCGATAGTCTACGTTGATAGAAAACGAGGGAGAAGGGAAGCTGGTAGCCTTTCCGTTTTCAAAATAAATTCACTACTGTCTTGCAGTGAAAATTAACGAACCGGTTGTAATAAGTATACTACAGACTGGAGCAAAGCTAAGTTAATATTACACTACCGTGGCCAAATGGTGAGGTTAGAAAAACATGGTCTCTTTGTTCTTTGTCCAAAAAGGAGGGAAAACGCCTTCAAAATGTGCACGAATACAGGTGTCCCTTTAACAGCCAGCTGGAGCTTAACACAGAGAGAGCGAACTCACCTCTGTCTGCTGGTTTTGTTGACAAGATGACATCATCGTCATAGGCTGCTTTTTGACCAATGCCGTTTGAAACTGGGTCCATGGGCGGGACTTCACATCCAGCAGTGAAACTGTGAAGGACCCATGGATACTGAGTTCAATGTCTCACATTTGATCATAGAACAAGGGTCATGCAGTCTCTGCTGCCATTTTGATTGGGGTAAGGCCCTACATGTATATTTCCTATTGACACACTAAAGCCGAATATATATATATAACTATCTTAAGATAAAAGTTTTTGTGGAACATCTAATGTGCCCAAGAATTTTGCACAGTACTGTATAGATATTTATCCTCAGAAAAATACAACAGACTTTGTGATGTCAATTTTAAACAAATTAAAATTGCATGGATGATTGTTAGTGCCAGACGCACTGGTTTGAGTAATTCTGTTCAAAAAAGGAAAAAAAGAAACTTGCACACTTGCTCCCTGCTCCAAAATTTTAATCTAAAACCATGTGATTAACGTTTCGACTCATACAAGTCTTCCTTAGAAGAATGCAACAGACTATGTGATGTCAGTTTCAAACAAACATCCCATGGTTATAGAGATGCTTGCAATTAGATGTTAATGACTCCACCTAATCAAAAATCTGGGTGGTTGTATGATACAAAGACTTATATAACAAATAAATGCATCACAATATGCACCAATAAACCATATACACTGTGCATACGCATACACTATACATTCACATATCTAGAATACAGATATCTTAATTTAATCTTAAAAATTCTGGAAGTAAAGATATTTAGATGAACTATATGATGTTAAATTCCTCATTTAGACCATTTGGAGATAGTGTCCTTAAAGAATAAATCCAAAAAGTAAATCATATTTTTTTCTGGCCAAGAGCAGGAATGCCTCATTAGAAACTTAATGCAGACTAGTAGAAAGGGACATTAATGTGGTTATGAATGACAATAAGCATGAAGTTTTTTAAATTTGGAATAATATGCCTAAGACAGAGAGACAAGGTATTATTGAACTTCAACAAGATAAGGATGTTATCTAGCGTTTTTAAGGAGATCATTAAAAAAACATTGGCATATTATTGACACTGACACATATTTGAAGAATATAAGAAACCACTGAGTTTTGGTTTTTAATTGTTTTTTAGATTTCAACGAATTCTAAGAGATAGGTTGGTTTGAGATGATATGCCACCTTGGAATATAGGGATGTTTCTAGATAATATACAGGGCAATATGAGGGCAATTATAAGTGTGGGTCCTGTGCTCAATGCGATTTTACATACAAATGTAAAGAAAAAATAGCATCCTAGTACTGGTAAAAACATCAAGGGTGTGATTAGTTGTAATACAAATAAATCTTATTTATTTTTTTTAAAAGTCCATGTGGTTTGGGATATGTAGAGTAGTGAATTTGGTAGTTTAAATGTACACAGAATGGGTTAGTACCTCCCCTGTACCTCCACCATTATTTGTAGGGCAAAAAAATGATGTGTATTATGTGTGAGCTAGGGATTAAATTAAACGTGTCGGTTACTGATGCAACCTCCGTTCCCTGATGGAAGGAAAGAGACGTTGTGTCGATGAGCCCAGACATCTCTGATCTTGAGAAAAGGCCAATGGAAATTGGCGTGTGGAATTTGCATGCCACTCCCCCAGACATACGGGTATAAAAGGAGTGACACTGCAAACACACATCAGGTATCGCACTGAGGAGCCGAGCCAAAGACCCGGCCATTTCAGCGGTTGGTTCAGTTTTGTGGCAGGAGGGACACAACACTATCTGTCACTCACTCAACGTTGTGTCGATAAGTTGACACTAGGGGTCCCAATGGAAAATGCCACAAGAGCTAAACCGAGTTACGGTGGTGTGAGATGGGCAGACCTCTGTGTGCCTCGTAGCCAGCACAGCAAGCCGTCGCATAACTACCCCCAACACACTGGCAGGCATGAAGTGGTCCCCTGCCCAAGGAAGATGCGGTTTACTGGCAGGGAAACCATTTTGCGGAATATACGTCACATGGGGTTGCATAGGGGACAACCAGTGTATGTGGAGCACTTACCTCAGTACGGGGGCCTGGTTGACGCCCGTACTGGGGCGGCACCGAGCCTCTCCGAAGACTCGATGGCCGCTAGTCTAAGGAGGAAGTATGTCCAGGGTTCACACTTCCTGTGAACGCAACTGGGGAAAGAGCGCACGTCTTCGCCTCAAGGGAGGGGAAAGGTGCTATGCACAAGCGATACACCCGGCCAGCTGACCCGAACTTACCTGTTTGGGTCACCTGATAACACATGGGACAAAACTGGCTCAACCCTGAGGTTATAGAACCTTGCAAAGGTGTTAGGTGTTGCCCAGCCCTTGGCTCTACATATGTTGGCTAGAGAGGCGTCGTGGGACAATGCCCAAGAAACCACAACACCCCTGGTAGAATAGGCTTGTAGGCCAGCAGGGGGCAGCACATGCAGGGTGTGGTATGCCATAGTGATGGCATCGACGACCCAGTGTGCGATCCTTTGTTTGGAGACAGCGCTTCCCTTCCGCTGTCCACCGAAGCAGACAAAGATCTGCGAAGAGCTGCAAAGAGCGTGCAGCAGACACAGCAATGGCAAGTCTGGGTATGCCTCCTCCTGGGGCAGCGCTTGCAGGTTCACCACCTGATCCCTGAAAGGGGTTGTGGGAGCCTTGGGCACGTAGCATGGTTGGGGTCTCAGGATGAAGTGAGAGTAAGCGGGACTGAATTCTAGGTACAGTTCACTGACAGCGAAAGCTGCATGTCCCCTACCCTCTTGATGGAGGTGAGCGCCGTCAGGAGGGCAGTCTTCAGAGAGAGCACCTTTAGCTCTGCTGACTCAAGGGGCTCGAAGGTAGCTCCCCGAAGGCCCCGAAGGACAATGGCGAGGTCCCACGAGGGAACAAGGCGTGACCTGTGGGGGTTTAACCTCCTTGCGCCTCTCAGGAACCTGATGATCAAATCGTGCTTCCCTAAATACTTTCCGTCCACTGCATTGTGATGTGATGATATGGCCGCTACATACACTTTCCAACTTTTCCTGCAGAAAGGAAAGCACTGATCCAACTGCGCATCTCTGTGGGTCTTCACCTTGGGAAGAACATCACCGAGGAAACAGAAGCCACTTCAGGCTGTATAGACGCCTCGTTGAGTGATCGTGTCTACCACCGAGGGTGGTAGGCCACCTAAGTTTTCCACGTCCCGCCCAAGGGCCAGACATGGAGATTCCAGAGGTCCGGTTGCGGGTGCCAGATGGTGCCCCATCCCTGAGAAAGAAGGTCCTTCCTCAGGGGAATTCGCCAGGCGGGGCTGTCACGAGGAGCAAGAGGTCTGAGAACCAAATCTGGGAGGGCCAATAAGGGGCCACTAAGAGGACCTGCTCCCCGTCCTCCCTGACTTTGCACAACGTCAAAACGCATACGAGGGGAGCCTCGGTCAGAGAGTACCATAGTGAGCAATGGGAGGATTCTGGGGAAGCGAACAGGTCTACCTGTGCTTGGCCGAATCGACTCCAGATCAGCTGGACCTCCTGAGGGTGGAGCCTCCACTCTCCTCTGGGCGTAACCTGCCACGACAGCGCGTCCGGTGTGCTGTTGAGGTGGCCCGGGATATGAGTGGCTCGCAGCAACTTGAGCCGGTGCTGACTACAAAGGAGGAGACAGCGGGTGAGTTGTGACAACGGCAAAAGCCTCCTCAGGGTAAGTAGTATCGCCAGCAACTTGAGGCAGTTGATGTGCCAACGCAGTCGCGGGCCGGTCCAAGGGCTGGCAACTGAGTGCCCATTGCATATGGCGCCCCAGCCCTGTTGGGAGGCATCTGTCATAACCATGACATGCCTGGGGACCTGGCCTAGGGGAACTCCTGCCCATAGTAATGCTAGGTCTGACCAGGGGCTGAGAAAGCGGCAACAAGCCTGCGTGACAAGGACGCGGTGTGTGCCGTGGCGCCATGCTTGTCTCTCGACTCGGGTCTGTAGCCAGTGCTGAAGTGGTCTCATATGCATCAACCCAAGCGGCGTGACCATCGCTGAGGATGCTATATGCCCCAGGAGCCTCTGAAAGTATTTCAGTGGGACCAGTGCGTTCTGGCTGAATGCATGCAGACAGCTCAGCACTGACTGAGTGCGCTCGTTGGTGAGGCGAGCCGTCATTGAGACAGAGTCCAACTCCATACCGAGAAAAGAGATGCTCTGAACCGGGACGAGCTTGCTCTTTTCCCAGTTGACCTGAAGCCCCAAGCAGCTGAGGTGCCTGAGCACCAGGTCCCTGTGAGCACACAAAATGTCCCGCGAGTGAGCTAAGATTAGCCAGTCATCGAGGTAGTTGAGGATGCGGACGCCCACTTCCCTTAGTGGGGCAAGGGCTGCCTCTGTGACTTTCGTGAAGGCGCGAGGGGACAAGGACAGGCTGAAGGGGAGGACTTTGTACTGATATGCCTGACCCTCAAAAGCAAACCGGAGAAAAGATCTGTGTTGAGGAAGGATCGAGATATGGAAGTATGCATCCTTCAGGTCTACCACAGCAAACCAATCCAGATGCCGGAATCTCGCTAGAATGCATTACTATGTGTGCATCTTAAATGGGAGAGTGTGCAGATCCCGGTTCAGAACTCGCATGTCGAGGATTGGACGCAACCCGCTGCCTTTTTTGGGTTCGATGAAGTAGGGGCTGTAAAATACCTTCACCTCGGCTGGAAGGACAGGCTCTACTGCATCCTTCCATAGAAGGGAGGCGATCTCCGCACACAAGGCAGCGGCGTTCTCACCTCTCACTGCGGTGGAGCGGACGTTGTTGAACCTGGGCGGGCGCCTGGTGAACTGAATCGCATAGCGGAGTAAGACGGTCCTGATCAACCAATGCGACAGATTGGGGAACATGAGTGCGAGAGGGACCAAGGGGACTACATTGTCGGATGTACCAGCGGGCAGGACCTCGTGACGGGGTGGAGCCTGGGGTGCTGAGTCTAGAGACATCGAAGCACTTACCTGGCTCCTTGTGACCGCTCCCAGAACAGCGGTGCTGTAGGCCTTAGCCGACGGGAGCCTCGGACGGTTCCGCCAGTTGGAGGCGCTTTGCGGGCATAAGTGCACCGCGACTGCTTGGTCCACCTAGAGAATCGCCGAGTAGCCCCTTGCCACCCTGCCATCGAGGATAGTGAGAGCGGAGTAGCTCACAGATAGCGTGTGGGCAGTGAAAGGTGCCTGCCACGAGCGCGTGAGCTCATCATGCACCTCTGGGAAGAAAGGAACGGGGACGGAGCATGGCCGTGAGTGGCACTCTGGCCCCAGGAACCAATCGTCGAGCCGCGAGGGTTCGTGGGGGGCAAGCATGGCTGTCAGCTCCGCATCAGCCTGCGACTGTGCAGCTGAAAGGCTGCGATTGTGGCCATCAGATGGGGAGAGATCAGGATATAAACACAAACGGAAAGACATCTTTAAAAAGACGCTCTCCGTTTGCGCCACTCTTTTAGAGAAATATTACTTTTTTTGTGTGTTTTATATATATATATATATATATATATATATATATAATATATATATATATATATATATATATATATATTGTAAGAATTACCTTTAAAAAGGGAATTATGATTAATTGTCTTATTGGAGTAATATTATTGTCACGAACGCCGGTGAAGACACACCCTCTATCGATCTCCGAAGATCTGCCTCACCTGAATTTTAGCCCGCATTGATTGCTCAACAGCTGTTGCCCATCATCATCCCTCTACTTAAGCCTCGCTTCCCTGTGCCCTCACTGCGAAGTCTTGTTTGCCCCGGCTGCATTACTGAGCGATTACTTACCTGTATTCCGGAGACTTTCGAAAGCCAACCTTGCCTGACCACGACCATTCTCCTGTCCGCCGCCTGCCTCGACCAAACGCCCGACCACAAACTCCTCGCCAAGCTAAGTTTCCAGTCTAGTGTCCTCCTTGACTTGATTCTTGCTCTTCAATAAAAGACTGCAGATGGATCCTAACCTGTCCGAGTCTCCCTTACAATTATTCTCATGTCTTATTGAAAATAATATTACTCATATTTTGGTATAGCTTTAAAGCTAAATCTTTTTTTTTTTAAAAGGGATGATATTATTTATCAAAATATATCACAGTCAATTTATCTTTAAAAGGGAAATATGATCAATTAATCATAATTATCATACAACCACCCTAGATTTTTGATTAGCAGGAGTCATTAACATCTAATTGCAAGAACCTGTGGAACCATGGGATGTTTGAAATTGACATCACAAAGTCTGTTGCATTGTTCTAAGGAAGACTCGTGTGAGTCGAAAATTTTATATTTAAAAAATATTAAAATATAAAAAATTTGGAGCAAGTGTGCAAGTTTTTTTTCTTTTCTATTTTTGAACAGAAATACTCAAACCAGTGCTTCTGGCACCAACAATCATCCATGCAATTTTCTAATCAGCCAAATGTGTGACAGCAGTGCAGAGCATAAATCATGCAGATACTGGTCAGGAGCTTCAGTTAATGTTCACATCAACCATCAGAATGGGGGAAAAAGTGATCTCAGTGATTTGGAGTGTGGCATGAATGTTGGTGCCAGATTGGCTGGTTTGTGTATTTCTGTAATTGCTGATCTGAGATTTTCACACTCAACAGTCTCTAGTTTACTTAGAATGGTGCCAAAAACAAAAACTGTTTGTGGATGGAGCAGTTCTGTGGATGGAAATGATTCATACAGAAACATCAGTTATTGAGATCACATATATTCATGATTCACATATATCCTGCTCAATGTTCAAAAGTTTTGAAACACTTGACTGAAATGTGTCTTGTGATCTTAAATATATATATATATATATATATATATATATATATATATATATATATATATATATATATATATAAAATAAAGCATGAGTAAGTGTTTCAAAACATTTGACCGGTAGTGTAAATCTCTTACCCAGTTTTTTCCTATTTTCCACAGACCTACCTCAACAGGTTATGCAAAGGATCACGTGGCCCAAATGAGACACATGTGGTGTTTTCTCCCAGAAGAGAGCAGCTGTGTCCTTGTCAACATACTGTGGCATCCATGATAAATTATACCAACTCAACAAAGCCCTCAGTGACAGACCCACTGATGACTCACTGCGCTTTGTCTTGCCTGAATTCTGATGCTGATAGCTTGGATGCTGATATCTAGGGATGTAGGAGGTGGGTGCCACAAGGCATGAGTCCAGTTTCCTATCCCTCTCTCCATCTCTCTCTTGTCTGCTGAGTGCAGATGAAGCACCAGGGAGCATGACAGCAGGGATGGAAGACAGGAAAGGTTCCTCAAAGTGAAACACTGTTTTTAATTGTATGTGGTCTAGAGTAATTAGAACACTTCAACATATTAGAATGCAGCATTTTGGAGAGTTAGTTTGATGATTTCAATGTAATAGATAATGAGTTTGCCTAAAAATGGAGTGACTAAAAATACTTTTTTATTACTATATAGAGAATTGAAAAGCAGACTTGGAAAACTGATCGGACCTAGCTAAACAAACTTTATAAGCACCCTACTGTACATAACCCATGCTATTGAAAGAATCAAAGATCCTTAATATAATAGTTATTAATAGAAAAATAAATATTTCAATTAATTAACATGAACTGTCATATTTTTTTTTTATTTTCTTTTAAATAGATTTGACATTGGCATCCAAAGCATTTGTTCAATTAGGCCTTGTCATAAATAGTCATAAATGTATGAATGTCTCAGCATTAGATAAGAACATTTAAAAATATGCATTAATTTTAAAGAAAGATGGTACAAGTATGCTTTTCAAGTAACACTTCACAAAAATGTTAGGTTTTAGGAATCAATTGATATACTGTTAAAAATTAAGATACACATGTTTGGACACTTTCTGGCTGTCAAAGAGTAGTAATAATATTTATGGATTGTATTACTTTTACTGTTACTGTACTAATACATGTACATAGTTATCTCCTACACCTTTGCTACTCTGCTAGGACACTTGTGCTACTTAAAGGCTACTTACTCCATACACAACCTTGTGAACTTTTGGCTAAAATAAATTGCAAAAATGGCTAAGAAAAGTTAGTTTTTAGAATAGGTCAAGCATAATTTGTTTGCAGTTACCAGTTGATTTGATATTTTGTTATCTAATGCAATGCAATTCAGACATTTTTAAGTGTGACTGGTAAAAAAATACTTTTGGGGGCACTCTATAGAACTACAAGAGCATTACATTACCAAGCAGACAAGTATTTAATCTATTTTCTTTTATTTTTTTGTTCTTCTTCTTTTTTTTTTTTAAATCAAGATAACAGCAAATTGGCTTGGCCACTTATCCTGAACAACTGCAGACACCTCAGAGCTCAGATGTTGACATTCAAGATATTATAAGCATTGGCATGCCTGAAAGAGAGAGAGAGAGAGAGAGAGAGAGAGAGAGAGAGAGAGAGAGAGAGAGAGAGAGAGAGAGAGAGAGAGAGAAGAGGTAAACTACAGCCCTTTCTCTTGATATTCACAAGATTCATGTTCAAAGTGTCTATCACTCATCCTTAATGAGTGCACCTGTCAACTGAATGGAGTTTCATTTGGTTGTGCACAAGCCTTTACTAATATCCTCTATTTTGGAAGCATTAGGTGGAGGACACTCTCTTTGTTTTCAGAATCACAGATTTTTTTTTAATCTATCTACTGCTCACAGATAAGTCACATGGGAACTGTTGAGATGTGAAAACATGTAGAAAAGAAGCTCAGGAATGATCAACTTCTTTAGCTATCTAATGTTCTTTTGTAAGACTCTATGGCCTCTGATATATTGATCTTAAGGAATTTGTGATCGTTCCAGCTTAAAAAACTTCCCATAAAGCAAGTAAGCAAAAGAACACTATAGCCCTTCTGTATTTTGCCTCATATTCGAGGTGAATGGAAGATACAGTTGAAGTCAGAAGTTTACAATCATTTAAACTCAGTTTTCACAATTACTGACATTTAATCATAGAAAACATTCCCTGTCTTAGGTCAATTAGGATCACTTTATTTTAACAATGTGAAATGTCAAAATAATAGAGAGAATTATTTATTTCAGCTTTTCTTTTTTTCATCACATTTCTAGTAGGTCAGACGTGTACATACATTTTGTTAGTATTTTAGCATTGCCTTTAAATTGTTTAACTTGGGTCAAACTTTTTGGGTAGCATCCACAAGCTTCTCACAATAAATACATCATGTGTGTGAATAAACGTGTTTTGTACCCTCCTTCATGATATTATATACAGTTTATATATATAACCTCCAGGCTGAGGAATGCACTGTAAAAAGTGTACTAGAGCATTAATTGAAGTAATGTACATTTTTGAATGAGACTCATATAGCTTTTTGATTTAGTGATTTCAGTCTAATTTTGTGGATTATATAAACTTGAAAATACACCTTGTTCCTGCTATTCTAATTTCATTAAAAATGGTCAATTAGGTTTCTCTTAGTATTGTACGTCTGACGTAATGATGTCTACATCCTTTCCACATTTTTCCACCTGCAATTCAACCGCCATTTTCTCATATCAAGATACTATAACTCGTAAAGAAGGTAAGCACATGATACTTAATTCTAACTCTACTAGTAATGCAAGACCAAATTCAAATTTTTCATAAAATAATGTATTATTTCCAACTGAACTAGCCAAAATGTGTTTAAGTTTCAGACTTGCTGAATCAAACCAGCTATCGTAATGTCACGGTAACGTTAGTCCAGCACTTCTAAATTTAGTGTAAAATATTAACCATTTTGACGGTTTTAAAAAATATAATGATGTGTAACGGTCACAGTAACAATAGCCTGGTAGTCTGTTTTTTATACTTCAGCAACTTGTTTTATTTTATGTTATGTATTGTAGCTGCTTTTGAGCACATTGACAGCAATACAGAGCTGGGTATGGTTAACGTTAGCTTGCCATCAAACCAATGCAGGGCCCAGCCAGCTCACTCAATTCCATTTTTACTCGTGGCCATGGTGATATGGAAGGTGTAGGCTAATGTTGTCATAACGGTTGTGCTTTCTGAAAGCGATGTTTAACGTTAACACTCCTGTGTTTCCCTTAGAAAAATACCACAGATATGCCAAAAATAACGAAAAAATATCCATTCATTTTATAATAAGTTTGGGAGCATCTGTACTGAAATGGAGCGAGAGCACAAGCGTCTAGGTTAGCTAACCTATCATACTATGGTATGAAGGATTTACACGGCATGTTTTACCTGCGTTTGGCTAGTGGTTAATTTTTTAAAAATGGAGGGGGAAACACTGCTTTGCTTAACCGCACGAAAGCTTAACAGAAATTATCGCATCCTAATGTTAATGGACTTTTAATTTTCCTTTTTCCAGAGTGACGGTTGGCTACTTAAGAATTTGACACAAGAATCATTGGACTACCTACCTAAGGTAAGTTCTACTTCTAAAATATTGTGCTACTATGCTATTGACAAGGCATTATTGTGGCTGTATATACAAGTGAAGTGCAAGTCATGTGGATAACGTAACTGTTTTAACTTGTGTTTCAAACTTCTAAAGGATTTGTAGAAGTGAAGCTCAAACATTAGTAACCTATGCCAGCTTGATCTGCCTTTTAAATCAGACAAATCTATTAAAAAAAACAACAACACCCTGAAAGGTAAAAAGCCTCCAACAGAGAACATGCAAAAATGTCTAGGTTACTATTGTTACCTCCACTCCCTGATGGAGGGAACGAGAAGTTGGGTCGAAGAAGCGACAATAGGGGTCTCTCTTGAGAGCCAACGCATCTCTGAACTTGAGAAAAGGCCAATGAGGAATTGACAGACAGAATTTGCATGTCCCGCCCCCGGACATACGTGTACAAAGGGAGGAAAATGTGTCTGTCCATTCAGGATTTTGCCTGAGGAGCCAATCCCGTTCAGTGACGTGGCTGGGAGGACACACCGTCTCGTTCCCTCCATCAGGGAACAGAGGTTACAATAGTAACCTAGACATTCCCTGTTTGTCGCTCACTTCGACGTTGTGCCGAAGAAGCGACACTAAGGGTCCAATTTTAATCACGCCATGTGCTGAACCGTGTAAGTGGGCTGCTGCTGATGCAGGTGCGGGCAGGCATTTGCGTGCCAAAGCGACAGGCCGTGTCAGACTGCACGTACCCTTCCCCAACGCCCCATAAAATTGTCATAACCTTCTGGTTCCCTACACCCCCCCGATATGGTGCCTTTTCTCTCTCTATGTTTCTCGCATAGAGCTAAAGCTGCTGGGGCCATCTTAACGCTATCACATGCATCGGGGAAGGCGTTCTTTCCCAATTCCTATTCTTTCATGGGGGAAAGACCCTGCGGAGACCACTCCTGCCCAGGCTGGGTGAGGTAAAGTGTGGTGAAATACATCACGTGGGATTTCAGGTCGCATGTGGAGAATGGCGTGGTGGTAGATCCTACCTCATTGGGAGGGAGGAGTTGCTACAAACACGGCAACTGGGGGGCAGTGAAAACTGCCCAAGGGAGACGCGGGTCCGCTCGCAAGGGGACCGTACCGTGGGAAATACACACAGGGGGACAAGTCCACACGGGGGCCATATCTGTGGAGCACCTATTCCAGTACAGAGTAATTTCAGTACTCATAGTGGGTCTGGTCGGGGAATTCCTCCGCTGAATTTGCAGACCAGAGGGCTAGGGAGGAGTCATCCAGGGAGCCGAGTTAGTGGGATTTCCTGGGATAAGAGCGCACATTATTACCTCAATGGAGGGAAAGGGCGCAAGGTGCAAGCGGTACACCCGTTCAGTTGTTGCCACGTTACCGAGTTCTACCGGCTCGGACCTGAGAAAACACGGGATGAAACCGACTCAACCCTGAGATTGTAAAATCTCGTAAAGGTATTGGGTGTTGCCCAACCCACTGCTCTGCATATGTCTGCTAAGGAGGTGCCTTTGGCCAGTGCCCAAGAGGATGCCACACTTCTCGTCAAGTATGCTCAAACCAGCAAGGGGGCGGGCATGGCCTGGGTGTGATAGGCCAATGCTATGGTGTCAACCACCCAGTGGGATAGCCTCTGTTTGGAGACAGTGTTCCCTTTCTTATGTCTACCAAAGCAGACAAAGAGCTGCTCAGAATGTCTAAAGCTCACCGGAGGTGGCAGCCCAGATGAGTCATCGGCATCAGATGTCACTGTGACACTCTCCGATGCAGCGGCGAAATCATCATCCAGCTCGCTGGGTCTGAGGAATAAACAGACTGGCCGTGATGCGAGTTGCTCTCACCTCGAGCCCGGATGGAAACAAAACGAGCGTGCTGGAGATCGGGTGGTTCGTGGGGATTTACCCTGCGAAACTGAGCCCGCCGTATTCCCCAAATCGCCTTCATAACCAGCCATGCTGGCCCCAATCCCGTAGGAAGGAGGCGAGTTGCGGGGGGCAGCTGAAGTGGCTTTCTCTCGTTTTGAGTGAAGAAAGTCGCGACCGCAACATTGCCATAGCTATGTTCTCGCACTGAGAACATGAACCATTCATAAAACGCTGCCTGAGTGTGATCGCAGCCCAGGCACACGAGGCAGCTCCTATGACCATGAGAAGTGGAGAGAAATTCAACCGCATCCAGTAACTACACAGGGGCGGAAAAACATCTTTAAAAAGACACGTCCTGAAAAGGACATTCAACGCCAGCTGTGTATTGCCCTTATAGAGAAATAAACTCTTTTTAGGAAAACATTCTCTTTTAAAAGCACTGTCTAAGTGCTCAGGGGCAAAGCTACACTGCTGTGCAGAGAAGGAGAAAGCCGTTCATATGCACCATAGATCCAATAGCATACACTCATAGAGATGAAGTGAACAGCCTTGTGAATAGCAGCTCGCTGATCACATAACTGGTAGGATCCGAAGAAAATTTCTGAATGGACAGACGCATTTCTCTCCCTTTGTACCCGTATGTCTGGGGGCAGGACATGCAAATTCTGTCTGCCAGTTTCTCATTGGCCTTTTCCCAAGTTCAGAGATGCGTGAGACTCTCAAGAGAGACCCCTAGTGTCTAGCTTCTTCGACACAACGTCCAAGTAAGCGACAGACGGGGAACAAGGCTTTTACCTTTTAATATATTTTAAAGTAAATATTTGCAAATATCCTGCTGCCCTTGACCTCAAATCTTTTTTGTTGCATGCTTTTTATACTTAAAGGGTAGGTTAAAAAAGTCAGATATACATTGAAAGCAGTGTTCACTAATATATTCTCCCCACCTTCAAAATTAAATGTTAAATGTAAATGTTGGGACACCCAATACAAGCTTTTTTGTATATAAATTCCAGTGTTCCTGTTCAGTTGAACATATAACAAGGGCAATGCATTTTTTCCTCCACCTGAATATTGAAATTACTTTAAGAAGGAGGTCTCTCTGCAACCAGTATTGACCGAATAAAACAATTGCAACAGCCAACATAGTTTTAAATAAGACAGATTTTGCACAGCAGATAGATCAGAGTTCCAGACTAAAGAAGTTAGAAGTGGAGTCTTCACTTGCAAAACACCTATTTTTTTTAAGCCTGTTGATAGCTGAACTAGAACAAGTTTTATTATTAAGTTTACTGCATCTTTCATTTAATTCATGTTAGTTTTGTGTAGGCTGTTGGAATCCAGTCAGCAAATGCTAATGGGATGGATATACACTCAGTTGCCATTTCAAGTCAATTCACTTAAGTAGTAACATATTAAATTAACCATGTGAATAATGAATTATCTTCTGTCTTTCCTATAGTTTCCCAACCCTTTTTCATATCTATGCATAGTAGGTTCACCTACTTAAAACTAATGCAGTCTAAAACCACAGTCCTACAATAAATTCTCCCTCCATATTATACTACTTAACAGGAAGTCGACACCCTAATCAGAATTTTGTGGGCCACCTAGAGTGGATTTGCCTCACATGTTGAACCTTACTAATGGCTTTTGCTTTCTTCTCAGACTACCATGGCTGGTTTGACGCTTGCAAGACTGAAGGTGATTTTGGGGGACAACAACACTGAAAAAATTACTCTTCCTAATGGCATACCAGAGTCACTAGATGAGCTTCTAAGCAAGATAAAGACTATATTTGGGTTAAAGGGTAACATCAGACAACAATACATGAACCAAGAATTTGGCAATTACTTTTTCAATCTGAATTCTACTTCTGAATTTAAGGATTTGGGGACAATCAAGGTGATCCACCAGCAACCAAATCCACCTTTGAGCAGTGCCACTGAGACCACTTTATCACTTTCATTTGAGTCTGATGATTGTGTTTTGGTGGCATCAAATGACACAACAATGATCTCGAAAACAACAGTGGCCAGAAGATTTTCCAATACCCCAATTTTCTTATGACACAGAGCTGCAACTGGAAAAGAGGAATTCAGAGCACAATGCGAACAACACAATGTTGACCTTATGTTCCCGAATTAAGTGTGATGTCCTGAGTAGACTGGCAGAAGAAATGTACAAATACAAGGCCTACCCAGAGGTTGCACATTTCAGTATAGTTGCAGAGGCCTTGATCAAGAAGCACCTGTGTTTGAAGGAACCTGGCTCATTCAATGGCTGCTACGGTTGGAAACAGCGACTGAAGTACAAAATGGGAAACTACAGGACTCAGCTTAAATTGCAGGGGTGTCCAGAGCGGTTCATAAATTCACTGAAATCCAAGGCTACTACTGATGCTTTCCCCACCAAGAAAGTGAAGATGCCAAAACGAGCTGAAGCTAACTTTTATCCAACCTTCCCTATTGGTGAGACTCTGGAAAGCTTTGAAAAGGAGATATTGAACTTTTGAAAGAGATCGGGAGAAAGAACAACGAAAGGGTGATCGTAGACAAAATGGCTCACACTTATGCCTACAGATGACAGGAGGTGGTAAACCAAGAACCCAGCATTAGGGACTTCAAGGACAGATAGCCAGCACTGTTACAACAGAAAGAGGTACTAATGGAACTGAATTGAAGGTGTGTGTCTTGATTTTGTCATTGGAAGATTAAGTTTTTATAGATGAATTGGTCATAATTTGTTTTTCTTTTGGCCATTGTAAAGGCATGCTTCGGTGGTTAATTTGTTAAAACTGAGATTGTATTCATGCTATGACCTGTTGCATTTACTTTGAGGGTATAAAATCTATAATTTTTGTTTTAGATCAATGCAGAGTTCCAAAGGCTCATGGCTCTTCCTCTTGAAAGAAGTTCATGACCCAGTTGGCTTATCCAAAACACCTACATTTCACCTTTGAAGTGTTCCAAAAAATCATCATGCAGCTTGAGCAGCAAAAGATGTCCTCCTAAGTTCAAAATTTGTATGGCAGTCTTCAAAGCTTGCAGTAACGACACACTACAATGTATTGCTCCTCTGGGACAAATGGCCTTGTGCTGTGTTACAGAAGCACAATGGTGGTTATTGAACTTAAAATAAAAAAGTGGCCTCTTTCAGATGTTGGGCCTTGTGTGTTCCCAAGAGACATGGTCAATGTAAACACAAATATTCCTCAAACCACTGTGAAAAGCATTTACACTGATTCTGCATCACATTTTTATAGTAGTTTATTTTTCTCCTAACATGTTTTTTCCTTCTATTAGGCATGCAAACTTGTAGCTTTTCAGCAATATTTACCATTTTGAATGAACATATGACAGTCATTCAAGCATAATGTAAATCACACAATTCTATTTATAGGTAGGGGTTGGTGGGGGCAGTACCCAGATACGTTTCAGAAAGCTGTTGTCACACCATAAATGTATAGATATAGATGTTTAGCTTTCTGAAATGTCTCTAGGCACTACCTCCCCCCTGAAAATGGAATCTTACATTTTACATGATACACGTGACTGATGGTGATACAAAGAGGCAAAAACTTTGTCCCTTTAATAAGTGCACTGTAAGTCGTTTTGGATAAAAGCATCTGCCAATGTTTATAGAGCTGAAGCTGTGTTCGTGGTTGGCTCACTGTGGTGTTAATGTTGATTTTATGTGTTGTCTGTTTACAACAAAAGTCTACATCACTGCTGAAAATTTTCAAGAGCATAAGATTTATATTTTGTCTATAACACATATTTTTCTTTCCATGAAGCATTGGTTTCAGTGACTAGTAATAATGAAGATGCCTGACATTTTCTTGGAAGTAGGGCTGAAACTCATCTGAAATAGAAAAATATTGTGATAATGTTCTCAGTCATTAGACCAAATGGAACTATAAAGTATTCATACTTGAGAAACTGGAATCAGACATTCCGTGTACATAATAATTTGGTAATTGTTTTATTTTGTATCCAAAATGCCAGATTCCAGTTTATCAAATCTATAAAATATATCTAGTTAAATATATATATGGCATAGTTTTTCTTGAATGTTTAGCAGAAATTATTGACAGCAAATGTAAATCATTATATTAGACTAGGAACTAGAAAGTATTTATAAGTAATTGACTATTCGTTTCTGCTATACATTTAAGAAAAACACAGCCAAATATGAAGCCAACTACATGTGCAGTAAGACCTTCGAATTACGTGAAATCAATATAAGCGCAGCGTAGTTCTAGCGGGAAGACTAGCAGCTGTACATCATCGCACCATTAGCTGGATAATTTCCAGCCAATCACATGTAAGCCATTGCTTTATAAATCTGCATACAATCCATCACATTGCTGTTTCAGTGCGCTAACACGGCAAATAGACATGTTTCAACCTCTCCAGGCTACAGGAGAACCAGCGCACAGAACATCTCTGGAAGCCCGCCTTCCCTTTCCAATGACGTCATCACTTTATCTCAACTTCTCCCCACATCAAACTCATGGGGAGTAAACAACCAGCAAACCCGGATCTTCATCCATATCTCATTAACTTAGGAGATCTCTCTCAATCGAGACACCGCATCCTCACTTGGATAACATGACCCGGCGTGGAAGGAGAGCACTCCACGTCAAGTCTGTCAAAATCATCGGCTCAGGCAGCAGCTGTTTCCATCAGAAATAAGCTAAGTTATTATCATATCCATCAAATGCATTCAGATTATCATATCCATCAAATGCATTCAGATTTAGTCATGGGTCTAGGCCTTCTGTTGCCATGCTGCCTGTTCATCATATTGCATCCGCATCAATATCAAAAGCCAGTATTTCATGTCAACAGCGCATTCACTCTCATAGTAATGGCAGGCAACCGCGCAATCTCATGAGGGCAACTCGGTCAAGGTTCATTCACATGTCATTCACCGTGCTGCATGCCCGAGCGTTCCCCATCGGGGAATTAAGATAATTATTCAGGCATATCATCATGTACAGTCAGTGCTTATTGTATGGGGTCCCATTACTCCATTCAGTAAGATATCCCAGTTTTGATGGTCGCCTTCACCCAAATCAGAAGGTCGCTGGTTCGAACCCCACGGCCACCACCATTGTGCCCTTGAGCAAGGCAGGTTGCTCCAGGTTGCTCCGGGGGGATTGTCCCTGTAATAAGGACTCTGTAAGTCGCTTTGGATAAAACCGTCTGCCAAATGCATAAATGTAATGTAAATGTAAATCACATAATAGGTGCTTTCCAATACAATTTATCATCCCTATGCCCTACTCACTAGGAAAGACCGAGCCCATGATGTGGGCATTTCGAGGGAGCATTACATCACTGTTTAACCCGTTGATGTACAAACCATGAAAATGACATACCTGAACTTAAATGGTTGTATTTACTGGACCCTTTGGAGTATGGATATAGTTGTAGTATCCTTTGAAAGAAGACACATTGGGCTTTATTTCCCAAATATCAGAATTAATATATGTTGTTATTTTTTAAAGTTAGAGAACTATGAAGTTTATAGTAATGGAAATATTTTGTGCTGAACATGTGTATATATATATATATATATTTTTAAAAATAGACGCATTTTTAAAAATAGACTTTGGAGATGGGCTCGTTTTGTTTATACACTCACCTAAAGGATTATTAGGAACACCTGTTCAATTTCTCATTAATGCAATTATCTAATGAACCAATCACATGGCAGTTGCTTCAATGCATTTAGGGGTGTGGTCCTGGTCAAGACAATCTCCTGAACTCCAAACTGAATGTCAGGATGGGAAAAAAAGGTGATTTAAGCAATTTTGAGCGTGGCATGGTTGTTGGTGCCAGACGGGCCGGTCTGAGTATTTCACAATCTGCTCAGTTACTGGGATTTTCATGCACAACCATTTCTAGGGATTACAAAGAATGATGTGAAAAGGGAAAAACATCCAGTATGCGGCAGTCCTGTGGGCGAAAATGCCTTGTTGATGCTAGAGGTCAGAGGAGAATGGGCCGACTGATTCAAGCTGATAGAAGAGCAACTTGACTGAAATAACCACTCGTTACAATCGAGGTATGCAGCAAAGCATTTGTGAAGCCACAACACGCACAACCTTGAGGCGGATGGGCTACAACAGCAGAAGACCCCACCGGGTACCACTCATCTCCACTACAAATAGGAAAAAGAGGCTACAATTTGCAAGAGCTCACCAAAATTGGACAGTTGAAGACTGGAAAAATGTTGCCTGGTCGGATGAGTCTCGATTTCTGTTGAGACATTCAGATGGTAGAGTCAGAATTAGGTGTAAACAGAATGAGAACATGGATCCATCATGCCTTGTTACCACTGTGCAGGCTGGTGGTGGTGGTGTAATGGTGTGGGGGATGTTTTCTTGGCACACTTTAGGCCCCTTGGTGCCAATTGGGCATCGTTTAAATGCCACGGCCTACCTGAGCATTGTTTCTGACCATGTCCATCCCTTTATGGCCACCATGTACCCATCCTCTGATGGCTACTTCCAGCAGAATAATGCACCATGTCACAAAGCTCGAATCATTTCAAATTGGTTTCTTGAACATGACAATGAGTTCACTGTACTAAAATGGCCCCCACAGTCACCAGATCTCAACCCAATAGAGCATCTTTGGGATGTGGTGGAACGGGAGCTTCGTGCCCTGGATGTGCATCCCACAAATCTCCATCAACTGCAAGATGCTATCCTATCAATATGGGCCAACATTTCTAAAGAATGCTTTCAGCACCTTGTTGAATCAATGCCACGTAGAATTAAGGCAGTTCTGAAGGCGAAAGGGGGTCAAACACAGTATTAGTATGGTGTTCCTAATAATCCTTTAGGTGAGTGTAAGTCTTTAATATATAAGATAATATACAGCTTTACAACATGAATGCTGCTCAGATTGCATAGTTTGTTGAAGAATGACGACGATGGGTAATTCTTCCTGGCGAGATCTCATGTAAACAATGGAGAACATATCAATAATTCTCAGATTTATCATTTTTATGGACAAAAAGTGCTATTGGATGTTATACAATGAACCCTTGTCATGGACAATTGACCCAAGTGTGGCGATTTGGACTCATCTGGCGATCGCAATTTCATAATAAAGGTATGAAGTCCCATTTTGATATTACATGTTTTCATTTGTACTCATGGCACAAATAAACAAATTGCTGTTTCTGGAGGATTGCTATCATGCAACAGAGATCGCATATCAATGTTGAACCCTTAGACCTTTGAAAAGATGTATAATTTGTTAATATTCATTACATATATAGACTGTAAATTATATATGAAATATAAGCAGAGTGACGTCACTCCCGAGTGCGAACAAATGTGTATCAACAGGTAATATAGCCTTCACCACAGCCTTGTGAAAAGGTGCTTGGTGAAATAAATAAATTTTGAATTTCAAGTGATATTCCCCAAGCACCTCCAGGGGTGCATTAATGCCGATCCCTGAAAAACTCAGCATTTTCTTACTCTATACATACTTCCGCTTTCTCATCGCAAGCACGACTGTTGTGGCGCGCCTCTGACACCTAGCGGTAGGCTCCGCACCGCATCCCCTTATTCATCAGATTATTTAATTGCCAGCGTAAGGCATATCGCATAATGATCAGGTCATATAGCGAGTAATTCCTATCTCATGGCATATTTACATTTTATTGTCATTCAGGCATCATTAAAGTGCAGAAATTCGTATGGCATGTCTTCATAAATCATTCACTCATCGTTGTTCAGACCACGTTTCAATCTATGGAGATCTTCAAGCACTTGGGGCTTTATCCATGATCCAAATTACAAAGCTCAAAGTCTAACAGTCATGTCAGCCCAACTACATGACTTTTAAGTATCAAAGCTTTTCGATATGAGCCGTTCCCTTTAATGCGCATGGTCAGGGTCATTTCATTTTAGTAGCAGGTAAGTAGGTCTGTCAATCACTGGATAAAACCTGTGCCGAATCAAGCTCATTCATATAATCTTGTTACTGTTAAAGGAGACCTATTATGCCCATTTTTACAAGATGTAATAAGTCCCAGGTGTCTCCAGAATGTGTCTGTGAAGTTTCAGCTCAAACTACCCCAAGGATAATTTACTGTACCATGTTATAAATGTCTCTTTAGGGTGGAATCAAAAACAGGCTGATTTTGTCCATGTCTCTTTAAATGCAAATGAGCTGCCACTCCCGCTTTAGACACTACCGCAACAACAAATCAGAACCAATATGATTGACAGCGTAAATACCTGAGTTCAGCCATATATGTATGAATATATATATGTATATCCGGTCTCTGTGAATGCTGTCAAGAGAATGTTAACTTTAGCGCATTAGCCGTGGAATCAGCTATCATGCACATTCGGAAAGGAGATTTGCAAATATTCACAAAATATAAAGTGCGATACTTGCACTGCATCTTCAGGACGTAAAGCTGAGGCACGAACTGTTGGTACTGATCCATGCTTGTGAATCACATTTTTGAAGATCCCGATTTATATTGACACACATTCACATAGCAGTCCAGTGTAAAATATGCACACATTTTTGTATGTTTTGGGGCACATTTCCATCAAAAACAAAACCGTCCACTTTGTCTTCAGCGGCTCTGATGCCGGGAGTACATGAAGACTCTTATTAAGAACTTTTACAGCCAACAACAAAACTCTTATGAAGCTGAGACATTATTCTTCTCACCGTATTTGCTCCAGCTTGAGAAAAAAAGAAGGCTGCAATCTGCCGCCGCTCCAGGACCTGTACGCCTCCAGGACCCTGAAGCGTGCTGGAAAGATTGTGGCTGATCTCTCCCACCCCGGTCACAATCTCTTTGAGACACTCCCCTCTGGCAGAAGGCTGAGGTCCATCAGGACAAAAACCTCACGCCACAAGAACAGTTTCTTCTCATCCGCCACTTGCCTTATCAGCAAGGCCCGGTACCCACCCTGACACTCTCCACACTCCACCTCTGGCTCTAGATGCCACTTTACTTACTCTGCTGTACTGCTCTCTTTTATTTTATTCTTACTTTTAATATATACTGTGTGGAAATATTTATATTTCTTATATTTTAATACTTGTTTCTTATATTTAGAGATTGTGTGATGCTCCTACAACACCAAAACAAATTCCTTGCATGCGTAAAAAACGTACTTGCAATAAATTTTGATTGATTGATTCTGATTCTGGTCAGTTTGGGTCTTATAATGCAATCTCCAGTCCCTATCAGGCCACCTCAATTTTGCCATCTCCGGATGACATGTCCCTATTCACAGACGTGGATCCCTCCATAGGATTCAGGGGTTACTTTCTAGGATCATGGTTCACAGGGAAATGCCAGAATTATACTGTTATCAATATAGCTCCATCCACTCTCTTCGAAATTAATCCCATTGTTAGATAATTTCATCATTTAATGTATTTAATACATTTTTCTTGATCTGCAATCCCGGTCTCGATGCGGCTCAGTTGAGGGAACAAAGAAATGACACAGTTTATTCGTACAGCACTTCATTATATGGTCCAGCAAAACAACATTCCACTATACCCTCCAATGAAATAGTTATTTACCTACATGGGGTAACATAGATGTTTGAGTACAGAAATAGGAAATACATTCCCAGAACAGCTGCAGCTGCGTTTGGTGATGATACAGCAAGCTACATCAACAAGAGAAGTTTAAAAGAGGCCTTTATTATTCCACACCCATCGTCACGGTCAACGTCATATGGGTTCCCTTCAGACACGCAAACACATCATAGTTATGTGACAATTCCGCAGTCATCACTATAATCAATAAAGGCTGGTCCTCCTTGAACCATCATGTCCCTTATGAGACATCTGACATGGCAGAGCATTTCCTGCAACTTAATTTTCCCAGCCAATCAAATGTATCTTTCAACAAAGACACTGCACAGCAACGCCGGCCTAACGTAGGGTAACAACATACCATGTTGTTCGTCTTTGGCAAAGATTCTACACAACCATCGGACCATCTCTTTTGGGGGTAGCATTCTACATTCTCTCTCTTTTGGGGGTAGGCTCCTCACCCATTCCTTCTATCTCCGGCAGGATATGATGGTTCCGAGTACTACAATTTTGGACCGCCAGACGGGGCCTATGCCAAAGAGAGACATTACTTTTCTGTTTTATATTCATCAAATAAATGTCATCTTCAATTTCACTCAAGTCTGCCAATCTTCCTGATAGAAATGTAAACGCAGCGTAGTTCTAGCAGGAAGACTAGCAGCTGTACATCATCGCACCATTAGCTGGATAATTCCAAGCCAATCACATGTAAGCCATTGCTTTATAAGTCTGCTCACAATTTATCACATTGCTGTTTCAGTGCGCTAACACGGCCACCTCCTCCACCCCACCACCACTGGTTGAGTCCCGTCCTGCATGGGGGTAGGCTCCACGCCCCTGCCTCTTATCTCCGGCAGGATATGATGGTTCCGAGTACTTCAACTTCGGACCACCAGTCGGGGCCTACGCCAAAGAGAGACATTACTTTTCTGTTTTATATTCATCAAAAAAATATCATCTTCAATTTCACTCAAGTCTGCGAGTCTTCCTGATAGAATTGTATTCCCATGAACTGAAAATGTTGCCGATGTGTTGACTTATACACATTTTGCGTATTTGCATTCATACTTTGCTGCACTAATTTGCACTTATTGCTTGTAACAAGTTATCAATAGATGAAAGCAAAATAATTTTGGTTCTAATAACTTGTGCATTTTGTGCATATTTGTTTTCGAGAAACGGACACACAAATACTTTTTTTTTTTTATAAATGTGTTGTCAAAAAGTCATATTTGTGACAATTTTTTTTTACATTTGTATAACAAAGTCTAGAAACAAATGTTTTTCTAACTTTTTTTTTTTATTGTTTGTTAAGTATTTTAATATCTAAACCTAAAATGACCCACAAGTTACTTAAACTACTTTGGCTGAAAGTAAAGTTTTAGGTTGTCAAGGAGCAGTATTACATTTTTGGGGAAAGCATATAATGGAGTTAGGAAAATAGAAAATAAGTTAACTTAAGCCTTAAATTTACATTATATTAATGTAAACTGTTGTTTTTAAAACACTCAGATTATTAAGTACACCTGACTTAAAGCAATTGTGTTAACTCAAGTTGACAATTTAGTTTGAGAAAATGTAATTCATTTAGGTGTTACCAATTGAAGAACTTTTTAAGTTGGTCCAACAATTCTCTTTTTTAGTGTGGGTGAATATTCTTGTGTAAAGGAGTTCTATGGAAAGGAGGGGGTGAGAACTGGCTTGACAATATAAATATTAGTTTAATGAAGAAATATACCAAAAGACACAAACATACATAGGAAGAACAGCTGCCCGAAAATGTTCTATCTCTGTCACACCACCGTCCGCAGTCAGCCTTTATCCCTCTCGGAGGCTTGATTAGCCTGATAAAGGGCCGTGTGTGTAAAATCACAACCCGGCCACACCCTCCACCCTATCACAGTCCTCCCTCGTTCTCTCAGGCAGACACTTATCAAGCAGACTCTTATCAAACTTAGACTGAGGGTGAAAGAGAGAGTAGGGAGGGGATTCAGAGGGGGACATTCCACTCTGCAGTTTCTAATATTAACATTTGTTCCTTCTTTTTCATTTTTTAGAATCACACAATAATATATTTAAGTTATTCTTCAACAGTGAATATATATATATATATATATATATATATATATATATATATATATATATAATTCATTACATTAACTGCTTTTCTCACAAAGCATCTCCAAAGGTTAATTGCAAACTTTCCCCTAATCTTTAATAAAACACAAACTTTGCCTTTCTTTTCCCAACATTCTCTCTACATTCAATACAACTTACTTTAGCCTTCTGTTTGAGCAGAGCTTTAAATTTACAACACCTATTTTATCCCTTCTTTTTTTAAGTCGAATAACTCTCTTATGATTACTTCAGAAGAAGGAACTTCCATTCAATCTAATGAAACAACATAAATTACCTTTTTAAACTGACAGAAAATTAAGTAACCAGAATAAAGTAGTAAAGAGGCACAATGAAAATTCAAACAAATCTCTTTTCTTGTGTTTTGAAATAATTGATCAGTAAAATACACTACGTCCTTTTAATTTATCATGGCTCTTATTTGTTTATATTCAAATATTGCAGCATCATTTAAAAATAAGATTTTCAGTTATTATTCTCTTATACTTTATCATTTCCTGACAAATTATTCAGCTAAATAGCAGAATCAAAATTCACAGTGCAGAAACTGTATGCCTCTAAAGTGATATTTTCATTGTTTAGCTATGGCAAATAGAAATTGTAGTAATAGAAAAAGACACTCAATCCTTCTTTGTAGCACCTACTAACCTTTTTTATTTTATTTATTTTTTCTAATTTTTTAAAAGTGAGGGTACTCTCTGGAAAATTTGGAGGAGTAAACAATCTAATAGGTAACTCTAACTTTGCCATTAAGTGGATAGATGCTGGATTTAAATTTAGACCCTCAGAACAACTTAGACATGGATGGCAGTCTGAAAAATCATAAACCCAATTGATCGTATAAGACTGAAATCAACTTATCCAGAGATATTTGGCAAATCAGTAATAATTACCAGCAGATCTGAGAGCAGGAGGACCAATCGGATAAAGGCCCAAGTCATTTTCAGTCTTCTTTTTCTCTGGATGTCCTCCTGCAGTATTAGCATCTGCAATGGAGTTAGTGAACAACATACACATAATAATGACAAAAGACCAATTTTTCCTTAGCATTATAAATATTATTTTTACAATCAAATACATCAAAGATATTTCTTAATTCTTAAAATCAGAACTTCTAGCAGGAATAACATTTTCCATTTTATGCATTTCCAAAAGAAAAAAAAACTTTTATTTTATTAGATATCAGAGCATCTGGGCAAAACTGTTTACAATGTTTGCTTAGTTCTGCTACCATATTTTTCCTTTTATCTGGCATGATTGGTCACAAATCAAGCCCAAGGAAAAAGCGTCACAATATTGGTAAGGCTGCCACACATAAATAAGGAGAACAGGTATTAAGAGCACAACTTCAGCTAATTGAAACAGCATAGAACATGAAATTATCATGTTTAATTTCTTAACCTGTTGATAGATACGCATTTGTTCGCACTCGGTGGTGAGGTCACTCTGATTACATTTAATATATAATTTACTGTATTTATAAATGTAATTATGTTAACACATTATACATCATTTCAAAGGTCTAAGAGTTCAACATTGATATCCAATCTCTGTTTCACGATAGTAATGCTCCAGAAACAGCAATTTGTTTATTTGTGCCAGGAGTACAAATGAAAACATGCAATATCAAAACGGGACTTCATACCTTTATTATGAAATCGCAATTGCCAGATGAATCCAGTTTGCCACACTTGGGTTAATTGCCCATGACAAGGGTTCATTGTATAACATCCAATAGCACTTTTTGTCCATAAATGTGATAAATCTGAGAAATATTGATATATTCTCCATTGTTTACATGAGATCTCACCTGGAACATTTACTTTATTTTATTTAATAAAAATAAATATTTATCTACACTAAAACCATCTGCTATCTATCTTTTCTAAGTTTGTGGTCCTCCTGTCTGAGTGGAGACTCCAAGAGAGACAAGTTTTTCCATTCAAAGTCTGCAGACTATCATTTGCACGACATCTTAACATAGTATGGGGTGTAACCCCTCCTGCTCACTCTGCTTACAGAGCAATGTCTCACTCAATGTCTCCATCAGACAGTCCCTAACAAAATAATAAACTCTACCCATCTTATTTTTATTGACTGATCAAGTTTACACTGATAAAGTTGCAACTCATATGTAAAAGAGACAGGCTTTTATTTTCTCCAACACTGTCCGTGTCTGTTCATAACAATCTAAAGGCAGGTTTCTCTCAATTTTTCTATCCTGTCCCTTCTTCGGTCTTACCCCTAGACCTGTTTGTTTTTTTCTTTTTCTAAATCCACTTGTCACTCCATCTGCATTTCACTTAAAAGTTATACAGTTCTCTAGAGTATTGGGAACTGACCTTCTGGGGGAACATATGGAGATGGTTTGGCAAGGACCTCTCCTTTTTTTATTTATCTCTTTTTCTGCATACTTAAGTATTTTCAATTAATTATATCCTTCCTTTTTGAACAGTGCTAGCACTTTTTCTCTTTTTGTTTCTCTCTTTTTACTTTTTTACTCATCTTTAGTTTCATAATTTTTTATCAATGTTTCCATTTCCTCGCACAATGCAACATCAAATGTCCCTTCCTTTGGTCTAAGTTCCCCGTCTGTCGCTCACTTCGACGTTGTGTCGAAGAAGCGACACTAGGGGTCTCTCTTGAGCTCCGAATATGCCTCTGATCTATGAAAAAAGGCCAATGAGAAGTTGGCAGACAGTATTTGCTTACCCCGCCCCCAGACATATGGGTATAAAAGCGGGGAAATACGTCAAGTTCATTCAGAAATTTTCTTCTGAGCCGATGGTCGTGTATGCAGTCTGCTGCGAGTCACACACCTGTTCCTGTTTCTCTGACACTTCTCTGCTTTTGGATCTACGGCGCACTTCAGTGTCTTTCTCCTTCTCTGCACGGCAGAAAACTCAAAAGAGTTATTAAAAGAGTGATTTTCTTGTAAAAGAGTATTTTCCTCTAAAAGAGCAATACATAGCGGCATTGAACGTCCTTTTCAGGACACGTCTTTTTAAAGATGCCTTTCCACCCCTGTGTAGGCAGCATTTGTGGATGGTTCATGGTCTCACTGCGAGAGCATGTCCATAGCAACGTTCTGGTTGCAGCTCGTTTTCAATAGAAAGCACGCCACTCCAGCCGCAACACCCCCGCCCGGCATTGCTCCTTCTTCCCACAGGATTGAGGACGATGCGCCTGGTGATGGAAGTGTTCTGGGGATGGCAGCGGGTGCAGCTCCGCTGGGTATGCCACCTCAGACCACCTGCCCCCCAGCACGCTCGTTGACTCCCGTCTGTGCTCGAGGCAACAGCGGCTCACCTCACAGCCAGCCTGCCTATCCTCTGTAGCTCGAGGTGGATGAGCTCTCCACTGCATCAGAGAGTGCAGCGTCTGCCGCAGATGACTCCCCTGGGCTCCTGCCTTCGGGCCAGCATGCCCAGGCTGAGGCTGACGCGCAGATGTCCGACATGCTTGCCCGGGCCACCGCCAGTGTGGGGCTGGACTGGAACCCTCCGTCCTCCCCACAGCCATCACGGTTGGATGACTGGTTCCTGGGGCCTGCCTCAATGCCCCTGTCTCCCAGTTCGGCCTTTTTGTTCTGCCTCGACACCGACCCTTCCTACGGCCAGGCATATCAGTACAAGGTCCCCCCCTTCGGCATGTCTCTGTCCCCTTGTGTCTTCATGAAAGTCGCAGAGGCAGCCCTTGCCCCGCTCCGAGAAGCCGGCATATGCATACTCAATTACCTCGATGATTGTCTTATTCTGGCCCACTCCCGAGAGTTACTATGCGCTCACAGAGACCAGGTGCTCAGGCACCTCAGACGTTTGGGGCTTCAGGTCAACTGGGAAAAGAGCAAACTCACCCCGGTTCAGAGCATCTCTTTTCTTGGAATGGAGTTATACTCAGTCTCAATTGCAGCACGTCTCACCAATGAGCGTGCATCGCCACCTTCAGGCCGGGCACAGCGGTCCCCTTAAAACTTTTCCAGAGGCTCCTGGGGCATATGGCATCCTCCGCGACGGTCGCGCCGCTGGGGTTGATGCATATGAGATCGCTTCAGCACTGGCTTCAGACTCGAGTCCTGAGATGAGCATGCGCCGCGGCACGCACCGTGTGATGGTCACCCCCGCCTGCCACCAAATATTCAAACCCTGGACAGACCTCTGCTTTCTGCGGGCAGGAGTACTCTTGCAGAAGGTGTCCAGATGCGTCCTGATCACAACCGACGCCTCTAGATTGGGTTGGGGCGCCGTGTGCAACAGGCACTCAGCCGCGGGCTGTTGGAAAGGCGCCCCGCTGCGCTGGCACATCAACTGCCTAGAGTTGCTGACTGTTTTCTTTGCCCTGTTGGAGTTTCTCCCGTTAGTTCGAGACAATGTCCTATGTTTGTCTCGTTCCCTCCATCAGGGAACGGAGGTTACATACGTAACCTAGACGTTCTCTACACAATGGATATTTTAATCCTAATATTTCCACAGGAGTGGCTGCAATGATTTTTCCTATAATACAACAAACCCTATCTATAGGAAAAATATATCAATGTATCAATTTTTTTTGACAATTTTTTTATTTTTTGATCTTTTGATATAATATGATCTTCCAAAAGAAATTCAATTATTTCTATTTATTTATAATCCAATTTACCTTATCTTCTTCTATAACATTGAAACGTATGAATCAATTTTTCTAATTCCTTGCACCTTTATTCCCTAATAAGTCACATTATTATTTTTGGGGCTCAAATTCTAATACATACCTGTCCCTTTTTGGGCTCATACACTCATTCTTTGTACCCTTTATTATTCAGGGTTCATTCTCTCATCCACTCCATTCATTTTTTTCTCATACAGCCACAGTCACAGATATACTCACACAGACAGAGACACTTACACATACACATACACTTTTCCTATTCTACAATCCCTTGAGTGACCTGTCAGTTCTGCTCTCACTGATACACTTCCTAAACACAATGAAAAGCAATACCCTGCAGGATTTATGCTTACCCATTCAGTCCCACTTAACAGTAAAAACAGATCATTGCATGCAATTATTTCTTGCATTTTCTTGCAACTTAATGTGAAAATGTATCGTCCGATGCCGATAATTAAAAAAGTCAGAATATCAGCCGATTTATCGGCCTCTGCGATATTTTGGTCGATTACTAATCAAAATTAACTTTCGCTAAAGGGAAAGAAAGATGATTATAAAGGAATTTCTTTTCTTTTTAAGATTAAAATTTTTATTGCTTCAGAGAAGACAAAGAAAAACAAAACATATATACGATGAATCACATTTAACACCCACTACTACCACTCCCCCTCCCCAATCAAAGATGTGGTCTCACATAAGTACACAAACAAAATAAATTAATAAATACAAAATCATAGAGCTCTAAAACTATGCCTTTGTCTCCACATTCCCTCTCTGAAAGTCCCCCAAAAACATAAAATAACTACCCCATGTCTCATTAAATGAATTCCAGATCCCCAGCCTTCTATACAACACCTCCTCGAAGGCTACCACCCTCCCCAACTCCTCGCACCACTCCTGAATTGATGGTGCTCCAACCAAATTCCATCCCTTTAAAACAAACTGCATGCATATCATAGCATTGTAAGGACACATTTTTTATGTATTTATCTCTTAGGTCGATGACCTCCCCATCACCCAAAATACTGGAGCAAAACGAAATCTGAGGGCCCAACTCGTCACACACAAAACTCTGAACCTTCAACCAAAATTCCTGGATCTCAGCACACTACAGATTAACATGGGCTATGTCTCTATCCTCCAATTGACAATGCCAGTGGTGGGTGTGTCTTTAAGACAAAGCATAAACAATCTATAGGGGGCCCAATAGAATCTATGTAAAATCTTGAATTGAATAAGCTGCACCCTTGCATCTTTAGATATAGACTTGACGTTATTTAGAATACTTGCCTACACTCCCTCCAATACCAAATTAAAATATTTCCCCCTCCATCATGCATGTTCCATCCCCCAGACTCTGAACTAGCAGGGAGTAATACACTGATGTCTCATGACCTTTTCCAGTAATCGCCACTCCCAGAGTGTCTGTCTCTTTAGGGGGGGTGTATGCTACTCTCAAAAATAGTACAGAGCAGGTGGCGCAACTGTAAGTGCCGAAAAAACTGAGATCTGTGAATCCCAAAATGTTGAACCATATTATCAAAGGATCTCAACACTTCACTCTCATATATGTCACAGAGCATAGAAACCCCCTTGACTATCAACTCTGACCAGCAGAAGGGGGACTTATTGATACATAATTTTGGTTTCAACCATTTGCTCGAGGCAGCATTTAAATAAATGTCTGAATTAAACACTCTGGACACTTTTGTCCATACCGAGTGCAAATGCAAGATAACGGTGTAACTTAACTTTTTGATGGATAGGCTTTGCAATGGCGAAATAGGGGCAATCTTCCTGTTCAATACCATGGAGGGGCTCTCTCAGGTGTAATCAACCAATGAACCAGAATGAATAATAATAAAACAAAATCTTGGGTAGGCCAGCCCACCTTTGTCAATCAGCCTAATATGTAATTTGTTGAAATTCAGTCTGGGACGTTAACCATTCCAAATAAAGGTCTTCACTATGTTATGCTATACACGACAGCACCAATCAACATTGATCCCTCTAAACTCAAACAGTCCATGTATGCTATGAAACTGTTCCAAAGTGTGTTCCTTCTCCCAAACAAACTCCAGGCGCTAGGTGGAACCAGCACAGAAAACAGAAAAAAAGGCGAATTCAGTGAGTTAAATTCACTTGGCTGTTGCATGAGTGCAAAAAAATGCCCTAATCACTCCAATGTTTTGCAAGAAATATTCCACAGAACAAACTCCAACCAATAGGAGGCGTAAGAACAAAGAACGTGAAGATTCATCCAAAACTGTCTCGAAGGAGTGTTACTCCACAAAAACATACTCCAGCCACTATGCGGAACCAGCACAAAAAGCAACAAAGGCGGTGCCCAGTTTCCTCGGTCGAACAAGTAAATGTTCAGTTAGTCAGGTCCACTTTGCTTAATCACACATTGACTTACTCCAATGACTTTATGAAGAATAATTCTTGCTGTGGACATGCGAATGTTTTCGGCCATCCTTAGCATCTATTCTTAATTTGGTGAACATCAGTGCAAAAATGACCTTCCGCTGATGTAAGATTTTCTTGATTTCCTTGAATTGATCACGTTTCTCTCTTGTCGAATTCACTAAATCTGCAAACAAGAAAATTTTGTGGTTCTTCCAAGAAAGCCTTCCTTTACACCTTGCCTCGTGTAACAAAATATCTTTAGCGGATGATTTCAGAAATTTGGCCAGAATTGATTGGGGCCGGAACTCTGTGAGCTTGCTCAATTTCCAGCTTATGGCATGCTATGTTGAGCAGACTTGTGAAGAGCTCGTATAGAAATTTCACCATATATCGGGTTTCGTCATTCTCAGGAATTCCAATAATTCAGACATTGTTTCAACAGCTATGATTCTCAAGGTCCTCCAATTTTTGCAAAATGTTTTCCAAGTCCGCCTCGGTCACTAACTGGTTAGCAGCTAAATTCCTCTCCAATGACTCCAGAAAATCTATCCGTTTCTCGACATCCATCACTTTTGTAACCACCTCAGATAATTTTTCCTCCATGGCAGTGATCAATCGACGTATTACAGCAAAATCTTCCAAGACAGCTAAGACCTTCTACAGCATTGCCAACATACTCGACAGTTGACGCTGAATCTCTCCCACCGCACTGTCCAAACCGAGTCTCTAGTTTGCAGCCCTGTCTGGGGTATCAGCTTGAGCACGTAAGTGTCTTTTAATGTCTCCAGAGCCCAAAGAGTTTGAATTCTTTGACATATTGTCTTCATAGAACAGTTATGGATCAGTGTGTATGTATAGAATCTCACCAGTTTATGACCTAAAAAGTATTAAAAACTGGCAAAGTGCACTGAGCTCACCATTCATACATCCACACGACTCCCATAAAGGAATGTTTTGAAACATTTCTAATGTTGTGTTCCACAGAAGAAAAAGTCCCATGTTTGGAACGAAGCTGAGTAAAATATGACAGTATTTTCATTTTTGGCTGAACCGTTCCATTAAAGATACACAGAAGAGCATGCATGCAGCATATCAAATAAATTAACATGCAAATCACTCAACTCCATAAATGCTACATAGCCTAACAAGAAACTGAGGCAAATCGCTACATATTCTACATTATTCACACCATAAAAGTTACGATTTTATTTCTGTCATCTTCTGCCCATTCTGGATGCAATAAACCAATTTTCTACAGATGATAAAAGCTAAATCCAGCCAAGTAGCATATAAAGTATCTCATGGAGTCAGGTTTAAAGCATAATTATTGTACTGCTCTCCTTGTGTGTGTATTGTTGTGAACACAATTCAGCAGCAAGCCAAACTCCATTAAAATTAAGACTGGATCCAGGATGCAAAACTCATTGTTTATTCCAATTTCAATTGTATAAGTGTGAAACCAATAAAGAGGCCCTATTGTGCTTTTTGGGGGTTTACCTTTCCTTTCTGCAAAGTTACAAAGTACAAGTCCACACAAAAGGAAGTTATTCTTTCCCACAGAAAACACTGCTCTACAACTTCAAGAAACAGCTGGATTGTAGTCTAGCCAATTCTTCTGCAAAGTATCTACATCACTATGTAATACATTTGCATAATGCCAGCCTAAGGGCTACTTTGGCCTGCCTTCAAACTAACGTAGTTATAGCCAAGGGCAGGATGAGTTGGGTTAGTGTTGTTGCCATGTCGAGAAGACACTGTTTTCTTCACTGCAAAAGCAAATCCTCTTTTTTGGGAATTCCAAAGGCAGATGAATTGAAGAATCAGTGGTTAAAATGTATTTTAATTTTTTAGCAATACAACCACAACCAATGCCAGATTTTCAAGATGGTTACTAATGAAATATGGTGCATTCTGGCAGTTCAGGGTCACAATCTGTAAATGTTCTTGATTATTTGTGGATTTATCTGCTACCTCAATGATTCTGAACTCTCAAATGCAGTGTTGTAGCTATGGTGTACACACAGTGCACAGTTTTAGGCCTCTGCCAACCTGCTAGCTGTATATATATATATATATATATATATATATATATATATATATATATATATATACTGTGTGTGTGTGTGTGTGTGTGTGTGTGTGTGTGTATATATATATATATATATATATATATATATATATATATAAAGATGTCATAATTATTAGGTAACACATACTTTAAAGTACATGACAAATACTTCAAACTAGATGACAAATGCTTTAAAGTAGTTTCATTTGTTCTGTCCTTCACATGATGAATCCTTCAGGGCACTAATTACAGTGAGCAAATGAAGATCATGGTGTTTTCAGGCTCATATTCCTCCTACTGTACATTGATATATTTTAATACGCTAAGATTCTGCATGTCTGTTTTTGTCTCTGTCTGAAACCTCTATGTCTACACCCACCCATTAATCAGCTGAGTCGTTTGCTGAGATGGCAATGACGGTGTATGATTGCAATGCTCTTTTCCTCCTCCACCTCCGTTTCCTCCCTCGACCCTATGTTTGTTTACCCCCACCCCCTTTTCCAGAACTAGAAGGAACAGGTTGTTGTGTTTAGCATGTACTGTAAACATTATTTATTTGCAAGAGAGACCAAGCACATGGTATACACAAATACTAGCAACAATCGTAACAGATGAAAATGTCTTGTTAGGGAAGAAAATCACTAAACAGTTGAGCCATATTTGTGCACAGTATTTATTTATTTAGTTTTGCTTTTTTTTACTTTACCTTTGTTTTCTCCAACCACCTGTAATCCAGTTTAAACAGACTTTAAATGTGCTGGAAAAGCAATGTGCTGTTGTCATTCTGGTGAGGATCTGAGGCTTAGACCAGACCTCTGTGAACACGTAATGTATGCAGTCTTTCTTTGATGAAATACACCTTAAAATAAATGTTTAAATGTTATATCTGTGAGGTGTAATTTATCTAAGCCTCAGATATGCAAAAAAAAAAAATTAAAAAATTGTATGATTTTATCACTATATTTACTTTAAATTGTGATAAAAACCCTATTTTTGTCCATATCAGCTTTTTGTCATTTGACACACATTGCTACAATTGAGAGTTTACTAGTATATTATTGATTCACTGGGTGATCTTCTGTCTTAGTTTAGATTTAGAAGATAGCAGGCTGTAAATAGGACAAAATAGGTGCTTATGAGAAGAAAAAAAGATTCTAGATTTGCCAAATTTTGCAAGGTTCATGGCAAACTGTAACCCCTGTTCCCTGATAAAAGTGGAACAAGATCCTGCGCTGATTTAGTTCTTTGGGAACAATTTAGGCGTGACCAGCTGTGAATTTTTTCTGAAGCGCAGTCCTGGGGCATCCCAGTATGGCAATGAAGTGCAGCATCTCGTTCCGCTTTTATAAGGGAACAGGGGTTACAGTTAAGTAACCCGAGACATTCCCTGTCAAAAAGCTACACTTTGATGCTGTGCTGATTTAGCGTTTTGGGAACGAGAATACCCACGCTGCCGCACTGTGGATCTCCGGACCCCTTATGGTTGTGTAGTTGTGCTCACAAGAGCGCGAGAGGTCTCAGACATGAGCTTGTGATATTGACTCAACGACATAAGAGTGGCATGAACATCCAAACTATAAAAACTAATGAATGTGTGCGGAGAGGACCAGCCTGCCACATCACAAACATGCTGCAGAGGGACACCTCTAGCCAAGGCTTTAGAGGAGGCAACCCCTCTGGTAGAGTGAGCCCTGATACCTACTGGCGAAGCTTGACCGCGCACCTCATAGGCCAGGGCAATACTGCCCTACAAAGGCAAAAGACCTTAACCAGCTAGAGTGTGGAACTGAGAAAAATTACTTAACATTTTTTAGTTGTCCAGCCAAATGTATTATAGGTAGGACACTGAAAATCTGACAATTAGATGTTTTAGTAATGAAATTTATTTACATAAAAAAATATTGAGCTCAATCTTGACTTTTGACCCCTATTTTGAAGTTAATGACTCTGCCTTTGTATTGTCTGCAAAACATGAAAAGTCATGCCAAGGCAAAATGCACTAACTTTCATATTATCAATATTCGGTTGCTGATCACCATTTACAAAATCATTATAATAACACCTGTATAAAATCTAGTGATCATTGCGTTTACATTGGATGACTTACAATTACTTATAGCCATGTACTTATTGCTATCCTGTGCTATGATTGTATTCTGATGGCATTTTTAATAAATTAGACATGACAAATACCTCCATAGCAGTAAATAATATCTTTAATTGGTGTCCAGCAAAACTAACAGGTTGACTGCAGATAGGTGACACTGAATTATATGAATAAATACAAGATAAACATTTTTCTAATGAGTAAAAATAATAATTTAATTAATAATGAAATGCAAAGAAATAACAAATCATGTACAAATTTAAAATGCGTGTACAAGTAAGTTAACTTGGAATCCTGTTAATTTCTTGTTGTTTCATGGTGTTCTTACTCATCATACTCCACAACACTGGTCACAGGCCGTGAACACCAGAAAGCCCTCCTGTTTGGGGGCATAAAAGGACATAGATTTGGGCGGGCTCTGGTGCTGGCAGTGGTGCTGTGACTGGAGTGATGGGAATCTCCATAAGAGCAACAAGGGTGGTGTCAGGTGTGCTGCATAACAGCTCATCGCCAGGAAACTAATATCCAGACTATTGATCACAATCAATATTTTTAATTGAAATGGAAAGCTTTTAAGAAAAGCAGTAATCCACACATTGGAACACAAACAAATCAACAGTTCCCTTTACAAAAAGCTTCACTTTGATGCTGCGCTGCTAAGCGCTATGGGGAAACAATCTTATTGTGAGCTGCTTCTGAACATGTGTGTAACACGTCAATGAAATTGACTGGAATTTATAGCCTCGGTTGGTGAGATCATTGGACGCACCTGTGATGAGGCTATAAATAGAAGGCGTCACCAGAGTGTCGTCAGACATTTTTCTTCAGAGCTTTCTCTCTGTGTGTTTTCACGAAACTCTTGCTAGAAATTGTTTAAAAATCTTAAGCCTTTCCTTCTTTCTCTCTTTATATATATATATATATATATATATATATATATATATATATATATATAAAAAAAAAAAAGGGGAAAATGGCAGAAAAGCAGGGCAAACAATGCGTGTTTCCTTGTCAGCGTTCTATGTCTGACAGGGACACGCATCAATTTTGCTTTGTTTGCTTGGGGGAAGAGCACGCTACTCTCGCGTTGGAACAGGGCGGGTGCGCGCATTGCGACCTACTTTCGGTCGGGATGCTTCGCGCTCACCTTGCTTATTTCATTCGTGGGGCTCTCGCATGGATCTGGCTGAGGAGCGAGAGACGGGTTCGCCCCTTTCGCTCGCTCTCTCCCCAGATCCTGCTGGTCCCTCGCGTGATCCTGAAGCGTGCTTCGGCGCCTCTTCAGTTCACGAGGGGGACCTCCTTTCCCTTGGGTCAGATTTAGAGTTAACCGCATCTGAGCGCTCCAATCGCGATACAAAATCTTCGGAGGAGCTGCTCGATGTGATTACTCGCGCGGTGGCCAGGCTTCAAATAGACTGGCCACGTGACCAAGTTCCCCCCAAGCGCTCTAAATTAGAGGACAGATTTCTGTCTGGTGACCAAGGGAAGGGAACACCTCGTCAGTCCCTTCCCTTCTTTGATGATCTCCATGACGAGCTTTCTCGTTCTTGGAATAAGCCTTATACCTCGCGCATTCACGTGCCCTCGACGTCAATATATTCGACTATCGTTGGCGCTGAAGCGCGAGGGTATTTAAAGATGCCACCGGTCGAAGAGACACTTGCGGGTTATCTCTCGCCGGGTTCGACATCATCACTTAATAAATCTGCTCTCCCTTCTAAGCCATGCAGGGTAACCTCCATGCTGGTCGGGAGAGCATATCAAGCGGCTGGTCAGGCTGGTGCTGCGCTGCACACCATGGCTGTTTTGCAGGCATACCAGGCTGACCTGCTAAAAGATTTGAGTGCTGGAAGAAGTCTCGACGATGAAGCTTTCTCTGAGCTTCGTCGAGCTACTGATTTGTCTCTCCGTGCCACCAAGCAGTCAGCCCGTGCTATTGGCCGGTCTATGTCCGCTTTGGTTAGCACTGAAAGGCACTTGTGGCTGAATCTATCCGGCATCAAGGATAAGGACAGGGTTTTCCTTCTTGATGCCCCAGTTTCGCCTTCTGGTCTCTTTGGAGACGCCATGAACACGGTTATCTCCAGATTCCAGGAGGCGAAAAGCCATGAGGAGGCCTTTGGAAAATTCCTTCCTCGTCGCACTCAGGGGGCGAGGCCGTCGGTCACCCAGTCTCGCCCTGATTCTGTGAGGAGGGAGGTTCAGAAGCAGAGCGTGGCAAGTCGTGCTCCCCCTCGCAAAGATAGGGGACAGGCTCGTCGTCCTCAGAAACCTCCCAAACAAGACCTCAGGGCTGTTATCTCCAAGAGAAAGAAGCCCTGACGTCCTTGTATCCAACCTTGTGAGGGTAGTTCCCTTCGGGACGGGGCGCGTGTATCATTCACTTCGGCCCTCCCGATACCCTCACGAAACCTCTTCACTCCCGCCACCCTTGGTGTTTTGGGTGACAGGGGTTTCCAACAAAATGTTGAATGTACCGTCGCTTCCTGCCATATTCCAGGACACAGAACATTCTACACGCCCTCGACAGGAAGTCTTGAAATTAGTTCCCATCTCAGAGAACCTGGCAGCGTGGAAACTTCTGCCAGGTATTTCTATGTGGGTTCTAAAAACAGTAGAAAAAGGCTACAGAATTCAGTTCGCTTGCCGCCCTCCGAGCTTCAACGGCGTGGTTTCCACTACCGTAAGCCCTGAACAGGCATGTCTACTTCAGGTAGAACTGCGAAATCTCTTGGAGAAAGGGGCCATAGAACATGTTCCCCTTCCAGAGAAAGAGTCTGGCTATTACAGCAGATACTTCCTGGTCCCCAAGAAGGGGGGGGGGTTGCGTTCCATCTTGGATCTTCGTGCCTTGAACCACTCGGTCAAGACGCTCAGGTTCAAGATGCTAACAGTCAGGTCCATCGTGTCTCAGTTCCAACGTTTCGATTGGCTGGTCACGATCGACCTCATGGACGCATACTTTCATATTGGAATTCTGCCACAGCACAGGAAGTTCCTGAGGTTCGCTTTCGGGGACGAAGCCTTCCAGTATCGGGTCCTTCCATTCGGTCTAGCCCTATCACCCCGCACATTCACGAAATGCATGGATGCAGCACTGGCTCCGTTGCGACTCCAGGGCATCCGCATTCTGAATTATCTAGACGACTGGCTGATCCTAGCCCAGTCTCAAGAACTGGCAGTTCAGCACAGGGATATCGTCTTGGCTCATCTAGGTTCTCTGGGTCTGAGACTCAACGCCAAAAAGAGCGTTCTTTCCCCGACCCAGAAAATTTCCTATCTGGGGGTTATATGGAATTCGGTCACGATGCAGGCACAGTTGTCTCCCGCTCGTGTCATCTCCATTCAGAACTCCCTGAGCATTCTCAGGCTAGGTCAAGTTTGCACTGTTCTTCAGTTCCAACGAATATTAGGTCTCATGGCGTCTGCGTCCACGGTGATTCCTTTGGGCCTTCTCCATATGAGACCGTTTCAGCTGTGGCTAAAAGCCAGAGGGTTTCATCCAAGGGCCAGTCCCCTCAGGCAAATAAGGGTTACGCGCCCAGTGCTTTGTTCCCTCTCTATGTGGTTCAGACCCCGGTTTCTCACCTTGGGTCCCACTCTTGGTGCGTTGTGTCGTCGCAGGATGCTTACGACAGACGCCTCCCTGACGGGTTGGGGTGCGGTCTTAAGTGGTTGTCCAGCCCAAGGGGAATGGGAGAGTCATCAACTCGATTGGCACATAAATCGCCTCGAGCTGATGGCAGTATTTCTGGCCCTGAAATACTTTCTCCAACATTTGAGAGGCTGCCACGTCCTTGTGCGGGTGGACAACACAGCGGCAGTCTCCTACATAAATCATCAAGGAGGCCTACGTTCTCGCCACCTCAATTTGCTGGCACGTCGGATTCTCCTTTGGGCCCAGGGCAAGTTACTGTCACTCAGGGCAGTCTATATCCCTGGACGCCTGAATGTGGGAGCAGATTTTCTGTCCAGACAAATCTTACCATCGGGCGAGTGGAAACTCCATCCCGAGGTAGTACAACAGATCTGGGAGAGATTTTACAGAGCCGAAGTGGACCTCTTCGCCTTTCAAGAGACTGCGTAATGTCCCCTCTACTTCTCTCTGAGTCACCCAGCCCCCCTGGGTCTGGACGCGATGGCGCATACATGGCCCAGAATGCGCCTGTATGCGTTCCCTCCGGTTTCTCTGCTCCCGGGAGTCCTGGCCAGAGTTCGCCAGCAAGGGTCTTGCCTCTTATTGATAGCGCCTCGCTGGCCGAACAGGGTTTGGTTCTCAGAAATGATGTCTCTCCTAGACGGCTCGCCCTGGGCGATTCCGGACAGGAAGGACCTTCTGTCTCAAGCACAGGGGACAATATTTCATCCCCGGCCCGAGTTGTGGAAACTTCACGTTTGGCCCCTGAAGGGTACCAACTGAGGGACACAGGGCTGTCGCTTGGGGTTATTGAAACCATTCTTAGTGCTAGGGCTCCCTCCACCAGAAGAATTTACTCCAATAAATGGGGTGTCTTCGAAAGGTGGTGCAGTTCACATGATGCAGATCCAGTTAACTGCCAAATTGTTTCAGTTCTGGAGTTTCTGCAAGAGAAACTGTCAGCAGGCATGTGCCCCGCTACTCTCAGGATTTATGTGGCCGCCATTTCGGCTTGCCACGCCCTGATTGACGGGGTGCCTTTAGGGAGACATCCTCTACTCGCCCGCTTCATTTGTGGAGCCAGGCGACTGAGGCCTCCCGTTAGGGCCAGAACTCCTTCGTGGGACTTAACTATAGTCCTGGAGGCTCTGGTCGAGACCCCTTTTGAACCTCTGGAGTCAGCGTCTGACAGACTTCTGACTCTCAAGATGGTCTTCCTTATGGCTATTACCTCTCTTAAGAGGATTGGGGATCTACAGGCTCTGTCTATTCTGCCGACCTGCTTAGAATTTGCCCCTGGTATGGCCAAAGCAATTTTGCATCCTCACCTTGATTATCTTCCTAAAGTTCCTTTTTCGACAGTACATCCTGTCACTTTAGAAGCCTTCTGCTCCCCGCCGTTTTTAACGCCGGAGCAGGAAAGACTTCATGGACTCTGCCCAGTCCGTGCCCTTCAGATTTATGTCCACCGCACAAGCCAGTGGCGTAAGTCAGGGCAATTGTTTGTTTGCTATGGGGGCCGCAACAAGGGGGCGGCCGCTAGTAAGCAGACTATGTCACATTGGGTGAGGGATGCTATTGCCCTGGCCTATGAGGCGCGCGGTCAAGCTTCGCCAGTAGGTGTCAGGGCTCACTCCACCAGAGGGGTCGCTTCCTCTAAAGCCTTGGCTAGAGGGGTCCCTCTGCAGCAAGTTTGTGATGCGGCAGGCTGGTCCTCTCCGCACACATTCATTAAATTCTATAGTTTGGATGTTCATGCTACTCCGGGCTCTTACGTCCTTGAGTCGACATCTCAAACTCATGCAGGAGCAAGTTTGTGACGTGGCGGGCTAGTCCCCTCCACACACATTCTACAATTTCTACATTGGCTGGGATGTTTTGCTACCCCGGACTATGTCCTTGGGTCAACATCCCGGGCTCATGCCAAATCCAAGTTCATGGTACGAACTTTTGAGTTAGAGCCTTTGAATCGGCTTCTAAAACTCATCTTTTGACTTTGTGGGCTAGATGCTCCGCTACTCCGGACTCTTATGTCCTTGAGTCGACATCTCAAGCTCATGTCTAAACCAGGTTTGTGATACGGCAGGCTAGTCCTTTCCGTACACACTCTTCGGATTTTATGGTGTTAGATGTTCTGCTACTCCGGGCTTATGCCCTTGAGTCGACATCTCAAGCTCATGTTTGGAACCTCTTGCGTTCTGTGAAAACACTTCACAACGATCAGGGGTCCGGACAGCCCCAGTGCGGCGGCGTGGGCATTTCGTTCCCCATAGCGCTTAGCAGCGCAGCATCAAAGTGAAGCTTTTTGTAAAGGGAACGTCTCGGGTTACTTGTGTAACCCTTGTTCCCTGAAAAAAGCGGAACGAGATGCTGCGCTTCTTTTGCCGCACTGGGACGTCCCAGGACCGCTCTTCAGAAAAATAATCTGACGACACTCTGGTGACGCCTTCTATTTATAGCCTCGTCACAGGTGCGTCCAATGATCTCACCAACCGAGGCTATAAATTCCAGTCAATTTCATTGACGTGTTACACACATGTTCAGAAGCAGCTCACAATAAGATTGTTTCCCCATAGCGCTTAGCAGCGCTTAGCAGCGCAGCATCTCGTTCCGCTTTTTTCAGGGAACAAGGGTTACACAAGTAACCCGAGACGTTTCATTCTATAGGACTGAAAATCCATGTCTCTCCGTGCATAATGTCTCATTATCATCTCTCTCCATGCAGCGTAGACTGTTTAACATGCATGTGCTCTCGTAAAGGGACAGAGCGCAAGTTTTATTTCCATTGTAAAAAAAAGAAGGTAATTTTCACTCATTTATTTGCCTTTAGAGATGAAGCACCACATTAAATGTAATAAACTTTGTTAAACCCCAATTATACATGTGCCTGGAATTCACAAACTGCTCAATTTCCTAAATGTAAGTACATACATTTAACTAGGTTAGTTTTAAAACGTAATCATTAATTCAACATGATAATGCCGTTTGATATGAAAAAAAGCAAGATCACTATGGCTTTTAGGATATTATTATCAGAGCTCTTTATCTGCAGGGTGAAGATGAATATTCAAAACAGTCTACTTCATATCATCCTCATGAAACACCTTTTACATTTCTCATTTCTGAACCATACAGGTATTTTTGTTTTTGTGCTTTGTGAATCAGGCTGTGTTGGTCTTTAGGTTGTCTGATTTCATGTTATATACTCATACAAAGATTAAGCTTAATATCCCCTGATGTATATTACAAGTCAAAACCGATTTGGAAGTCACTTCTCAGGGATTCATATGTTTGTTACATTCAGCCAATAATCACATCTTTAACTCAGTGATTACATTTTTGATCCTTCTTGTGAAAACACTACACATGGCCAAAAGTTGCATGACAGCATGACTAAACGGGTGACTGAAAATTCATCATCTCCTCCACAGAACACTTTGGTTAAAAACTCATGTGTAAATGGCAGGAAGGCTGAGGTAAATATGATGTATTTATTCATTTATATCTGTAAAGCACATATATGGGATTCCATAAGGCATAAATCATATCTTGCAAATTATAAATGTGATTCAGTTTGGGGGGATATTGTCTATATAATATATATAATATATGTAAAAAAGACTTATCTTCAGACACATTTTTAAAGCCATGATGGTAAAAACAGCTATTTATAATTTTTGTGTTGGTGCCAGTGAAAATTTTGGCAGGGCCAGTAAAAATCTGAAGCACTGGCCTAACCGGGCCAGTAGAAAAAAATCCTTAGTATTGAGCCCTGTGTGCGACAGCACAGCCAGACTGCTCCTGTCTGTACCTTTAACTCAATGGTTCTCAACTGGTTTGCTTCAGGACCCAGATTTTACATTGGAAATCAAGTGGCGACCCACTTTAGTAAAAACGTAACCGGTATTTAATATATCCTGGGTCGCATTTCCTTTTATGTTGCATAGTTTTGTTTATGGTTTTCAAGTACAAGGACGTGCATCAAGTGACATTTTGTTGTTAATGTCAACAACACAATCTACAGGAAGTTTTTCTCTCCTTTCTTTTACAAATTGAAGAGCATATTTACATATATGAGCCCATTATTATCCTGTTTGTTTCCTAATTTCAAACATAATTCAAACAGAACATACACATTACACAGGAGGAAAGGATCCTCATTACCATGGTTAGGTCAGTGTAGCTAGTCTTAAATAATAGTAATAATAATAATAAATTATAGTATTTATGAAAAAAATAAATACTAGCTGAAACACATCTTGAAACTTTAACTACAACTGCCACTGTTGATATAAAATTTGGTCTAATAGAGTCTGCCTTTAGATTATTTCATATGAAACTATAACATTTTGTCAAAGTATAACAGTTACTTTTACTCATGTAAAATCGTGAAACAATTTTGTAAATGTGATGATGTATAATAATAAAACATAAAAAAATAGAGTGTTGCTCTTTTCCTCAGTGCTGTTTGGAATTGCAGGGCTGCCTACTGTTTGAGACGTTCGACTTGACTTCATCTGTAACGCTTTAAACCAGAAAAGTCTCAATAGAATTTAAATTGGTCACATCAGTTTTGAGGTCTGCACTCCGCAATACTGAGGGAAGCACAGTTGCTGCATGTGCACCAGAGAGCAGAGTATATCATGATCCCGAACACTTGTGGGAAAGTGCACTCGTTATACCCGTATGTCCAGGGGCAGGAAATGCAAAATCTGTCTGCCAACTTCTCATTGGCCTTTTCTCATTGATCAGAGATGCAAAAGGCGCTCAAGAGAGACCCCTAGTGTCGCTTCTTCAACACAACGTCGAAGTGAGCGACAGACGGGGAACTTTACTTTTAAAATATGTTTCCTTTTCAACATCTCAAACATACTTATTTTTCATCGACCCAAAATATGCCTAGTTATTTATTGTAATTTTATTGCTACAATGTGATTCGCCTCAGTAGACAAAAAGCCACTGTGACCGTGCATGCTGTCATCTTGTGTCTTGTCAGTTAGGAACGTGATTGTGCATACACTGATTGGCCAGAATTTGTATAGCTCACATGTGTCTTGTCAGTTAGAAATGTGATTGTGCGTACACTGATTGGCCAGAGTTTGTATAACTCACATCAATATCCTGCATAATCGTATGCTATGGACAGTGGTGTAGAGTGAGCTCTTCATTAGACAAGCATTGTGCAAGTTTGGTTGTTCAGTTATCTGTAATATCATGTGCAGTGCAGTGTAATGTCCAGATATTTTTCACCATGTAGAGCATATACAGTACTAGTACTATTCTTGTAATTCTCTCTGTCTACACACATCCTACTGTCATACCCACTCCTGATGTTACATTCCTCAATTCTAATACTTGTATTGAGGACCCTGAGATAGATTTTTTTTTCTTTATTTTTTGTGCACACTCTGCTTTACAGTTTTTTTGTTTTTTACTAGGTCATATGTGCTGAAGACCATATGCACTTTCCCTTAGGCAAAAAGTATTTCTATGCAGTTTGACCTTGGACATGTCCCCAGGCATTTAATAGCTTTACTGTGTTGAAATCGTGTTACCACACTGTTGTTTAATCTCTCTGCCACCTTGTCATTTTAACGTAGTGGTGAAAGCAGCCTTGATGGCTTTTTGTTCTCTTAAAGTCAAAACATAGAGAAATTCTTAGAAGGCAGACCCTGCCAGGGGGTAGACAGACTACAACAAGAGAGTGTTGCGGTACGGATAGGACTACCTGGGCTATAGGATGACTAGCTACATGAGTGAGACTGGTTAGAGAGATGACAGAATGGGAGGCAAGACATGAGAGCTACATGAACAAGAAAAAAAGTGGACGGCTCCATGGTCCCATTGGCTTGCAGCAAGGAGATATCAAAGCAGCTGCATGGATCTGAATGCTAAAGTTCCAGTCTGTCAGTCACTGCAACAGTTTTGTGCTATTGCCATTACTGCCATTTCACACACACACATTCTCAATTACTGAGCAGCACAGCCTGACAGGTACACTGCCAATGAACTGTGGGGCCATCCTCCACAAAAAAACAAAAAAAAAAAGTGTCACTCATCAGAATGTAGAGTGGAGGAGAGGTAGGATGTTTTGCTCATGTCAAGCCAACAAAGCTTCCTCTAACAATGGGCATGATTAATATTTATACCTGTCCAGGAGCCTTCATATTCACAATGTTGCATAGAGCTGCAGAGATATGTGCCTATGAGCCTGGTTTGATGGGACTGAAGAGCTTCAGATGCTCTTCTATGTGTTTAACTCAGAAATGACTACAATGCAATATTAAAGTGGCAATATTTGTTGACATATGCTAATGTAATGTTACTTGAATGATATTTAGTATGTGTCAGATGCTGTGTCAGACAGCATCTGTTTCAGCATGATTTGGTACCACTTTTGTGTGTTTTGTTAAAGCTGTTGTTGTTTTGTGGTTATTCACGGCATGTGGATTAAAGTGCCCACGTACCTCCACCATTATTTGTAGGAATAGTATGTGTGAGCTAGGAATTAAATTAAACTGTCCTTATTTTACATTATTATGCAAGGAAATTTATAATGGAACTAGTCGCATTCAACAACCATTACAAAGGAGATAATTGACAAATAACTAAAATATTTGTCTGAATCAAATTCTCCAACATTAAAATCGTAATACAACGTCTTGTTGTATCCGCTCACAATTAAGATTAATAATAATAAAAAAAAATTCTGTTAAATTTACAGTAAAATAATTTTAGAATTTTGATATTAGCCTTCTGAAACTGTAAAAATCTGCTTTTTTACTTTAGAAGTTATTTGTTAATCACTGTAGTGCCTGCAGAAGTGCACATGATGACATGAAGTTCACCAGTAGTGGCTCTTCCAGGAGCAATGACCAATAAACATGTAGAGACTCAGTGAGTGCTCAGTGTCACTCACACAAACACTAAACACCATCAGGGTAGCACATGTGAAATTCAAATATATATAATGAAATGTAATGGGGCACGCAGGGAATTCTGGGAAAGCCCGATTATGTGTTTTTTTTACTGTAATTTTAACAAGAATTTATTCTAAAAAGTACAAGTACTCTCTTGTTAAACATAATGTACATTATTACCATAAATTTTACAAGGAAATCATACTTTTTACATAATTTTTTTAATTTTTTTTTTATTTATAATATATATATATATATATAAACCCCGGTTGCCCCGGCCTTTCTGTGTGGAGTTTGCATGTTCTCCCAGTGTCTGCGTGGGTTCTCTCCGGGTGCGCCGGCTTCCTCCCACCATCCAAAGACATGCAGGCTAGGTTAATTGGTGTCTCCAAAAATTGCCCTAGGTGTGGATGTGAGTGTGAGTGTGTGTCTGTCTATGTGTGGCCCTGCGATGAACTGGCGACCTGTCCAGGGTGTACCCTGCCTTTCGCCCAATGTTAGCTGGGCTAGGCTCCAGCCCCCCGCGACCCTGTACACAGGATAAGCGGTTGACGATGGATGGATGGATGGATAGATATATATATATATATATATAAAATATATATATATATATAAAATATATATATATATATATATATATATATATATTTATATATATATATATATACACACACAGGTGCTGGTCATATAATTAGAATTTCATCAAAAAGTTGATTTATTTCAGTAATTCCATTCAAAAAGTGAAACTTGGATATTATATTCATTCATTACACACAGACTGATATATTTCAAATGTTTATTTCATTTAATTGTGATGATTAAAACTGACAACTAATGAAAATCCCAAATTCAGTATCTCCGAAAATTAGAATATTACTTAAGACCAATACAAAAAAAGGATTTTTAGAAATGTTGGCCAACTGAAAAGTATGAACATGAAAAGTATGAGCATGAACAGCACTCAATACTTAGTTGGGGCTCCTTTTGCCTGAATTACTGCAGCAATGCGGCGTGGCATGGAGTCGATCAGTCTGTGGCACTGCTCAGGTGTTATGAGAGCCCAGGTTGCTCTGATAGTGGCCTTCAGCTCTTCTGCATTGTTGGGTCTGGCGTATCACATCTTCCTCTTCACAATACTCCATAGATTTTCTATAGGGTTAAGGTCAGGCGAGTTTGCTGGCCAATTAAGAACAGGGATACCATGTGTCTTGTTCAAGAGTGGCTTGACACAAGGAATGCGACAGCTGAAACCCATGTCTTGCATACGTCTGTGCGTGGTGGTTCTTGAAGCACTGACTCCAGCTGCAGTCCACTCTTTGTGAATCTCCCCCACATTTTTGAATGGGTTTTGTTTCACAATCCTCTCCAGGGTGCGGTTATCCCTATTGCTTGTACACTTTTTTCTACCACATATTTTTCTTCCCTTCGCCTCTCTATTAATGTGCTTGGACACAGAGCTCTGTGAACAGCCAGCCTCTTTAGCAATGACCTTTTGTGTCTTGCCCTCCTTGTGCAAGATGTCAGTGGTCGTCTTTTGGACAGCTGTCAAGTCAGCAGTCTTCCCCATGATTGTGTATCCTACAGAACTAGACTGAGAGACCATTTAAAGGCCTTTGCAGGTGATTAGAGTGTGGCACCTGGTGTCTTCAATATTGAACCTTTTCACAATATTCTAATTTTCTGAGATACTGATTTTGGGGTTTTCATTAGTTGTCAGTTATAATCATCAAAATTAAAAGGAATGAACACTTGAAATATATGAGTCTGTGTGGAATGAATGTATACATTATACAAGTTTCACATTTTCAATGGAATTACTGAAATAAATAAACTTTTTGATGATATTCTAATTATATGACCAGCACCTGTATATATATATATATATATATATATATATATATATATATTATTTATTTTTATTGTAAAAATGACTGTATTGTATTTTAAAATATATTTAAATAATTGTACTGTATGTTTTACAGTTAATATTCGTTAATCAATTAACATTTTATTTCTGTAGAATTTTTACAGTATTTTACTGTTAAAATTACAGATATTTTTTACAGTGCAGTCTACTTTAAAGCTTAGGGTTCCCCCTTCAGACGAAGCTGAGTTTAGCAAAAAACCTTTTACATTTAAAATTTCATTTAAAATACCTTGCAATACAGTAACATAGACAAATATCACCATAATTTCACATTGTTTCCAGACTTCAGCAGTTACCCAGTTCAAATCTTTAGTTCAATCCATTTTAAACACTCAGGGCTACACTACATTACAGCATCAACAGTATTTAATTTATATCTCATACGTTTTCAGCTTAATGATAACTACATTCAGCTTTACAAAATTCAATTTTAATAGCCCCATCTGAATGTCATTTTTAAATAAATTTAAAAAAGTAATTATTGGGCAAAGTTTGTCAATATTTCACTGACAAATGAGAGTCTAGATATGGGACTGTTTCTGAGAATTTAATTTAGTCATCTTTTCCTTTCCAGCAAATCCAGTTCTGACCAATCTTCAGAGGATTTTCTTCAGGGATGGGGGGTGTCGCTGTCTTTTTCTGCATATCGCTTCAGCATATCACGTTTTATGGCCCGATTTGCATAACGCAGCGGCCCATTTGACCCCGTTTCACGGCCAACCCATCGGGAAAAGTCCCAGTTCTCCCGATGGCCAGTTCGCCACTGATGGACACATTTACTTGTACACCATGCAAATATACACAAAATCAATGAGATCACCTTGTTTTAATTTATCTTGTGATGGGTTTCTCCCCTAATGTTATGTGTTCTGGGTGTTCCTTTATAGTTATGTTTATCAAAGAATTTTGTTTTGTTCATTCAGACTATTCCATCCTTCAAAGCATGATGTTAGTTTATCTCTAACAACTCTAAAAACAGTTACAGACCAACGACAGTAAAAAAAAAAATTACTGTTTCTCCAGGCTCCAGATATATGTCATGTCATTAGCCTTAGCCAAATCAAGCTATTATATAATAACTACTATCTAGGATCATTGGAAGGGGCAACAATAAAGTAGAAATATCAAACATTAACAATTTGGCTTGCATTTCCAGTTAACTTATGTCAAAAATAACTTCATCAAGTTGCAACCGGAGGGAGGCTGAGAATTTTTGCTCTTATTTGGTTTCTCTTTTGCGGCAAATTGAAGAGAATCTATTTGGCAGCTCTGTGTGCTCCTAAAGCCTCAGATCCCTGGGAGGCACAGGCCATAAAATCATAATGAGATTAGGTGAGATGAAAAGTGAGCTGTGCTGGTGAAAGCCATATAGGAGGGCGAGAATTCAATCAGCAGAATTTGGACACACCTGGTCGGCTGAACTCATATTGTCTGTGCTTACCGCCAGCGTGAGAATGAATGCTCCATTTCCCCTGCAGATCTTCGGACAATCAGAAAGTGGCTGATGATCCCCAGCAATATCTTGGTCATTAGGGAGAGATCAGACTATCTGGAGGATTCTATTAAATGTTCTGACTTTCTGGTGGCAAATTTAGCCTTGAGATTCAGCGACTATATAGTCTCGTGTGGCCAGACCTTTCACTTAACGCCATAGGGCAGACATGGGCAATATTCGGCCCTCGATTTAATGTTTTAATGTGGCCCGCGGCCCATTTATCGTAAAAGAAATATTGGATATTTCAGTTAACTTGCATTGGGACCTAACGTGTCTCCACAAGTGTTTAACATGCTCAGTGTTGGAATTGGAAATATTCTGCCTAATGTTATACTTATTTTGTGAAATATGGCAACCATGCACGCAAGTGCGCTTTTTCAATCTCTCGGTTTCCACTTTGAACAAATTTAGTAATCGGTAGTGCAATATTCTGCTCAAGTGTTATACAGCTTCTGTGTCCATTCTTGAGGCTGCTTGTGATGTTTGGTGCTACTTTGCAGGTAAAACTTCTCAGTGATTAAATTAAATATAAAAGTTGATCTCAGCATCATTGAAATGCAAGCAAAAGCAAGCCAGAGACGAATATGTTTATGTATTTTTTATTTGTGCAAATGTAAGTTAATCTCTCTCAGTTAGTAATCAGTTGCAGTAATCATTTATCATAGTCATGCAGCATGTGTTATTCAGTTGTGTGCTGAAAGTCAAAAAATCAAGGAGACCCACATCATGACCCTTTTAGCATGTAAACGGGTAATGTTTTTGAAAAAAATAGGTAAACTCGCCCACTTTGCAACAAATATTAAAAGTTCCATAAATTTCTTCTTTTTTTTTCTTTCTTTTTTTTTATTAAAACAGACCCCTGATGTAGAGATTGTTAAATTGAATAATAAATGAACAGGGAAGTAGAGATGGTAAAATAAATGTATAAGCTCAGCCTTTATTAAGTATTTTAATGCCTGATAGAAAAGTAGCTACCTTTGTAGCGCAATACAATACTTTAGGCAATTGCAGAATAGACTCACTAGTCACAGATACACTTCAGAAAATTGAGAACACAACTATTTCTGGGCTTAAAAGATACAAAAAACAAATCAATGCAGAACACTGTATCTCAAAAGGAATACAATGTGGCCCACTATGCACTACTTAAAGCCTGATGTGGCCCCTTTACCAAAATACTTGCCCACCCCTGGCATAGGGAATGCTCCTCAGTTTAATCTTGCCGAAAACCTCACACTTAATGTTAAAGTATAATTTGGTTGTCCGTGTTGCTGATTGCTCCATGCACAGTATGCGTGATGCAAATATTGTCATCAGCACAGTCTGAGCGGACTCTCCAAGTGCAGCCCAGATTTTCTTAACATGCAATACAGTCCTTGTGTGTGTGCAATGCTGGTGCATGACTGACTGTACTCAAAGAGTACAGCAGAGCAACGCATCGAACATGTTCCTATTCACTTGTGGTCAAAAGAGTATACTTTGAAAGGCAACACGGTCAATTAGGCGCGATCCAATCCGGAACACAGAAAAACTAATTAGACAGGTACCTGGGCCTTCAGACATGAGAAGACAGTTTCACTGATATATAACATTTACATTTATATTTATTCATTTGGCAGATGCTTTTATCAAAAGCGACTTACAAAAGAGGAATAATACATCATAAGAAAACAGTGGTATGAAAAGTGCTGCATTACAAAGTTGCACTAGCATCAGAATGGTAGTATTCAAGACAGATAAAAGTATAACAAGAATATACAGTACTATGCAAAATTCTTAGGCACATAAGATGTTTCACAAAAGCATTTGTCTTAAGATGGTTATTTATATCTTCAGCTTTAGTGTGTCAGTAGGAAATATAAATGTTAGACTCACAAACATTACTTCTGCAAATAGAAATGATTGGACTAGAAAACAAGGAGCCATGCAACAGATGTCATGGCCCCCACAAAGCCCCCCAATAAACATCATGTCAGTCTGATATTACATAAAGAGACATAAGTAATTGAGACAGCTTAAATAGATAGAAAAACTGTGGCAAATTCTCCATGGAGCTTGGAACATCCTATCTGGAACAACCAAGAAAAACTGTGTCCATATGTACATAAGAGAATTGGTGCTGTTTTAAAGACAAATGTGGTCACACTGAATATTTATTTAGCTTTTTTATGATTACTGGAATTTGTATGTCATTAAGTGATACGTGAAAACAATTTATGTATTTATTTTTGAAGACATCCTCACTATGCAACATTTTTCATTAAACTTTTGTGCAGTTCTGTATATATATATATATATATATGAGAGAGAGAGAGAGAGAGAGAGAGAGAGAGAGAGAGAGTGTGACTAGATAGTGCTCATGGAAAATCACGGATAGTTGGGAAGGTCATTCCACCAAAGTTGTATGACGAAACCGAAGGTCCAGGAAAGTCTTTTGGTGCCTCTTTGTGTTGGTACAACAAGGTGCCGTTCCTTAACTGGCCACAAGATTCTGGTTGGAACGTAGCTCTGAAAAATGATTTTAGGTACACTGGAGCAGACCCAGTTACTGTTCTGTATGCCAGCATCAGAGCCTTGAATTTGATACAGTTTGTGTGTGGCCCATTATCACCTTCTTGATGCTTATCTGCACAACTTTTTTGGACACCATTGACATATAATGCAACAAGGGGTGTGGAAGTGTTGTGGCAGATTCCCCACACCAGCAATCAAAGCATAGTCGAGTCAAAGATTTCTCGGAGGCGCAAGTTCTGATTCTAAAAATAGACTTTTATTACAGAAAAATTTAATAAAATGATTCATGAAGCATGATGATTCATCATTGCTCCTTCTAACAGGACATCCTGACTAAACTTTATATGCCAAAAACACAGTGTAAACCTTTATGGTTACATATTTTAGATTAACTAACAATAATTACTTTCTGCATTAATTTGATTAGTATATTAAATGATTTTCCTTATTTCAGTTTATTGGTCACAGACAACACTTCCCTGTGAGATGGAGAAGTGTGTGTGCTGCCACAGGTGTTCTTCTTTTTTTTATCCTTGAGACTTTCTTTTCCTCTTGACGCATGCATCCCAATTCATCCCAATACTCCCTATTCCACATATTGTCTGCATCAAATCATGCATTGTCGGACTCTGTTCTATAAAAAGCATTAACTCATTATTCCTTGACACATACAAATCATGCATTGTCTGATTCAATTCTACTAAAGCATTCACAGAAATGGGCTTACAAGGAGACACACAGAGAGAGAGAAGCCAAGCTGCATTTTCCACTGATTTGCACTATGATTATTAAACTGAGTAAATTATAATTAAATCAATAAATGAATGATTAAATATCTAATATATTGATTAAAATTCATAATGCAGTTTATCATAGTATGCTGATTAAACATCATTAGATTAGATCATTGATTAGATGATCAATTAGATTACACATGATTAGATCCCTGCATATTGCATACATGGTAATGCAATCATCAAAATGGATTTACTGAAATTAATAATGAAAATAAACCACAGAAGTCAACTGATTTTAATAAAAGACTTACCTATCTCTGTCTAAAAATAAAATAATGATGCTGACTCCTTGCCACAGTTATTTGTTTCAACTAGTAGTTTTGGTTTTTAAAGATTAAAATGGTTATTCTGTCATTTCTGTCCATCCAAGTGCTGATAATTTCACAGACATTTATAAATCAGAAAGGAAAGCAGAATATGCAGTTCTGTTTGTGGATATCTAGTAAACTTTTGATTTGATTTGAAGCCACAACCTGGTAAACTTTTGTTAAAGCATGCCATGCTTGCTCTATATTAACGTGGAACCTTGTAAACACAACTTTCTTTCCAGGCGGACTGAAGAAACAAAAAATGTGTTCCCTTACACCCAGAAGTTGTGTAGATTTGATTGGATCTGGCCTTTTCAGTCAGTGCTTAAAAGCAAAATATGCCAGAATTTCAGTGAACAGTTTGTGGGTATGCTATCTGAGACAACTCGGACTGTGGCAGTAAAAGGTTTTATATTCCAATGCCTCATAATTAGTTCTCTCAAATTGGTATTACACTTACAGCTGATGACAAAGATTGTCCTTTCATTTTGGCTCTCACTTATGTTCTACCCAGTTAATTAGCACTCTGGCATGACAGAGACATCTGTGTCAGGGAGACACCATGGATGATTTAAACTATTAGAGGATTTGCTGGACTGTGTCACATTACTAAAGACAAACGAGGAGCCTGATAGTGGCACCCTTTGTCGAAATAGTAAAGGAAGATACAGTTATGCTTTAACTGAGCCTATGAGAGTCCAAAGTTCAGCTGTTTACAGTACTTTATGGTACAGTAATGTATTAGCAAGAGTGTGTCTCTGGACAGCTGTAGGAATGTGTGTGTGTGTGTTTGTTTGTCTGTGTTTCTGTGTTAGCATCTGGGCTCATTTCCATGTGATATTACCTCGTGCGACCCTATGTGCACATGTGTGGATGTATTTTGGCTTCGCTATATGCAATGCATAATTTAAATTCATTTAAAACTGATCTCATTTCATAAGACTCTGCACTGTTAGAAAAGGGTTAAACTTTCAATGGACAGAGCCATGTGACAAAACAACATCTGATAATAAACTTAATTAAGTTTTTACATTGAAACCTGTTTGAGTCAAATGAGTCTCTAGTTTCATCCAAAATGCAATTTTTTTAATTTTAATGATTTATTGCGAAACACTATGCTGCTAAACACAATATACACTGTGTTCTTTGGCACATTTTTCCTTACAAAACTTATATTTACTGTACATTATCACATTTTAAGCCCGTTTATCGGTCCAATGGCGGTCACCAATAATACAGGTGAAGGTCTCTGCGCGTTACTGTGAAATACATTTTCTCTTATGTATTACCTTGTTATTTCATCTGACTGAAAAAGGTTTTAATGATATCTGAGCATCATTAAAAGTGAGCGAATGTTTGACTATTCTTTTTAACTCCTTTAATTATATTTTACCCGTTCAGATTAAGAAACTATGTCGCTTTGAGGTCCTTGCGTGTTTTTCTCTACACTGCGGGTCTCACAATCACAAGCGGCAATACAATACAATCAAAGATACTTCAGTATAGCCCCCATGGAATTGCATACACTTGAATTGAACTTAACGTTTTCTTCAGTAGAGGTCACGGCCACTATTACAGATGTAAGTTGACCAACATAACTTCTCTTGTAATAGCTTTGGATTGGCCATGTCGTGATTTCCCGCATACACTTATCTGGAGAAACATCAAATAAAAAACAGAGGTAAGACACACCCGAATTTAGATTGGTCAAGCAGCATTTGCTGTTCTAAACGGAAATTCCCTTTATGTCTTTGCAAACTAAGTACACTTGAATTGATGCCAAATATTAATCGTCACTAATCTGACGCAGACTTGCGGTAACATATGAATCGTTTAATCTGTTTGGGAAAAACTATTTCAGAGCCAGTCAGAATAAAATCAAATGTTTACAATTTATTGACCAGGTAACATAATAAGTTCATTGCAGTTACCAGATATAAATTGCACACAGTAAACTGTGTGGGATAGTCTGACTACAGAGAACCACAAACGATGTGCCACATCTCATTAAATACCCAAATAATTCAATATGCTAACCAAATGGTGGTGTTTGTCATTATAATTAGATTTTGGTCCCCTATTGAGGGGGTTCCTGTACATTTACATATAGTTTGTATGGAGGATCTGGGGGAGGTCTCAACTTTAAGGGGCACACCACATCTCTCATATTTTATAACTTCTTTTTGCTTTTCATTATGGCTGGGAGGATGAGACCAGTTTACCAGGCGCACTGAGACACTTTAAATGATACCAAACATGTTAAAGTTACTTTTTGTACACACTTCACATTGCATAGGTTTTTAGTGAGCTTTAAGTGAGGAGGAGAAGGGGGGAGTAGGGGGAGATGATGAGACTGTAGAAGGGAGGTGTTAGCTGCACAGTTTGTTGCATCTCGGATGTTGCTGTTAAATGTGCAAGAGATAGTTCAAATGTTAATTCTCATGAGAGCCTTTTGTTTTGTCGAGGAATAGCCCAGACTCATTGGCACCCGCCTTACAACATTGAGAATCAATGGGTTCATCCAAAAGCTGAAAAACGTTGCTTTCAGTGGGTTAATATGGAGTTAGGGTGAAATATTAGGTGCATTCCGAAATGTTCTTATACCAGTGCAGACAGCCATCAAACTGGAGGTTAAGTCACTCACTAAATAGGGAGCAAGGGAGCATCCTATAGCTTTCCTGCCTTCACTCCTAAACTTTAGGTCTTTTTAAGTTTTCATGAAACATTATTTTTATGTTCAGCTGGATCCCGCCTGCTCCTTGCCCACATTAAACTTGTTACATTGGTTCCAAAACCCAGGAAGGAGGAGGGATGTGCTGTCGTGGAGTCCTCGCCACTGCCGTCCACCCAAGGGAGCAGCTGCGGCCATCCACCGGGGGATGTAGGAGTCGCTGCCGGCTGCCTGGATACGGAGGAGTGTTTCATCCGCCCGGGGAGGAGCAGCTGTAATCCGCCAGAGGGGTCGGACCATCCACCGAGGACCATCTGTCATCCGCCAGAGGTATGGCTGGAAGAGCAAAGCTTTTTTTCTCCAGGTGTAAATGCACACACACACACACACACACACACATTATTATTATTATTATTAGTATTATTATTATTTTGGTCCACCTGGAAATGTCAAGTATTTTTTTAACATACTGTAAACTAACAAACAAAAAATAAATAAATAATACAATTCTTCAACAAGTAATTTGTAATTAGAAGTAATAAAGTTTGAAGTTAATAAAATAATATATCTAAAACAAGAGCCAGAAAAATTGTAAACAAAGTTTGGTGTTGTTACAATAACTGCTTTTAAAGAACTAATCACTATATTTACAAAAGTTTGCGAGGTTAGTGACATAAAATCTTTGTAAGACACTTTGGGTTTTGTTTGGGGCTTGGGAAGTTAACCAGTTTTCCACAAGCATAACTGAATATTCTGCCATCTGAGTTATGTCTGTGAAACAATCAAATTGAGACAGAAAACTTTTTTCAGCTGAAGCCTGTCTGTGCTTTTGAAATTTGAAGCAGTGTCCCGAGTATGTGAGCTCCAGTTTTCGGGTGAAACGTCCACAGAATGGTACCAAAAGCGAGTTGTATTTTTAGTTGTAAATTATGTAATACAGTCAATTTGAAATTAATATTTTATTTATTGTACGCCCTAATCCAAACCCCAACCCTAAAGCTAACTGTCAGTGGAGTAAACATGTAAATTTAGAGGGAAAATGCAACCTTCATATTGTGCTTATCATCGATTATGCGGATGTGATTACTTCCTGGTTTTCAGGGGACCAGAACCCATAGCTCAAAGGAAAATGCAAATACTTTGGAAATTATGCAAAAATGTCTGATGACACTTGTCAATAACTTGGCACAATGGGGTCAATGTCAGTGTACTGCTTCATTTGGTAGCCACATATCGATTTCCCATTTGATCATGTTGCAGTCAGACAGTGTTGTCCTGTCTAAGAGGGTGGTTCTGGACCATAATACGGTAAGCTGTGATGAGGCCAGACTTTATGCCACAAATCAAAATTCTGGCTAAGTGAGTCTATGATACTAAGTATTAGTGAGGCTAAGTAACGCAATGATGACTCATAGACATTATAAACATTACAGTTTTATCTTCTGCTAATGCCCGATCTTCTGTAAAGCTGCTTTGAAATGCGGTGTGTTGTGAAAGGCGCTATACAAATAAGAATATTGATTTGACTTGACTATATGCAAGTTAACGGAACTATCCTCCCTCACTGTGTGTTAGTGTTTGTGAAAAAGTGAGAAAGAGCAAAAGAGAGACCAGTAAAGACAAACCCTTAGGCGGTACAAATGCAGAAAATTGTGTAAAAGACTAATACACCCTGAACACTAGCTCTCACCTAAGCACCAAATGTGCTGGCTAAGGATTGCTCATATACATCATACTCCTACTCTGTGTGACTCAACTAACCCTAAATCATGGTTTAGTAGACCATGTGGGAGCACCAACAACTGCACACTTTCACACATTACCCTTTTCACATGCCAAGTTGGTGTGAAAAAATGTGGTGCCCTTTTGATCAGAGATTGCCGAAAGGCTCTGCTCCCTCCATTCAATTCAATTTTCAATGTTTTTTTTTTTTCAACTTTATTGGCATGATTGGGTTTACATACAATATTGCCAAAGCATTAATACACAAAACAGATAATGATAAGACAAATAATAATAATAAAATAGTAACAAATAACAATAAAAAATAGAATTAAAATAAGGTGCCAGGTAATGAATAAAATAAAATAAATAGTATAACAATATACACTATACAATATAAAATAAAATATGCATTTAACAAGACATTATGAACATAAGAAAATAAAAGTACTGTGACTGAAGTACATTAAGGCAGTGATTGGTTTCTGAGGGTGTGCATCTCAAAAATGAATTTAGCTGCAACTGATGCATGATTGTCCTCCCCCAGTAACACCAGCATCTGATCAGTTTTTGCCAAACTGGAAAACTGTGGAATGAGGTTTGATACTTTGTGGAGATATTTCTCTCTCACCTCTGTAAATTTCTCACAGTGAAGGAGAAAGTGTGTCTCTGACTCTCTCTCTCTCTCTCTCTCTCTCTCTCTCTCTCTCTCTCTCTCTCTCTCTCTCTCTGTGCGCATGTGCGAGCGTTTGCGGAGCGAGTGAGAAGCGTGTGGTGAGTGAGTGCGATTTCTAACTTTTCTGTAGTTTGTTTGTTTATGTTTTTTGTGTGTTATTTGGTGAAGGAGAGCAGTTTTCTTTAGAGAAAGTTGTGGGAGTGCTCCCGGCATCTTTTTTTGCCGGGAAGCATGGCTGCTTCAGGTGTCACGAGTAGTGATGGTCTAACTCGGCGTCATGGGATTAAGATTTTGTGTAAATTCAGTGTAGAGGAATGTGCTTTAGCAGTTGGCAATGTAGTTGGTTACAACGCTATTGTTTCAGCTTCTAAAATGAACATCGCGATTGTTTTATTTTTAAACACGATTGAAAAAGCTAATGAGGTTGTTCAAACGGGAGTCGTGATTAGTGACACACTTACACCTGTACTTCCTCTTAGTAGCCCTTCCAGAAAGATTATTTTGTCAAATGTTCCTCCTTTTGTTTCTGATGCAAGTATTGCTAAAGAATTGTCTTCCTTTGGTAAGATAGTCTCTCCCTTTAGGAAAATTGCTCTTAGCTGTAAATCACCCTTGCTGAAACACGTAGTGTCTTTTCGGAGACAGGTCTACATGATTCTGAAAAACAATGCTGATGAGCTGAACCTTCTTTTAACGTTAAAATCGAGGATTTTAGCTATATGGTTTATGCAACGTCTGAAAGCATAATGAAATGTTTTGGCTGTGGCAAAATTGGCCATCAGATTCGTGCATGTCCTGAAAAAGTGGATGAAAATGCTACTGTACAGACAAGCTCTCAGAGTAAGCGTTCTGAAGCTGTGTCTGTCACAGAGGATGTAGTGGCTCCTGCTGCTGTTGAGTCAGGTGCTGGTGGGTCGGTTGGGAATAAACCCACTATGGCTGAGGTTACTGCAGGTCTGTTCACTGTACCTGATCTCATGGTTTATGAGATGGGTAATTTAAGCAGTGATATTACTGAAACTACAGATAAAATGACACCTACTGATAAACGGGTTAGTGTGGGTGTTGTTGAATTGGAGATGGAAACAGAATCAATTTTCAAAGTCCCTATTAAAAGGAAAAAAGTCTACCAGAGTAAGGTCATTAAACAGTCAAAAAAAGACACAAATGAGGCTGAAAGTTTAGTCTCAGATAATGACAGTGACTCTACGGATTCCAATATTTCTGATTGTTCTTATCTTTCTTCGCAAGCTGAAAATGAAAATCAGACATTAGTATATAAATTTGAGGAAATTTGCAAATTTTTGAAAGACACTAAAGGCTTGCCTGGAGTTCAGGTTGAAGATTACTTCCCTGATCGCTCAACTTTTATTAATGATGCCAAATTTTTAATGAAAGAAGGAGCTTTTGCGGATAAAGAGGTTTACTGTCTCAGGAAAATTGTGAGTAAACTTAGAAAGCAAACTCTTAATGATGAAAAACAAGATATGGTGTAACTTCTTTTTTATGGTAGAAGTCTTTGCCTTGCTGACTGTTTCTTTTAATTATTTATGTTTTTTTAAAACATCATCATTTATGGGAGATTTTAAAATTGGAACTCTCAATTTAAATGGTGCCAGAGATAGTCAGAAGAGAATGTGTTTGTTTGAATTTATAAAACAAAAACACATTGATGTTACTTTTGTTCAAGAATCACATAGTGACTTAAAAAATGAGGTAGACTGGAAAAGAGAATGGGACGGGCAAATTATTTTGAGTCATATGTCTTCTAATAGTGGAGGAGTAGCTGTTCTGTTTTCAAAGAAATCACTACCAATTTCTTATGAAATAGAAGAAATAGTTAAAGGCCGTTTTTTAAAAGTTAAAGCTAAGTTTGAAAACACTATAATGACTTTTTTAAATATTTATGCTCCCACAAAAGGGGCTGAAAGAATAGCTTTTTTTTGATACAATTAGTGTTGTTATGAAAGACTTAAACCCAGAAGAATTATTGTTCCTCGGTGGAGATTTCAACTGTACTGAAAACGATAAATTAGACAGGAATCACTTAGAGCCACATATTGCCTCACAAAAAGCTCTCACACAATTAATAAGAGCATTTGATTTGTGTGATGTTTGGAGGAATGTGCATCATAACCACAGACAATATACGTGGGCACATAGTAGAGATAATCTCTTTTCTATGGCAAGACTGGATAGGCTTTATGTTTTTAATTATCAAGTAAATCTTGCTAGAGAATGTAAAATAATTCCAGTCTGTTTTTCCGATCACTGTTCTGTTATTTGTAATATTTTTATTAATTCTGTGCATTTAAAGAGTGCTTATTGGCATTTTAATACATCCCTTTTAAATGATAAAACGTTTATTAACATTTTTAATTTGTTTTGGAAAAATTTTAAGAAACAAAAACAGTTTTATACTTCTTTACAACAATGGTGGGATTGTGGAAAGGTCCACATTAAACAATTGTGTCAAGAGTATACTCTTAATGTCACTAGAGAAATGGCCCAGTCAATGAAAAAGTTAGAAAATGAAATTTTAGATCTTTTGAGTACAGCTTCTACAGGTGATGGTGATTGTTTAGAAAGCAGTAAATATAAAAAAGAATTGCTTGCAGATTTATTGGGTATGAAAGCTCAAGGGGCGTTAATCCGCTCGCGTTTTCAAAGCATTTCACAAATGGATGCACCATCTAATTTTTTTTTCAATTTAGAAAGAAAAAATGGCCAAAGTCGCATCATTTATTCATTGCGCTCTGATACAGGAAAGGAGCTTACTGAGCCTAGTGAAATACGCAAACATGCTGTTGTTTTCTACTCAAACCTATACAAATGTGAATTGTCTCAAAGAGAATATGATGACTCCACTTTTCTTAATGATCTTCCAAAGATTGATGAGGAGTCTAATAAATTGCTTGAACAATCTTTGTCACAAAATTAATTATACATAGCTATGATGAGTATGGAGAATGGAAAGACTCCTGGCATTGATGGGATTCCTGTTGATTTTTATAAAATTTTATGGCCAGTGATTGGTGAAGATTTCTTTTTGGTTCTTAATGACAGTTTGAACAAAGGATTGTTGCCTTTAAGCTGTAGAAGAGCTGTTATTACCTTGTTGCCAAAAAAGGGGGATCTTCAAAACTTAAGTAACTGGAGACCGATATCTCTTTTATGTGCAGATTATAAAATTGTATCAAAGGCTCTAGCTACAAGGTTAAGTCAAGTCCTGAGTCAGGTAATACATTCCGATCATAATTATTGTATACCCAATAGGTCAATCTTCGACAACATATCACTGGTTAGAGATGTTCTAGAGGTTTCAAGGTTATTTGGTGTTAATGGTGGTCTAATTTCGCTAGATCAGGAAAAAGCCTTTGACCGTGTAGAACACGCATATTTGAGAGATGTTTTAGAAGCCTTTGGTTTTAGTCAGAGTTTTATAAATATGATTGAGGCCATGTATCGTGACATTGAGAGTATACTCAAAGTCAATGGTGGTTTGAGTGCTCCTTTTGATATTCAGAGGGGAGTTAGACAGGGATGTGCCATGTCAGGAATGTTATATTCCCTGGCCATTGAACCTCTGCTTCATAAATTAAGAACTGAGTTGAGTGGGTTTACTATACCACACTGTAATGTCACGTTGCACCTTTCTGCTTATGCTGATGATGTAGTTGTTTTTGTATCTGGTGCTGATGATATTGAAAAATTGGAGATTATTGTTAACCGTTTTAAAAAAATTTCTTCTGCAAAAGTTAACTGGGGGAAAAGTGAGGCCCTTTTAATGGGTAATTGGAATAGAGGAACTCCCAGTTTACCTGGAGGTTTAATCTGGAAGAAAGACGGATTTAAATATCTTGGCATTTTCTTAGGTAATGAGGATTTTGTACAAAAGAATTGGGTTTGTATGCTAGAAAAAGTCAAAGGATGTTTACAGAAATGGAAATGGCTACTTCCCAAACTGTCTTATCGAGGTCGTACACTTATAATCAACAATCTGGTGGGGTCCTCGTTATGGCATAAACTTGCTTGTGTTGATCCGCCTGTCGGACTTTTGCCAAAGCTTCAAGGAGAAATGGTTAACTTTTTCTGGGACAACTTGCACTGGACACCTCAAAGTGTTCTTTTCCTGCCAAGGGATGAAGGAGGTCAAGGCTTGGTAAATCTGGTCAGTAGAGGAGCGACTTATCGGCTACAGTTCATTCAGCGTTTATTGATGGGACCTCAGAATCTAGTGTGGAGACCATTAGCACAAACCATTTTATCTGGGGTGAATGGAATGGGACTTCATGCTGCTCTTTTCTTAATGGATCATACTCTTCTGGATTTGACTAAACTACCTTGTTTTTACAAAAGTCTTTTTAAAGTGTGGAGACTTTTTAAACATAAGTGGACAGAGCCAGCTGCATCTCTTTTCTGGTTGCTTGAGGAACCTGTGGTGTTTGGGAGTCGCCTTGATGTGTCAGGAGATGACCTTCCAGGGTTAAAACACTTGCTTGTGTCAAAGAAATTACTGCAATTGAAAGATATTGTTGACAAAGCAGGACCTGGACTAAAAAACGCAGAAACTGTTGCTATACATCTGGATATAAGATCAGTGAGATTTGCTAGGAAGTTTCTGGACAAGCTGGACTTGAACTTAAACCACAAGGAAAGAACTCTACTTGGGAGATACAGTAGGGGTGATATTTCCCCTGATGCTAATGACTTTTTTGACATCAGAATTATACCCGTTCTTGAAGATTCCTCTTATAACAGTCCACTGTTGGTTTTGAATAAAAATGAAAATGTTGATTTTTGTACAGTTAAAGGAAAGGTGATATACAAATGTATTGTGAAGATAATAAATAAACATACGTTAAAAGACAGAGTTGACACAGTATGGAGAGACAAACTGGGAGTGATAGAGGAAATAAAACCACAGTGGAGAGTACTATACAAACCACCATTGAATAAAAGGGCAGGCGATCTCCAGTGGAGAATCTTGCATGGTGCAATCGCCGTTAACACTTTTGTGACGAAATTGAATCCCAGTGTAAATGATAATTGTCCTTTTTGTTCAGAGAGAGAAACAATATTTCATTGTTTTATGAATTGTGACAGACTTTCGCCACTCTTTGATCTTTTAGAATATTTATTTTCTTTATTAGGGATTTTTTTTACAAAGCAATGTTTTATACTTGGTTTTAAGTATAGTAGACTACAGAAATATAAGTGTCAATTAATGAACTTTATTGTTGGGCAAGCCAAATTAGCGATTTATATTTCTAGAAGAGATGAAATAGAACAGAGAAATGGACAACACATTGTATCAGTTTTTAAGAATATGTTCAAATCAAGAATTTTTGTTGATTTCAATTTTTACAAGATGATGAATGCAGTCAATGTTTTTGAGATTGAATGGTGTTGTGATGTTGGTATGTGTTTTGTACTTAATGATGAGTTGTTTTTTATACATGAACTAAGGTAGTTAAAATCATGTAGTGTGTTGTTTGTTTTTTGTTTGTTTTTTTTTTGTTGTTGTTTTTTCTTTGAAATAACAGTTTTTTTAATAAAGTGTTTCTAAAACTCAAACTCTCTCTCTCTCTCTCTCTCTCTCTCTCTCTCTCGTGCACTGTGTAACCCATTATTTATAGCTGTTCCAGGGTTCTCCAAGAAAGCACTAGTGTTATACCTTCCCATAGGGCAACAGTACTGATGGTACATCACTGTCAATGTGTAGATTTGAAAATGCGGTTTTGTTTTCCGAGATAAAACACTTGTTATTCCCACAATTACAGAATGTTAACAACATTATAGTTAGCTTTGTTTCTTAAAAAAATTTTGACCTCATGACACCACTAGAGTAAGAAGTGTAGTATAGTAACAGATACTGCAGTTTTGTTGTCTATAACAAACAGGACATGATGTCAGCCCCAGGTCACAAATCAATAATGCTGCAATTGACATTTCACCTTAAAACATATGAGACACCATGTCATTTGCAGTGTTTTCTGTGAAATGGTTTTGGGAAACAGAGGCTGCTGTCTACTTGTCTTTTTCAAACAAAGTGGTGCATAGACACCTACCAGGGAAGGTGGAAATCACAAAACAAAAATTCAACCTTCACCATCATATCAACCAAACCTTCAATGCGTCATTGCCAGCCCAACTCCATAAATTAACCTTGAAGTGTTATTTCTCAGAGAGGTGGATGGGAGAGTAGCGTGAGAGGACAATCATACTTGCCATCCTAAATTCAGATTTTGAAATCAAATTGAATTTGTGTGAGGTGGTAAAAAAGCCATTGAGACAAAAATTATAAAATCATCCCAACCCTAGCAGAACAGGCATGTTCCTCACTATAACATCTAAAAACAGATCTCTCAATGCACACATTTAAAAAAAAAAAGAATCTGATAAATAAGTACACTGAATGAAGATTATAAATGGATGATTCTTGAATATCATATACTGTATTTTGACAACTAGGCTCATTTTTAAGCATATCTTGAACGATTTAAATCACTCAACTATGAAACATGCCACAACTTAGAGGAAGAGTGAATGAGATAAAATATAGTACAATCCTTTCTCAATTTTATGAAAGAGTGGTATTAAATAAAGTGTCCCAGAGTCACATTTCAAATCCAATAGAAGTCCATTTGCTTTGTTCACACAGGATTTGCAGACATAAACCTGCCAGCTCTGACCCTTATACCAGGAAAACGACAAGCCATTAGCTATTCCCCCTGATAAGTTTCCATGCCAGGGTAATTAATGTCTCTCAGCTTCTCTCCATTCCTGCACATAAATAGAGGTCTGAATGAACCTAGCATTTGATACTAAAGTTAAAATAGGAAAACAGATCCTGGAAAAAAGACCTAAACTTTGCATCATGTTTTTTCTAATCAGGTTTTCTTGTTCCATGAAATGTCTACAGAGAAATTGAATATATGAAGAACTTCAGTCAGGATTTAGGCCCCATCACAATACAGACACTGCACTTATCAAAGCCACAAATGACTTGCTCTTATCATCTGATCACAGATGCATTACTCTTCTAGTGCTTTTATATCTTAGTGCTGGCTTCAACATGATAGGTTAAAACATTCTCTTGAATAGGCTGGAGAATTATGTTGGCATTATTGGACTTGCATCATGGTTTAGGTCCTATTTATCAGACCGCTACCACTTTGTATTGGTAAACGAGGAATTGTGAAATCACACAAAGTTATGTACAGAGTGCCAAAGGGATCAGTTTTAGGACCTCTGCTTTTCTCCGTATTACATTTACCTGGGAGATATTAACAGGAATCATGGAATAAGTTTCCACTGTTATGCCGACGATACCAAACTTTATATTTCTTCTAAACCCAACAAAAATTCACAATTCTCCAAATTAGCAGAGCGTATCAATGAAATCAAAGTTTGCATGGCCAGAAATTTCCTGCTACTCAATTCTAGCAAAACAGAGGTACTAATGATTGTACCAAAAACCTTTTATTTTTTTTATATAAAAATACATTATATATATATATATATATATATATATATATATATATATATATATATATATATATATATATATATACACTGTATATATATATATATATATATATATATATATATATATATATATATATATATATATATATATATATAAACAATGGACCTTAACGCTTACTTAATTTACAAATTTAAAACCATGACTTGCACTGTACCTAAATGACTAATATTGCCATTACATTCATGTTGTTTAGCAAGAGGGGAACTCTCCCCCATTAACCAACATCTTATGGAGTTTTGTGTTCCTTGCCACAGTCGTCTTCAGCTTGCTCACAGGGGTTCTAAATACAATTATTATTTAATTTATATAAACAATTTACAATCATATTTAATCAAACTACACACTGATCACTCTAAGACTTTATAGATATTACAGTTTAATTTTCTGTTAATGCATGATTTCCTGTAAAGCTGCTTTGAAACAATGTTGTGAAAAGCACTATAAAAATAAAAATGACTTGACCATGTCTGACAAAAAAAAAGAAGAAAAAGAAAAAAAAGAGTAAAATATGGTGCGTATTGTTAGGAATATAACAGAATGGGCTATTATTTGTCAAAAAGTATAATACAAGAAAAATGCTTAAACACTCAAAAAGCAAATAATAAGTTAAGTATATATATATATGTGTGTGTGTGCTAATCTAAAAAAATACAAAAATAAATAAATTAAAAAAAACAATAATAATAAAAAATCAATGCCCTTATCCTTTCGCCCATGTCTCTGCTGAGGTCTGTGCACACCACTATAAAAAAATTATAAGCCTACCTCAAAAATAGCAATGAAAAAATACAAAGCCCAAGAATAATAGCTTTTAAGTACAACATATTAGCATAGTTTAAAAGTGACATCAATGGAAAAATAATGAGGTTGAGAATAGCTGCACCCAATAGCCTATACATTTTAAAACTGCTGAACCCAAGTGTTAAAGGTATAATCATTGGTTTCAGGATGTGATATAAAAATGTGAATGAATAGGTCATAATTTATTCACCTTCATGTTGTCCCAAACTCCTACAATTTATGTATTCTTTGGAAGACAAAAGAACATTTTCATTTATTAATTTAGCAGATGCTTCTAAATGAATGAATGAATGGATGTTATATTTATAGTGCTTTTCTGACACTACACACTAAGTTATTTTACATAGTGAACAAGGGACTCTCCTCAACAACGACCGGTGTGCAGCATCCACCTGGATGATGTGACGGCAGCCATAGTGGGGCAGTACACTCACCACACACCAGCTGTTGGTGGAGAGGAAAGAGGATCCTTATATCAAAAGCGACTTACAAAATGAGGAAGGACACAACAAAAGCTATTAATCTTAAGCAGACAGTAACTTAAGAAGCTCTGCAATGCAAAGCTTGAATTGTATTAGAAAAGTACTAGCCAAGATAGATTAGAGTGCAAACAAGTAACATTTATTTATGTATTTATGTATTTATTTATTTTGTGTGTAGGGTTAATTGCTCATGGAAATTTTGTCTTTAGCCATTTCTTGAAGACAGAGAGTGAGACTTCTTCATGGAAGGCTGTCCTACCATTGAGGAAAAGTGAAGCCGAAAGTGCGGGTAAGTGATTTGGTGCCTTGGTACCACAAGGTGCTGCTCGTTTATAGACAGCAAGGAGTTGTGTATCATATTGTGAGAGGAAGTGTCTTATCTTCCTAATGTTGTAAAGAAGACTTTATGATAAATGTCCTGGCTGCTTTTTAAATGAAAGTGAATAAATGGGGCTTTCAAGCTCCAAACACCATAAAAAGTAGTTCTTATTATTTATATGACATATTGCAAGTTTTCTAGTCATGCAATGATAATTCTAAGGATTCTAATACGCACATGGGAATCTGCTCCAGCAATCTCTATTAAATAGTTCAGCTAATCACCACCTTCAGCTCAGCCTTGCCAAGAAAGTACTCCTTGTGATCCCAGCCTGCTTGTCTGTCGACCACAACCTCTCTGTTCATTATGATTCAACTACACTAAAGCCAACCAGAACAGCCTGAACCTGGAAGTGGTGGTAGATGACCAGCTTAACTTTAACAAAATTATTCACTTTCTCTGTTCCTCTGTGCTGAAAACACATCTTTTCTGTTAGCTCTTAACCAACCCAATCTAATTGCACTTACTAAAAAAAAAAAAAAAAATTGAAAAAAAAAAATAGAAAGAAAAAACAACTTTATTTATTCTTCTGTGCTAGCTTCTGTACTTCTCCAACAACTTTGAGAACTTGGCAGTGTGATACTCCAGATAATACTAACTTTTGTATAACAAATTGGTTGCTATGTTCCTCATTTGTAAGTCGCTTTGGATAAAAGCATCTGCTAAATGACTATATGTAGATTAAAATGTACAATTATTTTTCCGATTAACATTTTTTATTGATTCGTACATATAACAAAGAAAAACAAAACATATATACACTGAATCAATATTTCACCCCCACATTTTTTAATTGTAGATGCTTGTATATCATTGTAATGACTCCCCTGCTCTTACTTGAGCCAGCACTAAAGAAAACTTGTCCACCCCATATCTTCCCAAATTGTTCAGCTTCCTGCGGGGAAAAATGTGTTTCTTGAAGAAACACTCTATAATATTTCTTATGTTTAAGAAGAGAAATAATCTTCCTTCTTTATATGGGGTCCCCCAACCCATTCACATTCCATGTGGAGAAAAACAATCCACTCATATTAACATATGACATTTTGACATATTAGAAAAAATAGATTGCTTGTCAAAAACAAAATTATAAAGACCACATTCCAACATTCAAACCCCAATCTTCCCCCAAACCAAACAAACAGAAAAAAGAAAAACATGCACATTAACCCCACACATGACAGCACCAACTGGTGTCCATCCCTCTAAACTCAAACAGTCCATGTATGCCTACGAGAACCCATGCAACAACTTTGCCATCAGATTGCTCAAGTCCGGTGTTTTATAAAAATGTTGTGAGACAGAATTACACAATAGAAGAAAATCTATAAAATAAACTCCAGCAAATAGGAGGAATACACACAAAGAATTTGTAGATTCATCAATACAAAAAAAAAAAAAGAATGTTTCCTCGGGCAGTCAAATGAATGTTCAGTGAGCCGGCACATTCGACTGCTACATGAGTGCAACAAATTACCCAATCACTAAATGTCCTACAAGATATACTCCACAAAACAATCTCCAACCAATAGGAAGCATAAGCACAAAGAACGTGCAGATTCATCCACAACACTGTCCCGAAGGAGTATTACTACACAAAACAACTCCAGCCACTAGGCAGAACCAGCACAAAGAGAAATAAAAAGGCACTCAGTTTCCTCAGATGGTCAAGTGAATGTTCAGTGAGTTGGTCCACTTGACTGCAACGTGAGTACCACAAAATAACTTACTCAGTCCATTGTCATTATGAAGGACATCAGTTGCTGCGTACATGTAAATATTCTGTGGCCATCTTTTGCATATATTCTCAATTTGGCCAGGAACATAAGCATTGCATTCCTTGAAACAATCACGTTTCTCTCTTGTCGAATTCACAAAGTCTGGGAACAAGAAAATGCTGTGGTTCTTCCAAGAAATCCTTCCCTTACTCCTTGCCTCGTGCATCCCTCTGCGGTTCACCAAGCTGGAACCCTAGGAGCTCGCTCGATTTCCAGTTTATAGCCTGTTATGTCAAGCAGACTCGGGAAGAGCCCATCCAGGAATTTCACCATATCCCGACCTTTTTCGACCTCAGGGATTCCAACAATTCGGATGTTATTCCACCAGTTGCAGTTCTCCAAGTAATCCAACTTCTCGGTCATCAGCAGATTAGCAGATAATTCCCTCTACGAACCTCCAGATCGTTTCTCGACATCCCCACTCTTGTAACCACCTTAGTGAATTTCGTGTCCATGGCAGTAATCGATCAATGTATTACAGCAAGATCCTCCAAGTCAGCAATGACCTTCATCAGCATTGCCGACATGTTCACTTCTCTGGCCAAATCGGCTCCCGGGCTTGTGGCCTGCTGTTCAGGTGCATCAGCTTGAACACCTAAGTGTCTTTTAATGTCTCAGGAGACTGAGGATTTTGAATTCTTTGACATATTGTCTTCCTAGAACAGTTAAGGATCAGGTTGTGTCTAATATACCCAGTTTCTGACATAAAAAAGTATTAAAACTAGCAAAGTACGCAGAGCTCGCCGTTCATACGTCCGAACCTCATGGCGTCACATGACTCAAATGTACAGTTATTTTTTGAAATTCTTATCCAGAAAAACGACTGTGATTGGACTATCTTGTCTAACACTGAGAAAAGTAATGGGTGGGAAGCCATGTGGGAAGGTAAACACACTGAAGCTGATTCAAAAATGTCTGTAGGGAAATGACGCATGTCAGTGGGTTGGCATATTGTTGCCGATCATAGGAAAACTTTCGGAAACAGCTTCCCGACTTCTGTCAGATTATGTTGGCATTTGGGACTTTTCTCAGGAAATATTGATATATTTGATTAAATTATTAGCATGTCATGTTTGATTCAAAATGTAATCAATTGAAAGCACGAGTATAAACAAAATGAATGAATTAATATGGATGTGTGAATCATTGTTTGTGCAGGCCTTTTGTTATACACTAACATAAAGACTATCCTTCAAGCAGCTCAGAAATTAAATCAAAGCAATTTCCTTTATTTTCTATCATTTTCTTTTATTTGTCTTTCTTTTTTCTTGTTAACAAATTAAACATGAGGAGGTAGCTGATACAAGAGGGAACATGACAGACATATTTAGGACTAAACTAGCTGATCCACAAAAAAAATCTGTCAAACTATACAATATCAACAAATGCCAACACAGTCTCATAAGAGTCCGTATAAATAACATGAGATGGCGAATTTATAAGAAATTGTTCGACTAAACCCTAATGAAATATACAACACCAACCAATCACATCTGCTTCCCTCAACTCCTTAAAACCTAAATTTTTCCTTTCTTCAATTGTACAAAAAACATATGCATTAATTACAATCATGGTCACAGGTTTAAATTTATGGTCAGGTTTAGGTATGGGGTTTGGGGCTAAAAATAGAAAAATCCAACAAACACATGTATAAAATACAGATGTTTCTCTTGCTTCCTTCCAACACAACAGGGCTTTTTTTCAATGCTTTCATGTAAAGTGTTTCACTTCTTTTTAGGTTTCCCTTAGTTTTCAAATATTTAGTTTAACAAGACATCAGGGTCTACAGGGACACATGGGAAGTGTATGTGATTGGTTTATGTATAAATTGTAAGTTTTGTATGAACATAGTTGAATGGTTTCTTACAAATTAGCCATCTCTATGGCTAATGAATTATCTCTATAGTCTTATGAATTATCTTGAGATCAGGTTAACATATGCTCTAAAACTAAAGCTGTGCCTCTGCCAGAAACATGACTAAACAGGATCACTTTTATGTATGCAGCCTCACACCAGATTTTCTCCAAAAAATCACACCAGTCTTGGTGAGGGACAGACTAACAAAGGCTTTGAAATTAGAAATTCTTCGGTCAGTAGATTAGGAGCAGATGGGGCAGATGCTGTAATCGTTTTTAGTGCAACCAAAACCTGTGAACTTTGACAGTGATTGATTGGATTGATAAATGCTCATTGAGAGGGCTTACTAGAAATACACAAATGGTCCTATAAATAAATTTAATCTGAAGAATAAGGCAATTATATTAAAGAAAGTTCAGGCATAATAATCTGACCTACACATTTAGGATTAAACATAAACAAAAAAAGTCCCAAATAATTCAAAAGTGGGGGCAATTTTATTAGATTTTTTTCACAATGATATATAACATAATATTCTATTCTAGGCAAAAGTTCTGTCAAGTAATAGGTTAAGTGTGCCTACAGGCACTATATTTACTTGTAGCTGAACTGTCAGATATCTGTATATTTGTTGTCTAAGAGGTGAGTGTTGTTGGATGTGTAGCTAATATTAGTTTTTTGTTTTGTTTTTTTTTCATGAAACATACCAAAATCAACTGAAACACTGAATGTGAAAATAATCATAATAATAAGCATTCCCAACAACAGTAATTACTTAATGGGAAATTCTGGGTTCAATACAAGTTAAGCTCACTCTACAGCATTTGTGGCATAATGTTGATTACCACAAAAAAAATATTTTGAGTCATCCTTCCTTTTCTTAAAAAAAGAACAAATCAAGGTTTTGGAGGGTTTAAACAGAAATGTAAAGCTTATTATTATTATAAAGCACTTGAATTAATTCTTCTGTTAAAACATGTGTATAATTTGAGCTGTGAAATTGTATATTTTATGGTCATTTTAGGGTTTGAGGGTTTGTTGACATTACATTGTCATGGTAAAAAAGTTGTTTAACTGGCTATAACTTTACAAAGAAAAGTTAAGCAATTTTATCAAACTAAATCATGTCAACACACATACCCTTTGTTTCTATAGTTTTGAAACATTCAAAATTAACATTCAAAAATTGACCCCCATTCACTTCCATTGTAAGTGCCTCACTGTAACCCAGATTTTTGCTTTTTTTTTAAAGAAAAGGAGGAAGTCAAAATACATTTTTGTGGTAATCAACATTATGCCACAAATGCTGTTGATTGAGCTCAACTTGTATTGAGCCCAAAACATTACTTTAAAGGTGTTTAAAATATGGTCTATACAAATAAGATATATAATATTTGCTCATGGTAGCCAGCAAAGTGCTGTATAATTTAACATAGTGACCAGTCGATAATGTATCCTAGCAAAGCATTTATTGTGTTATGATATATTGTGCATTATTTACAGCTACTTTTGTATTTGATGTTGATGTTGTGAATTTCACAGTATTTTCCCCGTAGACAGACACTTTGATCAACCTGCACCCTGCAGCCTTTGCTGGAAGTCTTGTTGTCACCTTCAGTCTTTCTGCCGGAGACCCAAAGACAACCCAGGGCCATACCATGACCATAAGCCAGGGCTTTCCCATATTGTGGAACTATATCAGATATCACAATGCAAACCTCTATAACAATTCAAATTCTTTGCTGGCAAAAATAATATTTGAAGAATAAAGTAACAATTACAATGGTACAGTTTTTTCAATACTACATTTGAAGAATATTATGGTGGCAAAAATATTTGAAGAATTTGGTATTGTGATACTATTTTGGTACAACAAAGTCAATATCTCTTTGGCCTTGCAAAGCTATGGTTATTGTGCTAAAACAATTAGACAGTAGCAAAGAGAAAGGGACGTGTGCAATTCTGATAAAACGAAACAAACACACTACATATACTGTCTCGTCTTGTCAACGCTCCATCAGCCTGTCATTACTGATTCCCAAATGAGCTCATTTGGAAACACTGTGTTCCCTAATAAGCTGTGTTATTTCTCTGGAGGAAAGAATTTCTTTACCTTGCATGGCTGAGGGGAAAAGGTGCAAACGCCATGTAATTACAAATGTAGATAATGGCATATTAACCATAAGAGCGGTTCATGGTAATGTACTAATCATATCGGAACAACTCCTAAAGCTTTTAGGTTAACTATGAAGATAAAGGTAAATTGTTGGCTTAGATCTGATAGCAATTAGCAATAAAATTGTTCTCAGCTAAAGCCTATTTTATGAAACTCATTAATCCATGTAAAGTCAATCATTATTTGGCATGTCACAATATGTTTGGAAAAACTTTAGTGTTCATGATGCAAATGTTAGGTTGCTATCAAAATAATGTTGTCTCATGACATCTTGTAAAACAAATTGGTTGAAATGGATAAATCCTAAAATATTGTCCGACTTGGCTTGTTCGAAAATGTAGGACAATTATTCCCTACAGATCAACCAATCTCAACAAACAGAATATCAAATCGATACAGGGCTTCAAATTTTAGCAAGCTTCATATCAAACACTTTATTTTAAGATTGCAAACAAATTTGGTTAATCAATCCCGTATGTATTTATGCAATACATATGACTGATGTATTTCAATATTCTGTAATACGCTTCCCTTGTCTCGTTCAAAACCCATCATTTGCATTCTTCTGTGGTACACAAAAGTTAGTTTGATATTAAAATCTTGTATAAGTTTTGGATTGAGATTAGGGGTTAAATTTAGGAAAAATCATAATAATGTCTTTGTTGATTCACTCATGGAAAAGTCATATGTTTTGTTTTGTTTTTACAAGCCAACTGATACGGTTTCCAGCAACATCGCTATGTCAAACTATTATCATGACTTGTCATGACACTGGGTTGGCTACTATATAATAACAATAGAAGATTTGCATTTTCTGAAAGAGAATCCAGAACTTTCAAGGCAGCAATAAAATAGTGTTAAATCTAGGTATTTGTTAGGTTTTAAGCTTCAGAGCTGCTTTGCCATATGATACTCAGTACACAGCATGTGTCGTGTTTTCTGTCTGCTTCACACAAGAACCACATTGTCAACACAACAAGAGTGCATTGTAAAATTCCTGCAAATGCAAGGAAGACCAGTCTGTTACATTTTAAATGCTGTGCATTCTTTGCAAGTCAATGGGAAACTGTAAACATAAAGTCTGAAAGTATGACCTTGAATTTTAAGAAAACTGCATTGCATAGAGTCAGTACTTTACATGGTCCTGGTTAAATCAATTGTATAATTTTAATACTACTGAGGATTAGGGATGTAAAGAAAACCCTAACCAGAATGACTGAAGAATATCAATACAGTACTACCTTAAAAACTTTAATAACATTAAGAAAAGTGTACAAAATAATTACATTACGTGCATGTTATTTATTTTATTTTAGTTTTATATTGTACTACAATCTTGAAACAAAGGTCAATACCAATAAAGTCAAGTAATTTTTATTTGTATAGTGCTTTTTACAACACCGGTTCAAAGCAGCTTTACAGGAAATCATGCATTAACAAAAAAAATAAACTGTAATATCTATAAAGTCTTAGAGTGATCATTGTGTAGTTTAATTAAATATGATTGTGTATTGTGTATAAAAATTATACAGACTCTATGTGTTGTAGTTTATGACCTTTGTGACATTTCAAGGCAGCAAGCATGTCTGATTACTGACCTGGGCCACAGTTAGTCAAATACTACAATTTTTAAGTCTATGAGCCAAATTACTAGAGAGGAGAGCAGAGGGATGGAGTCCATCCCTCTTTAGCAGGTCAGTTCTTCCCCAAAAACTCTTCCAATTGTCTATAAATCCTATCATATTCTCCAGATACCACTCAGACATCCAGACATTCAGTGACACTAATCTACTATAAACCTCATCACCACTACAAGCTGTGAAGTGGCCAGAGCATATTACAGTGTCTGACATAGTTTTTGCAATTTCACATACCACTTTAACATTATCTTTAGTGATCTCCGTCTGGTGAAGCCGGATATCGTTAGTACCAACATGAATAGCAATTTTAGAAAATCTACATTTAGCATAAGACAGCAGTTAACAGTAGTGGCTGGATTCTCTATTTCCACATTCCTTGCGGGGGCTCTACAGACGGAAACAAAGTGTGTGTGTTGCTCACTGTATTACCTGCATCCGAAACAGTTTCTACAGCTTTCTTTTCCTCACTGACCTCCACTAGCATTCAGATGCATGTCTCATACTCATTAACCTTCTGTCAGCCTGACTAATTCCTTACATTTATAACATGTAAATCAACTCACTGCTGATGAAAGAAGCTATAGTAAACATGTGACATGAAATGCAGGAAGAAATCAAATGAGCAGATGCCATGACTTACTGCAATTGTTTGTTATTGTCAGAGCCGGCCCGTGGCATAGGCAGAATAGGCAAATGCTTGGGGCGCCGTCCACCCATAGGGGGCACCCAAATTTGTGATTTAATTTAAATTTTTTTTGCTAATACTATTTTAATACTATTAATTCGAAAAATTACAAAAAAGCGAAAAGCCCCAACAAAAACATAACTACATAACACTCATAGTTAGACTACCTGATTGTGGGGGATGGCGAGTTCAGTTACCTGAAGTGACACTGTCACTGAACAAGATAAATTAGCATCAGTAGCCTTCTTCAAACATGTCAAAAATAACAAAGCCCTCTGGTGCCCAGGGAAGAAAAAAAAGAAGAGAAGAGGAACAAAAACAGGATAAGAACAGAGGTAATGTGAAATTATTAGTTACCCTTGGATTAGTGTTACTACTAGCTAGCTTACTTTGGACAATACTAGTAACATTTGCTAATTTAAATAGCTAGCTAGAGATAATGTCAGTTACTTTTACCTTAAATATATTACGTTAACCGAAGATGTGTGTGTGAACAGTGAAACTGCCATTAGGGAATGTTGGAAAGACTATTCAGGTGTTGTTTGGGGATTAACCTAACCTATAACATAAATCATTTTGAGATAAAAAAATGAAATACATTTCCCTTTTTTTCCATCCTCTTTTGTAATTAATAGTTGTAAGCCATTGCATTTTCATTATTGATTGGTATATTATATTATTATTATTATATATCATTATATGTATTATATCAACCAGCATACTTGAGAAGTGTTCATTGAATACATGTTTTGTGCATGAATGCTAGATGTAATTACTCTTGCTATTTGTGTTTAGGCTATAATGTGGCTTAAGTGCTATTGTTGTATATTGTTTCACCATCAGCAGCTTTTTATTAATATAATATAACAACCATATACTCCTGTTGTCTCTTCAGATGCACTATCGAAATATTTGAATCCCACCCCTGCAAATCATGGGCCACCTGCAGACACCTTCTCTACCTCAGCAATGCAACATCAAGTGCTCCTGTTCCCTCTACCTTAGCACAGCCCAGTGATGCAGCATCAACTGCACCTGTCCCCTCTACCTTAGCACAGCCCAGTGATGCTGCATCAACTGCACCTGTCCCATCTACCTTAGCACAGCCCAGCGATGCAGCATCAACTGCACCTGTCCCCTCTACCTTAGCACAGCCCAGCCTTAGCACGACATCATGCATCTACAAAAAGCCTGCACCAACTGAACCTTCTGACTGGCCATCTGTTTTAAATTATAAGGTATGAACAGAATTTGTTCTCAGAGGGCCATATCAAATAAAACAGTTTCACATTCCCGAAACAAATAGACGGGAGAAGGCGTCAGCATGACTAATTAAACAGAGTCTTAGTCAATGGAGAAAAAAATCAAAAGAAGCTGGCTAATGTACTCAAAAAAGAATGATAGTTTGTACACAACAATCAGTGGTGGAATTGGATGCGATGCAAGGGGTTTTTCAAAAAATTTAATCTGGATCAAATTGATCCGGATTTGGAAATCCCATGTTTTGCTATCCAGGATCACCTGATCCATCTTACTTTTATGCCAGTTTTTTAAAGGAACATTGGATTGGATCACTGTGATCCAAATACCAAATTTCAGGATTACAGAATTAGGTAGGATTAGGTAGGCAAAATACCGGTGGCCACAAATAGCATTTGTTTGTTTTAATTTTAAGAAATAGAAACACTGTAATAAACAGAAACAATTTACATTTCCTTAATTTGTTATAATGTTAAATAACAAAACAACAACAATACTATCCACTAGTCAAAAATAATTTACAGGACAAATACCAGGTCTTTCCATCTCTGCCTTTAGGAGATGTATCTCCATCTGCATTTTTTCTGCTGCAGTTGGGTAAGCAAGATTTGTTCTTTACCCAGTTAAATTTGTACTTCTGCTCTTTTGGTTTCCCGTTTCAGAAGCAACTCATAGCTGTCACCATCCTGGTTTGTAGCTGAGGAACGTTTGCGTTTTCCTGTAGGAACGTCCTGGACTGTCTTCATTACATCCACTGGGGATCTATCTTCCTCCTCAATCACTGTAGTCAAGTCCAGGACAAACATTTCCTCTGCAGGAGAATTTTGCTCGCATTCTTCTGAAGTCCTAGTCTCTGTAATTGTGGCCTCTCCATGTGCTTCTATGCCTTCAATGCCATGCAGCGCCTCTGATTTTTTCTCCTCCTATGATATCAAGGACCATATCAGTGAATTCACCCCTCTTATATGGCTTGTTACCTGTTTGGGGGTTCTTGGCTTCAGTAAGGTCTTTTGTTGCCTTGGCCCTAAGGTTCTTCCATCGCAACATAACTTGTTTTTGGTCCTCTATTGGCCAGATCCCATGGCATTGATATGATTGGTTATGTCCTCTCAAATGTTGTGTTTTCCTTTTTTGGTCACTTCTCCACCATTTGAAGAGCTGAAATCTCCTACTATCGAGGCAAGATTGGCCCGAACACCCTCAGCAGTGCACAGGTTTCTGCCACAGTGAAATTAGGCCCTTTTGAGTCCATGGTTCCAACTCTTTGGTGTAGCCAACACTGATCTTAAAAGCCTTGAGCATGATTGCTTTGGCTTGTGCTCAATTAGGCTTACACCAATCAGCTCATTGTTGGTTAATGGGTGACACTAATTAAACACATCATGTCTTTGCACACATTTCTCTTAGCCTACAGAGGCAACCACATGGCGGGTATTGTTCATCGTTATTGTAGGAGAAGGTACTGTCAAAGAGTGGATGCTTAGCATGCCAAACCACTTGAGCAATACACATCAGAAGAACTATATGCACGTTTTCACTTTGGGATAGATGACATTAAGTACATTGCAGAACTTGTCAGGCCAACACTCCAACACCAAACCCAAAGGAGATATGCTTTATCCGTGGAGGAACAGTGCTTAATCGCTCTGCGCTTTTACGCATGTGTGACTTTCTACCAAGTAATTGGTGACAATATGGGAGTGAGAAAAGAAACAGTGAGTAATGTGATGAAGGCTATGCCAGTAGCACTGGGCAGTCTGATCAGTCACAATTTGTTTCCTTTCCCAAGGATGACCAGACAGCTCAGACTAAGCACAAGTTTTTTCAAATGGGGTACATGCCTAGCACTATTGGTGCTATTGATTGTACTCATGTGCATATCCAAGCACCTTGTGAAAGGGAGTAGGAGTATGTCAATCGAAAGGGGAGGCACAGCATCAACATCCAACTTGTGGGCAACGCCGACCTCATAATAACCAACTGTGTTGTGAAATTGCCAGGGTCTGTTCATGATGCACATATTCTAAGAGAGAGTGCACTATACAGAGAGCTTCAATCCCACCAACCAAATGGCATAGTATTGGGAGACAGCGCGTATCCACTCCAACTAATGACCCCTTTTCCAGTTGCAAACACACCTGAGCAGGCACGCTTCAACTCCTCACATTGCAAAACAAGATGTGCCATTGAACGCTTAAATGGAGTCCTGAAGAGACGGTTTGCGTGTCTTAACTACTTGCGAGTACAACCAAAGGCGGCATGCAACATAATCCTTGCCTGTGTTGTTTTGCATAACATCGCCACCAGGCGTCATGTCCCTCTTGATGACAATTTTGATGGACCTGAGCCTCATGTAGACCCAGAACAGCCGCTAATGTTCTTACCTAATGAAGGAAACACTGGACATGCAATTAGAGATGCAATTGTGAGAAATTACTTTTAACTAGGCTACTGAATGACTGAGTATATTTGTTTTTGTCATTGCCATTAATATACTGTTGAATTATAGAGCTTTGAGCAACAGTGACGTTTATTTGACAGCTGATAACTTTGAGATTTTTTTTGTTTACCATATCTCATTAGATGTGAGATGCTTCATATATGCTTAAAATATGAAGAAATGTATATATCATCAGTAAACATTGATTTTGTGATCATTCACTTAAAAAAAAAATCTCTGATTTTATTTGGTTCGAAAAATCACAACTGAATCCACCCTTCTGATGGGATCAGGATAATCCTGTTTTTTTGGATCAAATAGATCCCAAATTGAGTTCAAAGTTTTGAAAAACCCAAAGAGCAGGTTTGATCCAGATCAAATGTAAGATCGGATTACATGGTCTGATCTTAGTTCGGAATCCCTCTTTTGGTTTTGAAAAACCCTTTTCCAAGAATTGATCCAATATGTGATCCGAAATCCCACCGGATTACTTTTGAAAAGCTGGGCCCAGATGTTTGAGATTGATGCAATAATCTGCATAAAACACAGTGGAGAAATCGAATGCTCACAGTTGAGATGCAAGATGTAGACAAGCGGACAAAAAGAAAAAAAAACTGAGAGAACTGCCTCTGTAAAATACAAACAATTGAAAAAGTAGGAAAGTAGATAAACAAGAAGCAAACTATAAACTGTAAAAACAAACACAGACTTGTGCAGTGTGCTGGCAGCAACTGGAAAAAGGAAGTCATGTCAGCATTTAAACAAATATTGTAGAATAATTTTTTTCTCTAATACATTTTACAGTTTACAGAAATTATACCTAAATCACATCATGTTCTCATCTGTGTTGGACAGACCTATTATATACTGTATCTTCTTTAAATACAATCTCCAAGTGTGGTAATTCATAAGGCAGTACATGGCACTTTGTCATCTTTTGAACAAAGGGTTATGATGTATATCCATATGGTATACCCTAAAACCCTGTATAGATTTTCAGATGAGCTTCCAAAAACAGAACCTTAATAGACATGTAAAGAGTCTGGATTGTGTCAATGCCAAAGCTCAACCTTCTGCCCTCTTTACTTTACAGCAATTCATAATAAAAAAATGCTATGATAATTTGCTAAAATGCTAATTTCCATTATTGATATAAGCTCACATAAATTAGCTTTTTATTGGAATTTCCTTTAAGTGCCTACTTTATGGATTTGGGCTGATATATATGTGATGTTTTTTTCTGTTTTCTGTATTTATAGGTGTTTTCTAGATGTTATCTATTTTATTGATTGCCATTGGTTGAGATGTCATGGTCATCAGATGTGTTGATTGGTCAAGACATATTTTAAATTATTTTAAATAATCTAATATACACTACCGTTCAAAAGTTTGGGGTCACATTGAAATGTCCTTATTTTTGAAATAAAAGTACTGTACTTTTCAATGAAGACAACTTTAAACTAGTCTTAACTTTGAAGAAATACACTCTATACATTGCTAATGTGGTAAATGACTATTCTAGCTGCAAATGTCTGGTTTTTGGTGCAATATGTACATAGGTGTATAGAGGCCCATTTCCAGCAACTATCACTCCAGTGTTCTAATGGTACAATGTGTTTGCTCATTGGCTCAGAAGGCTAATTGATGATTAGAAAACCCTTGTGCAATCATGTTCACACATCTGAAAACAGTTTAGGTCGTTACAGAAGCTACAAAACTGACCTTCCTTTGAGCAGATTGAGTTTCTGGAGCATCACATTTGTGGGGTCAATTAAACGCTCAAAATGGCCAGAAAAAGAGAACTTTCATCTGAAACTCGACAGTCTATTCTTGTCCTTAGAAATGAAGGCTATTCCATGCGAGACATTGCTAAGAAATTGAAGATTTCCTACAACGGTGTGTACTACTCCCTTCAGAGGACAGCACAAACAGGCTCTAACCAGAGTAGAAAAAGAAGTGGGAGGCCGCGTTGCACAACTGAGCAAGAAGATAAGTACATTAGAGTCTCTAGTTTGAGAAACAGACGCCTCACAGGTCCCCAACTGGCATCTTCATTAAATAGTACCCGCAAAACACCAGTGTCAACATGTACAGTGAAGAGGCGGCTGCGGGATTCTGGGCTTCAGGGCAGAGTGGCAAAGAAAAAGCCATATCTGAGACTGGCCAATAAAAGAAAAAGATTAAGATGGGCAAAAGAACACAGACATTGGACAGAGGAAGACTGGAAAAAAGTGTTGTGGACAGATGAATCCAAGTTTGAGGTGTTTGGATCACAAAGAAGAACGTTTGTGAGACGCAGAACAAATGAAAAGATGCTGGAAGAATGCCTGACGCCATCTGTTAAGCATGGTGGAGGTAATATAATGGTCTGGGGTTGCTTTGGTGCTGGTAAGGTGGGAGATTTGTACAGGGTAAAAGGGATTCTGAATAAGGAAGGCTATCACTCCATTTTGCAACGCCATGCCATACCCAGTGGACAGCGCTTGATTGGAGCCAATTTCATCCTACAACAGGACAATGACCCTAAACACACCTCCAAATTGTGCAAGAACTATTTAGAGCAGAAGCAGGCAGCTGGTATTCTATCGGTAATGGAGTGGCCAGCGCAGTCACCAGATCTGAACCCCATTGAGCTGTTGTGGGAGCAGCTTGACCGTATGGTAAACAAGAAGTGCCCATCCAACCAATCCAACTTGTGGGAGCTGCTTCTGGAAGCGTGGGGTGCAATTTCTCCAGATTACCTCAACAAATTAACAGCTAGAATGCCAAAGGTCTGCAATGCTGTAATTGCTGCAAATGGAGGATTCTTTGACGAAAGCAAAGTCTTTGAGGCGATCCCTCTGGTAGAGTGAGCCCTGATACCTACTGGTGAAGCTTGACCGTGCGCCTCGTAGGCCAGGGTATTAGCGTCCCTCACCCTATGCAACCTAGTCTGCTTGGTGGCGGCCGTCCCCCTGTTGCGGCCCCCATGGCAAATGAATAGTTGCCCTGACTTACACCACTGGCAAGTCCGGTGGACATAAGTCTGAAGGGCACAGACTGGACAAAGTCTGTGAAGTCTATCCTGCTCCGGCGTTGTAAACGGCGAGGAGCAGAAGGCTTCGAGAGTGACCGGATGTAAGGTCGAGAAATGAACCTTAGGCAGGTAGTCAGGGTGAGGGTGCAAAATTGCTTTAGCCATTCCTGGGGCAAAATCTATGCAGGCTGGCAAGACAGACAGAGCCTGTAGATCCCCAATTCTTTTTAGAGAGGCGATTGCCATAAGAAAAACCATCCTGAGAGACAGAAGTTTATTAGACACTGACTCTAGGGGTTTGAAGGGGGTCTCAACCAGACCCTCAGGGACTATTGCTAAGTCCCATGAAGGGGTCCTGGTCCTAGCAGGAGGCCTCAGTCGAATAACTCCACGAATGGAGTGAGCGAGTAGAGGATGTCCCCCCAACGGCACCATGTCAATCAAGGCGTGGCAAGCCGAAATGGCGGCCACATAGACCCTGAGAGTGGCGGGGCATGTGCCTGCTGACAATTTTTCAGACAGTTAACTGGATCTGCATTATGTGCACTGCACCATCTTTCAAAGACACCCTATTCATTGGCGTAACTTCTTCTGGTAGAGGGAGCCCTAGTACTTAGAATGGTCTCGATAACTTCCGGTGAAAACCCAGTGTTCCTCAGTTGGTACCCTTCAGGGGCCAAACATGAAGGTTCCACAGATCAAGCCGGGGATGAAATATTGTCCCCTGCACCTGAGACAGAAGGTCCCTCCTGTCTGGAATTGCCCATGGCAGGCTGTCAAGGAGAGACATTATCTTCGAGAACCATACCCTGTTCGGCCAGTAAGAGGCAGGACCCTTGCTGGCGAACTCTGGCCAAGACTCCCGGGATCAGAGAAACCGCATTCTGGGCCATGTATGTGCCATCGCGTCCAAACCCAGGGGGGGGGCTGGTTGACTCAGAGAGAAGTAGAGGGGACATTGCGCTGTCTGTTGGGAGGCAAAGAGGTTCACTTCTGCTCTTGTAAAATCTCAACCAGATTTGTTCCACTACCTCGGGGTGGAGTTTCCACTCCCCCGTCGATATATTCTGTCTGGACAATAAATCTGCTCCCATTCAGGCATCCAGGGATACAAGCTGCTCTGATTAACAGGAGCTTGCCCTGGGCCAAAAACGTAGACCTCCTTGATGGTTTATGTAAGAGACTATCGCTGTGTTGTCCACCCGCACCAAGACATGGCAGCCTCTGGAGGAAGTATTTCAGGGCCAGAAATACGGCCATCAACTCAAGACAGTTAATGTGACAATCAAGCTGACGACCCTCCCATTCCTCTTGAGCTGAACGACCACTTTAGACCACTACCCAGCCCATCAGGGTGGCATCTGTCGTTAGCAACCTGCGATAGCAAGACACACCTAGAGTGGGACCCAAAGTAAGGAACCGGGGTCTGAACCACATAGAAAGTGTACGTAGCATGTGGCTTGGCCCTTGGATGAAATCCCCTGGCTTTGAGCCACAACTGAAATGGTCTCATGTGCAAAAAGGCCCAAAGGGATCACCGAGGATGCAGTTGCCATGAGACCTAGTAGTCGTTGACACTGACGAACAGTGCAACCTTAGCCTAGCCTGACTTTGCTCAGGGTGTTCTGAATGGACTCGATTAGAGCGAGAGACAATTGTGCCCGCATTGTGATGAAATTCCAGATCCCCAGATAAGTAGTTTTCTGAGTGGGAGACAGGACGCTTTTCTTGGCATTGAGCCTCAACCCCAGAGAAACCAGATGAGCTAAGACGATATCCCTGTGCTGTAATGCCAGTTCTTGTGACTGTGCTAGTATGAGCCAGTCGTCTATGTAATTCAGAATGCGGATGCCCCGGAGTCGCAAAGGAGCCAGTGCTCCATACATGCATTCCGTGAATGGGTGGGGTGATAAGGCTAGACTGAATGGAAGAACCCGATATTGGAAAGCTTCACCCCTGAAAGCGAACCTCAGGAACTTCCTGTGTTGTGGCAGACTTTCTATATGAAAGTACGCATCCACGAGATCGACCGTGACCAACCAATAGCGATGTTGGAATTGAGACACGACCATCTTGATGGTTAGCATCTTGAACTTGAATGCCCTCGGAGCGATTCAAGCCTCGATGGTCAAAGATCGGATGCAACTGTTTTCTGTAAAAACCTGACTCTTTCTCTGGAAGAGGAACATGTTCTACGGCCCCTTTTTACCAAGAGTTTTTGCAGTTCTATCCACAGAAGACATGCCTGCTCTGGTTTTACGGTAGTGGAAACCACACCGTTGAAACTCGGAGGGCGGCGAGCTAATTTAATTCTGTTTCTACTGTTCTTAGGACCCACATAGAAATGCCTGGCAGAAGTTTCCACGCTACCAGGTTCTCTGAGATGGGTATTCATTTGTACACTTCCTGTTGAGGGGATGTCGAGTGTTTGGAGTCCTGGGGCAAGGCAGGAAGCAGCGGTACACCCAACATTTCACTGGAAGCCTCTAACTCCCGAAACACCAGAGGCGGCGGGAATAGAGAGGTTTTGTGGGGGTACCGGGAAGGTCGAAGTGGATGATACACGCGCCCCGTCCCAAGTGGGGCTACCCTCACAAGGCTGGGCGCAAAACCATCAGGGTTTTTTCCTTTTTAGAAATAACTGCCCTGAGGTTTTGCTTTGTGGGCTGCTGAGGGCGACGAACCGGACCCCAGTCTTTACGAGGGGGAGCACGATTCGCCACGCTTTGTTTTTGAGCCTCCCGTCTAGAAGGACAGGGGCGGGGCTCGGTGGCCGATGGCCCCTCCCCCTGAGTGTGGTGAGGAAGGAATTGCCCGAAGGCTTCTTCATGACTTTTTGCCTCCTGGAACCTGGTGATAACTATATTCATAGCGTCACCAAATAAGCCAGAAGGCGAAACCGGGGCATCAAGAAGGAAAGTTTTGTCCTTGTCTCTGATGCCCGATAGGTTAAGCCATAAGTGTCTCTCAGTGCTGACTAAAGCAGACATAGACTGGCCAATGGTGCAGAGACAGATCCGTGGCTCGACAAAGCTCAGAGAAAGCCTCTTTGTCGACCGTGGTGCCTGCACTCAGGTCCTTCAACAGATTAGCCTAGTTCGCCTGTAACACTGCCATAGTAAGCGAGAAGAGTGTGAAGCATTTTGACTGTAAACAGATCGCAATGCCTGCACCAGCCCTGCCGCAACGCAAGAGCAGCATGCTCTTTCCCCAAACACACAAAACAAAACTGGTGTGTGTCCGTTTCAGCCATAGAGCGTAAACATGTGAACACACACCGCTTGCTTTGTTTATCAGTCATTCTTTTTCTTCTTTTTTTTTTAAGAAAAGATAAAGAGAAAGGTTTCTGTGCACTGCCTAGCAATTCTAACTCCTAACAGAGGAAAGTAGAAAGTTTCTGACAGGCTCATGAAGCACACACACATTTGAGTGATCTGAAGACAAAAGATCTGACGATGCACCTGTGATGCATCTATTTATAGCCCTGCTACAGGTGCAGCCAATGATATCACAGGCAGAGGCTATAAATTCCGGTCAATGTTCATTGATTATTCACAGCTGGTCACACCTAAAGTTGTTCCCAAAGTGCTAACTCAGCACAGCATCATAAGTGTAGCTTTTTGAAAGGGAACTTTATTTCAGTCTCATCAACCATCATGTTACCCTCCATCTCCATGTGGAAAACATCAAACGAGCCCTTTTTTAAAGGGGTCATGACATGCCTTTTTATGATTTTAAAGTGTTCCTTGAGGTACTCTTATAATAATTTTCCACCCTCGTGACCCTTTGTCAGAAACGCATGGTTTAGGTGCCGCTTCTCCTTTAAGACTTGACAGTAAATGCACACTGTTATGATTGGCTCTCTGGTCAGTCAAGAGCAGAGAGCCAATCATAACAGTGGGCATAACTCCTTGCCTTCTTACTGCTCACCACTACTGGATGGACTACAGAGGTGATAAGGTAATGTAGACATTGAGGTAGAGGCAGTCAGATGCAAATGTCTACCATAGTGTGACATAAAAAAAAAGTAGAGAATGAGTCATTTTGGCAGCTTGGTTTCAACAAATGCTCTTTTTGCAGAAAGGAAGAAGTTTTGAGTTCTAAAACGTATATGTTAAAAGATCAAGGAGAATGTGATTCCACATGGAATGACCCTTTTATTAGTGCTTTGCCTTCAGAATGGTGCTTACGATATGTCATATGCACAAAGTCTTTGGCATGGTGATGAAGTTTTCAAATTTTTGCGCAAGCATGCGCTAAGTTTAGGTACAAGTGGGTTGTTGAATTGCGCACACAAATCGCTAATGGGCTAGTTCAAGTTCAATTTAATTCAGATGTTTTTGTCTGCATCATGTTATATATATTCCATTCCCTGACAAGCAGTGTCGATATACAGTAAATGAAGACAGCTCATTCATAAGAATTTGGTAGTGTTTTTGGGCCTTATGCAATGCATCCCCCTGTACTGTGACTGTCGCCTCCGCTGCCCTGGATCACAGTTGCTTAGGGCCCCAATCAGCCATTTTTATTATTATTATTTTTGTTATTAATCAAAATGAACTACTGACCAACAAATCATGACTAGTATTAAAAAGATCGATAGCTCTTTGATCCCTTCCAAAAAATCTAGTGTTGCCACAAAATTGTTGCAAACTAACTGCAAATTCACCACTCGTTATTTTCTCATGTAAATGAGCCTGCTATTCACCGCAAATGTTTGTCAGAAATGTGCAGCTCTTCACCAGTAGTGGTAAACCTACAGCAAACCTTTGGCAACACTGAAGAGTTTGCTTCAAAGCTCATTTGCAGGTAAAATGTTAATGAGTGGCAAATTTGCTGCAAGTTTGCAGCAGCTCTAGATTTCTTTGTAAGGGAAATAATCTGCTGGTGGAACTGTAAATGCAGGAATTGAGTTTAGACTTTGCACCAAGATTAGAAGTGTAACTCAGGAAAATAGCTAATTACGCTTTGTGCCACTTCCTTAGAGTACAATACAGCCACAGTTTGTGCACATACACCCACAGAGAGCGCATACACTGCAAGCCACGGCCACTAATTGCACTTTACACTTGCACAAAAATAGCCTTAGAATTAGCACTCAGTCTAGCTCAGTCTTAGGTCAGTAAAAGTAGCATGTTTACAGCACAGAGCCTTCCTTTCATTGCCTTTCTCTCTCTCTCGCTCTGCTGTTTCTCTGTGTTTTATTTTGTGCTATCTTGTTTCTTTCCTCCTTGTCAGGCAGCTGTCTAACATATCAGAGGAATCGGGAGCACAGGCAGTCACCTGGCCGCAGCCCTCCAACACATTTCTCCATTATATCTGTCTGTCACACAAGATGGAGGAGATTGTGTGGGCGTTTCTTTTGTGTTTGTAGTCCCTCTTCACTGCTGCGCACTGCAGATGACTGTATATGCTGTGCAATCTGTCACCAGTGTCATAGTGGGAGGATGTTTATTTTGGCCATAGATGCCACACATTGAGATCACAGAGAATAGTGTGAAATTGTGCCTGTCTCAACAAATAACTAATTATATAAGGAATTAAATAATTAAACATAACATACCATCCTACTGCAACACAAAAGAACATTTAGAACAGGAATAACAGCACAATACAGATTGACATGTTTTATTATTGTTGAAACCTGTGGGTGTTGCAACATTTTGTAGTTATAAAGCAAACATGCAAGAAAGACTAATAATGTACCTTTAAGCTGAGTTGTGGAGTGATGCTGTGATGGATGATAGCATGGCAATGACAGTAGGAAATAGTCCCTGGATTTTTCTTCCAATTAAACAAAACCATAATTGGGTAAACTCAATAAACTGCTGCAGCACTTTTGCTGCGGTATATTTTCTGAGCACATACACAACAGTCTAACCAAGCTCTAAATGCACTTCAGTAGTGCTGCAACATATTTGAATTAAGTAATTGTCATTCTTTTCAGCGCAAAAACACCTAATTTCTATGTCAGTTGATTAATTAACTTTCTTTGTGCAATATATTTTGCACTGTATGTGGTAAACAAAATTGTAGGATATTTGTGTACATCTTCTGTTAATCATAGCAGCAGATATTTAATCAATTTATGATCAGATAATGAAGTACCTTAAGACTTGATTTAGATTTTAAGTGTAGTTGAGTAGACATTGGCATTTTAAATAGCAGATGCTGTTGCATCCTCCACAACCATGCATTCAGAACTGACCTTTGATATCAGAATTGTGTTTGAACATTTTGAATTGAAATGCATAATTTTTTAATTAAATTGGGTGCTAAAACAATGCAGCCTGAATATGCAAATACATTACATTATTAGGCTGCTCAATTAAGTCGATGAAATTAAATGGAGATATCGTCATTTAGGCTTTACTCCAGAAATATCCAGCATATACATACCATAATGATCACTAGTGTCTTCTGAGAGGAAGTGGGCTGACCTGCGATTGATTGTGGCACCTAGACCCTGCCTCAAATCAACCCAATATTGACTGAGACTGTCAAAATTTATTAGTTTAAATCCTTGTTTGTTTCCTGGGTGACTGCTCATCTTCTGCTGTAAAAATATGTTTTGGATCAGGGAAGTGCACAATCCAATAGAAAAGGAAGGAAGAGTGCATTTGTTGCACTATAATGTCAAAATGACAAAATGCCCCCTATATTTATTAAATGGAGACATCGAAACTGTCAACAATTTTTCTTTGCTGACAGCATTTATTCCCAAGTTCTTCAGTTTAATAATAAATCTGGGTGTCTGAATTCTCAGGGGTTCTGTATATCCGACTTTATTTTTTCTTACCTTTGTAATATTTTTTGATCTCTGTCATCAGACCTATATTTGGGAAAGAGCTGCATGTTTAAAGCTGAAGTGTGTAATTCTACACCACTAATTTCACCAACGGAATTGCTTTTCATACAGGTTTTCCGCTCAAGCGATTTTAGCTAAAGACAGTCAACCTCCTGTTTCCAATTTAACTGTGAGATCAGTCTGGGTTGAATCATTGTTGCTATGTTGGGCTGTCAAGTTGCTCAATCAAACAGTAATGTTTTAAGTGAGCACCAGTGTTTACATAATGAAAGGGAATCAACCTACTATTCTTAAAGTTGACAAATTCAGATGGTTTAGGAGAAAGCATTTTAACATAAAAAATCACCACCTTTAAATATATAACATATTTGTGCAATGATATAAGTGATTATCAAGGTTTAATGCAATTGCTCAAAGCCCTGAAATTAAATATTGTAATACAAATGATGATTATACAATTTGATTACAATTATGTTCTTATTGTGGTGTTTTAAATGTGCTATAGGATGCACTAATATTAATATATTTCCAAACAATTACTATGGAAACCATTCGTTATAAAATTAGCTCTAGACTAGCGTTATGGCGGGAGCTATTATACTGTAATGTCTAATGATCCTTTTTTTTTTTTAAATGTATTGTCCATTGCTCAACTGTGCTCACTCTCTGCATTGTAATGTTGTAATGTTGCTCTTTTAGAACAGTTTGGCTGCCATCTATGGTTCTATACAACATACTAAACATGTGCTTTACATTGGAAAATTATTTTTTAAATATTTGAAAAATTTGCAAGATATTTAATGCTATAATTAAATACAAAAGCAGGTTATGATGGTTGATGTCAAAGTGTTTGAGTGACCTATTTAAATTAGGATGCAGTGAATCTTTGATGTTGTGTGCTTCAAAGCCTTTGATTGTGTGGCCCCTTTAAACCAGTCCTAAAGAAAAAGGGATTGATTTTTTTTTAAGTGCTTTGTAACTTAAACACAGTGAAAGTGTGCTATTCTTTTTGTACCTAACAATGATTACTGTTTCATTCACTCTCAAATAGCCATGCATACATCAGATAAGTTATTTGTTGTGATGGGAACTTGGTGGTGTGTCACCCAGTCAGAGAATAGTGATAAATCTACGTAAAAATAAAGATTTTCTGAATTATTTTTTAAATCAGTAGCACAGCTTGACCTAACACTAATTTCCTGAAACAAATTGTCCTTTATTGGTGAAGAATCAAGTTAGCTCTTTAGTCATTAAAGAAAACTACAAGCTAAATCAGGAAAAGGTTCATTCAATATGTGCCCTGTATGAATTCCTTGTGAAGTGTGGGTCTGATTTGAACTCTAAAGAGAACTGAGATTTTTCGAATCTTTTGAAAAAGAATATGAAAGTTTGAATTGATGCAAGGGCAAACATCCACAAATATTCATCATACAATTCACCTTCAGTGGTGTTTTATGTGGCTCTAGGTCAGACTGGAAACATTTGTAACTTTCTTTTCACTGCTTAACAGTCTGAGTGCTTGTTAGAGATTGAATATTAAAGTATTAGATTCTGTTAAAGGGATAGTTAAGCCAAAAATAAAAACTTGGTCATCATTTATTCACTATTCACTCACCCTCATGTCATTCAAACCTGAATACTTTACTTTCTTCTGTGAAGCACAAAAGGAGAAGTGTAGCAGAATGCTGATGCTGCAAAAAAAAATTATATAAAAAAAAAATTATAACTCAATGAAAGTGAATGGTGACCAGGGTCTGTCAGAACTGTTATGATATTTTGGATGTTACTTTTTTGCATTTTTAAAGCTTTGTCAGCCTCTGATGAATATTCACTTTCATTGTATGTAAGAGCAGCATCAACATCCTTCATGACATCTCAGTTTGGGTTCCACAGTAGAAAGCAAATCATATAGTTTTCAAATGTCATAAATGAGTAAATACAGGTAATTGCATAATTTTCATTTAGGTGAACTATCACTTATAATATGATGGTTAGATAGAATGATTATTATCTCTTAATTACCAGACAGCAGCTAAAATAACATTATATTTTTAAAGTCTTATTGTAGAGTAAGGAGCTGCTTAAGATTGAAAATGAGATCAAATAAAAGAAGATTGTTAATAAGTAATATTTTTTGGTGAAAATGATCACACAGGAAGTTATTTCTGAAAGTTACAGTACCCTAGGATCGGCAACAGTATGCCGACACAACAATTACTTTCCCTTGTGACACGACTGTTAGCGCGTTGCATTACTTGCATGGGAGACCATAGTTCAATCCATATCAAATGAGGAAGTTATCACGTTTGTTTAAACAATCACAAGCATGAAAAGGAGGTTGCCTTTTTATCCCTAACATTACATTTTGTCTCCACTAAAGATTAGGGTTAGATTTGGGATTTGGTTAGGGGGAAGATAAAATAAAATATACATTTATCTTCACTGCTTTACACCATGTTCAGCTGAAAGTTAAATTAAATTATTTTTACAACTGGATTCTGATGACCTCTCCTGGATATAAATGGATGTCACACTTGTTTATATGCTCTGAAACACTTACCGCTTTAGCCTATGGAGGCAGTGTTTTCAAATTCAGTCAACGTTTACCGATTTCAGCGAAAGAAAAATTGGCACACACTTGCCAAATTTTATGCGAGAACAGGCTCAGCCACTGAGATATGACTTTATATTCCATAAATATTATTTGCTTTAGAACTCCATCACTTTATATGAAAATATATTTAAACTACAGAAGCTCTGAATTCTAAGTTATGAGATTTCACCCTGTGTGACTTTAGACAGAGAATAAATCAAATGACCCAGCAATATTATTGTACTCACCAGGACATAATCATCTCCATAAATATAGACAGTTCACTATAGGTGAGCTACAGCTGGGAAGAGGCAGTCCGAATGACTGGGCACTATATATTATATGGTACACCACCCAGAATGCATTCATGTAGCTGTAGACCAGACAGAATGGAAAATATAGTTAATAGTATGTGACTCTCTAAGCATTAGTGTAGTGGTTCCCAAATAATTTTGCTTCAGGACCCAGATTTTATATTGGACAACAAGTGGCAACCAAACACAGGACCAAAACTCTTAATCATTTAAAAGTAAACAAAAATCAGAAATTTCAATTATTTCAAATTACCATTAACTGCTTAGGCACAACAATATGCACAAATTATTAACATGGCAAAGGTGGGAATTGCAAATTGACAACTTTGTAGATGCATAAACAACAGCAGAAGTGTGATTTAACAGCCTAACACATGGAACAAGCATTGTGCTAAATGTTCTATTAGCCAGTTACAGTTGCATTTGTTTAAATTAATGCACAGCCTTTGTTGTCACAAACGAAAGATATGGGAAGCATTTCTCCTCTCTTTTAAAAGTTGATGAGCCTAATCTTTTTCTACCCTGCTATGCATGATTATATCCCTTTAACATTTCTTAGTTAGTTTAGTAGTACAAATACTGTGAATCAGGCCCAGATATGATTTGCTCCTTTTCTGACCCGTGTTAATTAAATCCCCACCATTAGTGACATTTAGCAGGAAACCATCTTGTTTGTTGAGCAAAACAAATGTTCCCTTTAGTTTTTCTTATAGTTACTATGAAAGGGGCATGGTGAGTGGATTTTTTATTTGCATTTTGTACTGTTTTTCTCTGATGTCCAATCAAAACAGACCTGCGACCCATATTTTGTTGCAACCCACCAGTTTAGAACCTCTACATTGGAATGCAGATTTTGAGCTGTATTTCCTTCTCTCTCTCTCTCTCTCTCTCTCTCTCTCTCTCTCTCTCTCTCTGTTTTTTCGCACAGTATATATTTTCACATGCTGGGATTCTTTGCTTGAGGGAGCAACTGGCATATACTGATTGAGAGACATAATGCAATCAGACAGAAATGTGGTATACAAACATACACACACACGTTGGGTTTCCATGTTTTATGGGGACTTTCCATAGACATAATGGTTTTTATACTGTACAAACTTTATATTCTACACCCTAAACCTAACACTCACAGAAAACTTTCTGCATTTTTACATTTTCAAAAAACAATTTAGTATGATTTATAAGCTGTTTTCCTCATGAGGACCAACAAATTGTCCCCACAAAGTCAACAATTTCGGGTTTTACTATCCTTATGGGGACATTTGGGCTCCACAAAGTGATAAATACACACACACACACACACATATATATATATATATATATATATATATATATATATATATATATATATATATATATATAGATAGATAGATAGATAGATAGATAGATAGATAGATAGATAGATATACACTGGCGACCAAAAGTTTGGTATAATGTACAGATTTTGCTCTTATGGAAATAAATTGGTACTTTAATTCACCAAAGTGACATTCAACTGATCATAATGTATATTCTGCAACTTAATAACATGAAAAAGTACTAATATAATATGATTGTTTTTTTTCTTACTTCAAAGTGTTATCAAAAATCCTCAACGTGCAGCAATGACATCTTTTCAGATCCTTACTATTCTAGCTGTCATTTTGTCCAGATACTCGGGTGACATTTCACCCCATGCATCCTGTAGCACTTGCCATAGGTGTGGCTGTCTTTTCAGGCACTTCTCATGCACCTTACAGTCTAGCTGATCCCACAAAAGCTCAATGGGGTTAAGATCCATAACAATCATTTTCCAATTATCTGTTGTCCAGTGTCTGTGTTTCGTTGCCCACTCTAACCTTTTCTTTTTGTTTTTCTGTTCCAAGTGGGTTTTTCTTTTCAAATCTTCCCATAAGGCCTGCACCCCTGAGTCTTATCTTTACTTTTGTACATGAAACTGGTGTTGAGTGGGTAGAATTCAATGAAGCTGTCAGCTGAGGACATCAGACTAAGATGACTGGCTCATTTAATGTGGAAACACAAAGAGAGCTAAAATCATAATGAACTGATTCCAGCTCCGAATAGGAGTGAAATCAGTGTGAATCAGTGTATTACTCCTGACCCATTGTTTGTAATAGACTTGTTTGTGTGTTGCACTAGTGTGTGAGTGAGATAAGACACTGAGATGAAGCTGTGTGTTTGGTTGGTGTGAGGCTCTAATTATTCTCCTGAGAGTTGCTCTGCTAACCAGGAGCAGAGCTAGGAGTGGACAGCTCCTAATTAAATCTCATGTCAGGGATCTGGAGCTCAACTGAACTTTCAATTCACTGTTGTCACTGATTCCCAAAGGACAAAGCATCCTATTGCACAATGTCAATTTGTCAGTCTACTGTAGATGACACCAAAAACATGCACTGTAAACAATTGCAGGATTTTACTAGATTTAACCATTATTATCAGTAATTTCTAACAATAAAATACTGTATTGAGAATGATGAATAATGTGAATATGAGAATTATTTTTTTTTTATTACAACAAAGTCACATATGCAGATAAAGGCAAGATAAACACAATATCAACTATATACAGTATACACATAGTATTCATTCAGCAAACCTTTTTATCCTAATAAACCTTCAGATGAGGAACACAACATGTGGTATTCATCATAGGAAGACAGAATTGCTAAACAAAGTGAATAATAATAATAATAATAATAATAATAAATAGGCTAACAAAAAGCATGAGCTACAGAGACACTGTACCACAACATAAAGAAAAGGGGCTATTTTGTTTTTTTTTAAAGAGTTATTGCATTAGCAATCACAAAATAGGTGCTCACAGAAGAGTCTTTAAATTATGTTTACATTTAAATGTCTTTTGTACTCCAGCAAAACAAATTTACCACTAAAATGGCACTGTTACATCTTAGATTGAGAAAAAATGTCAATGTGTCACATACAGTATGCAATAAAAGTAATAATCCCCATTTTTATTAAATGTATCAGTGATATGATGACATTTTTAAATCTAATTTAAACGGAAAACATTTGCCTTGTTTGTATGCTGATCAGTGATAACTTCAAGTGATAGTTCACCCAAATTGGAAAATTCTCTAATAATTTACTTACCCTCATGCCATCCCAGATGTGTATGACTGTCCTTATTCTGCTGAACACAAACAAAGATTTTTTGAAAAATATCTCAGCTCTGAAGGACCATTCAATGCAAGTGAATGGTGATCAGACCTTCATAGCTCAAAAATCAGATAAATGACTCCAGTGGTAAAAACTAAATCTTCAAAAGCGATATGGTGTGGGTGAGAAACAGAATAATATTTCAGTCCCTTTTTTCACTCTAAATCACAATATTAACCATCAGTTTCAGATGTAAAATTGAAAATAAACACCATACCTGACTTTCAGATGTGAAAGTGGAAGTAGAGATTTAGAGTAAAAAAGGACTTACAGTACATTTTGATCTGTTTCTCCCCCCACACCTATTATATCACTTCTGAATATATGGATTTAAACACTCCTGTCACCTCATTGTATGGACCTACAGAGCTTATATATTAATCTAAAAATATGTGTGTTCTGCTGAAGAAAGAATGTCATACACATCTGGGATGGCATGAGGGTGAGTAAATTATGAGATAATTTTTAATTTTTTGGGGTAAATAATCCCTTTAAAGTATTTTATTACACCCCAAGCCATGTACAGAAAAAATAAAAAGATCCTCAAGGCATTTTTTAGGGTTCCTCTGATGCAACACTGCTGGAATCTCTAAGCAATTTTTCATTTCTCTGAGAAACTTACTCTTAGTTCCTACATGTAGTCTAAAGAACTCTTAAGGACTGAAATTGTTCTTTCAGTAACCCCATCATAAGAAAAAAGCTTAGAGGCTCTTTGAGTATATGATGCTACTTTTAAGTTTGCCTGGAGGATCTCCATAGAGTTCCACTAGGGTCATCTAAGGAACCGAAAATGGTTCCTTGAGTACCTTTTTTTTTTTTTACAATGTAGCATTCACAAGCATCTGCAAATCTCCCTTCCCACTCCACCCAGACTATTTATAGAAACATGCAGCATAATTGGGTTATTCAGAAAATCCCACAAATTGGTGTCAGAACTACATATTCATGTTCATTATTTAGCTGCTTGGCCTGCCCTAGTGAATTATAGTGACAATTTTGGTATAGTGCATTTCCGCTCAAATGTGGCTCCAAACTCATTATGCTTATAAAGGAATTCATATTAACTGAAAACCACCGGAAAGAGAGATTGTTTTAGAAGTCGGGACTAATTAAAATTATCTGAGGACTGACAGTGAATGTAAACAGACTGAACTGTTTCAAGTTTCAAGTTTTATTTTTCAAATACATAACCATAAACAGTATGACATGTAGAGAAATTCTTAATACAACTTTTCTCCCCACATTTTACGATAAAGAGAAGAGTCCATTATTAGGATGGCTGAGGTCTTTCATGATTTTCCTGAATTTGGTCTAGCATCGTTTGCTGTAGATGGACTGCAGGTCAAGGAGTTTGATGTGGGTGATGCACTCAGCTGATCGCACCACTCTTTGTAGTGCCAGTCTATCCTGTTTTGTGCAGTTTCCAAACCAGGCTGTGATGTTTCGTGTCAGGGTGCTATTAATGCTGCAGGTGTAAAAGTTTTTTTAGCACCAATAAGGGCAGTTTAAAGTCCTTGAAGTGCCTGAGGTGGTAAAGTCGCTGTTGTGCCTTCTTCACTACGGTGTTAATGTGACAGGACACATTTTGGACACTGTTTGATGGTGATGTAAACCGAGGACAAACTCATGCTCTAGCTTGATTTCAAAGATTTACTTGAAGACTTTGCTTTCATGAAGAGCAGGTAGAGGGCATGTTGAGTGACATTTAATTCATTTTAGATGCCTGCTTGGCTGTTCTTGGTGTTGTATCGTGACTGTACAGTAAATTTAGCCTAACTGTCATGGGCTATTTTTGTACTCCTATTGTAGCCTATATGAAATGCATTTAGAGTATGTTCTTCTGATTGAAAAAACATGTTTGTGTGGACTGTTATGTTTTCTCAACACTTTTGTCAGTGTGTGTATGGTGTACTTGCTGAAAATGATAGACACTGGGAGTGATTTTAAGAAGAGTTTGTTTATGAAAGTTAATTAGTTTCAGCTGATGTTGCTTAATCATTTACTGAAAACTGAACAGTTTACATTGTCCAAAACGTCTCAGGTTACATGTGTAACCCTTGTTCCCTTAAAAACGCGGAACGAGATGCTGCACTTTGCTAAGCGCTTTGGGAACGACCCTAGTCGTGACCGAGCTGTGAATATGTGTGTAACACGTCAATGAACATTGACTGGAATTTATAGCCTCGGCTGATGTGATCACTAGACGCACCTGAGGCCAGACTATAAATGGATACATCACCAGGTGTCGTCAGATACTTCTTTTTGAAGAGCAGTCCTGGGACGTCCCAGTGCGGCAAAGAAGCGCAGCATCTCGTTACGCTTTTTTCAGGGAACAAGGGTTACACATGTAACCCGAGACGTTCCCTTTACAAAAAGCTTCACTTATAATTCTGCGCTTTGCTAAGCGCTTTGGGAATGCAATACCCACGCCTCCGCACTGGGGCTGTCCGGACCCCTACGGTTGTGCAGTGTGCTCACAAGAACGCAAGAGGTCTCGGACACGAGCTTGAGATGTCGACTCAAGGGCATAAGAGCTGGAGTAACAAACATCTAAACCATAAAATTTGATGAATGTGTGCGGAAAGGACCAGCCTGCTGCATCACAAACTTGTTCAGGCATGAGCGGAGATGTCGACTCAAGGGCATAAGAGCCCGGAGTAGCAAAGCATCTAACCCATAAAGTTCGATGAATGTGTGCAAAGAGAACCCTATTGCAACACAAACTTGTCATGAAAACTGATGAATGTGTGCAGAGAGGACCAGCCCGCCACATCACAAACTTGTCCTGGCATGAGCTTGAGATGTCGACTCAAGGGCATAAGAGCCCGGAGTGGCAGAACATCCAAATTATTAAAGTCTAATGAATGTGTGCGTAGAGGACAACCTGCCGCATCACAAACTTGCTGCAGAGGGAGACCTCTAGCCAAGGCTTTAGAGGAGGAGAGCCCTCTGGTAGAGAGCAATAATGTCCCTCACCCAAAGTGACATAGTCTGCCAGGAGGTGACCGCCCCCGGTCACGGCTCCCAAGTGAAGAATTGCTGCCCTGACTTTACACCACTAGCAAATGCGGTGGACATAAGTCTGAAGGGTACAGACTAGACAAAGTCTGAGAAGTCTTAGCTGCTTCGGCATTACAAACGGCAGGGAACAGAAGGCTTAGAAAACAACCGGCCAAGGGTCGCACCTAGGGCAGGCAGTTAGGGTGAGGGTGCAAAGAATGCTTTTGGTCAAAGCTGGGGCAAACTCTAAACAGGCCGGCAAGTCTCCTTATAGACGAAATTGCCATAAGAAAAACCATCTTGAGAGTCAGAAGTCTACCAAATGCTGACTCTAGAGGTCTAAAAGGGGGTCTTACCCTATGAAGAGGTCCTAGCAAGGATGCATCTTAGGGGGCACCCCACCCGCCAAGGCATGGCAAGCCACAGCGGAGGCCACATAGAACCTGGCAGTGGCGAGGCAAGTGCCCGCTGACAGTTCTTTCTGCAGAAAATCCAGAACTGAAGCAAACTGGCAGTTAGCTGGTTCTGTAATATGAACTTTAGTAGAAGGAATCGCATGCAGGCGCATTTGTGCCATGTATGCATCACCACGATCAGCTCCCCCCCGAGAGGGGAGTGTGTGAACTGGGCGACTCGAGGAGAAGTAGAGGAGACATTGCGCTATCAACAGAGGCGAAGAGGTACTCTTCTGCCCTGTAAGAGCTGCCCAGATCAGTTCCAAGTGGAGGGAGCCCTAGCACTTGAAATGGTCCCGGTAACCTCAAGAGCAAGCCCTGTGAACCTCAGTTGGTACCCTTAGGGGCCAGACATGAAAGGTTTTACAATTCAGGCCAGGGATGAGAAGGTCCTCCCTGTTCGGAATCGCCCAAGGCGAGCCGTCGAGGAGAGGTATTAACCCAGAGAAACATATCCTGTTCGGCCAGCGCAGCGCCATTAGTAGGAGGCAAGACCCTTGCTGGTGAACATTGCCAAGACTCCCGGGAGCAGAGAAACCGGGGAAAGAAACGTATAAAGATGCATTCTAGTTCATGTATGTGTCTTAACGTCCAGACCCAAGGGGGGGCTGGGTGATTTCAGGGAGAAGTAGAGGAGACATTGCGCTATTCATAGAGGCGAAGAGGTCCTCTTCTGCCCTAAGATCTTACCCAAACTTGTTCCAAGTGGAAAAAAGCCTGAGCATTTAAGAAGGTCTCGATAACCTCAGGAGAAAGCCCTGTGTCCCTCAGTTGGTACCCTTAGGGGCCAAACATGAAAGATTCCACAATTCGGGGCAGGGATAAAATGTTGCCCTGTGCCTGAGATAGAAGATCCTTCCTGTTCGGAATCGCCCAAGGCGAGCCGTCGAGGGAAGAAATTAGCTCTGAGAACCAAACCCCGTTCGGCCAATGCGGTGCTATCAGTTCTTTATTCCCCCATTGGTATTTTCTGTCTGGACAGTAAGTCTGCTCCCACATACGGGCATCCAGGGATATAACTGTCCTGAGTGACAGGAGCTTGCCCTGGGCCCTAAGGAGAATCCGACATGTCAGAAGTACAGCTGACAAGAACGTGGATCTCCCTGATGATTTATGTAAGAGGCTATGGCTGTATTGTCCACCCGAACCAAGACATGGCAGCCTCAGGAGGAGGTATTTCAGGGCCAGAAATACAGCCATCAACCCGAGACAGTGACTGTGACAACCGAGCTGACGATCCTCCTATCCTCTTAAGCTGGATGACCACTTAAGGCCGCTACCCCGCCCATCAGGGAGGCGTCTGTCGTTAGCAACCTGCGACAACAAGACACACCTAGTGTGGGACTCAAGGCAGAAAACCGGGGTATGAACCACACAGAAAAGAAACGAAGCCTGAGGCGCGTAACCCTTATTAGCCTAGGGGTTTTGGCCCTTGGAAGAAAACCCCTGGCTTTGAGCCACAACAACAACGGTCTCATGAGCAGAAGGTCCAGAGGGATCACTGAGGACGCGGTCGCTCTGAGACCTGGAAATCGTTGATACTGATAACAGTGCAACCTTGGCCTAGCCTGACTTTGCTCAGGGTGATCTGAATGGACTCAATCCTAGCGGGAGACAGTTGTGCCCGCATTGTGATTGAACTCCATACGATGCCCCGATAGACAGTGTTCTGGGTGGGAGAGAGGACGCTTTTCTTGGTGTTGAGCCTCAACCCAAGAGAAACAGATGAGCTAAGACGATGTCCCTGTGCTGAACTGCCAGTTCCTGGAACTGCGCTTGGATCAGCCAGTCTTCTACATAATTCAGAATGCAGATGCCCCGGAGTCACAAGGAGCCAGCGCTACATCATGCATTGTGAATGTGCGGGTAAAAAGGGCTAGGCCAAATGAAAGAACCTGACACTAGAAGACTTCGCCCCTGGAAGCGAACCTCAGGAACTTTCCATGTTGTGGCAGAACTTCTAAATGAAGTATAGAAGTGCGTCATAAGATCGATGGTGACCAGCCAAACGAGTTGTAGGGCTTGAGACACGACCGTCTTGATAGGCATCATCTAGGACTTGAACACCCATGGGCAGTTCAAGCTTTAAGATCTAAGCCAGACGCCACCCCTCACCCTCCATGGGAAACGGGAAGTATTTAGTGTAATAACCTAACTCTCTCTCTGGAAGGGGAACACAAACCATGGCCCCTTTAACCAGGAGATTTGAGTTTTTTTTTGTTTTTTTTGCTATTCATAGCAGACATAAAAAGAAATCCGGTTTACGGTAGTGAGACCACGCCATTGAAACACGGAAAGGCGGTGAGTGAATTAAATCCTGACGCCCTTTTAAGACCCACAGCAAAGAAAGATATCTGGCAGAAGTTTCCACGCTGTCAGGATCTCTGAGACGGGTATTAGATTTTAACACTTCCTGTTGAGGGGTTATCGAGTGTTTCGTGTCCTGAATAAAATGCAGGAACAGCGAAAACACCCAATTTTGACGGGAGCCTCTGCCACCCGAAACACCAAGAGGTGGTGGGAATGGAGGGACTTCGAGGGGGTACCGGGAGGGGTGAAGTGAAACACACACGAGGGTAATGACTATAGGGGTTCCTCCATGAGCGAGAAAGCTCTTATCCTCTTCAGAGGATAAAAATCTATCCCTTAATTTGGAGGGTTTGGGGGTCTCTCTTTCGCGTGGCCAGTCCAACTGGAGTCTGGCAACCGCACGAGAAATAACATCGAGCAATTCCTCTGTAGATTTATCACGGACGGAAATCTCGGAGGCGGGAATCGAATCGCGATCCTCCTCATGAACCGAAGAAGTGTCGGAACGCGCTCCGAGATCATGTGAAGGACCAGCTGGGTTTGGGGAGAGAGCGAGAGAAAGGGAAAAACCCGTCTCTTGCTTCTCAGCCAAATCCATTCAAGAGCCCCACGAACTAACCGCGGGTGCTGACTCCCGGAAGCAAGCGAGGCGAGTGCGAAGCACTTTGCCTGAAAGCAAATCGCAGTGCTCGCACCCGCCCTGCTGCAACGCTAGAGCAGCGTGCTCTTCCCCAAACAAAAAGAGCAAAACTGATGCATGTCCTCTTCAGCTATAGAGCGAAAACAGCGGAACACGCATCGTTTGCGGCTTTCAGTCATTCTCTCTTTCTTTCTTTTTTTTTTTTTCAAAAATATATATATCTTCTAGACAGAAGGGAAAGGAGAAAAGGTTCACTGCACACTGTTTGACAAATTCTTACTCCTAGCAGAGGAAAGAAAATTTTGACAGAATCTCTCTGAAAAAAGAGGATCTGACGACACCTGGTGACGTATCCATTTATAGCCTGGCCTCAGGTGCGTCTAATGATCACATCAGCCGAGGCTATAAATTCCAGTCAATGTTCATTGACGTGTTACACACATATTCACAGCTCGGTCACGACTAGGGTCGTTCCCAAAGCGCTTAGCAAAGCGCAGCATCATAAGTGAAGCTTTTGTAAAGGGAACATACTATTCTTTAAAGGGGTCAAAATGGAAAATATAATTTTTCTTGATATTTAGACATATAGGTAACTTTACTATGAAACATACTGTAAATTTCAGAACTCAAAATATCCAACCCAGTCTAAAAGGAGCATTTATAGTTCCCACCTTTCTGAAACATCTCATTTTGAAAACTGTGTGTTCACGACGTCACAAGACATTGCTCAGTTGTATTTACATACCCCACGACATACGTCATCACACCCTTAGCCCTGCGCACTTATGTTAATTTCGTATTGTAAACCGATGGAGAGAGACAGGCCTAGTATGACCAACTATTACTGAAAACCAAAGGGGACCCATCTGGTCTATTTAGATTTTTTATTTATTATTTTTTTTTGCATATAATATGCATTAGACAGACGTCTTTGACCGTTGTCATGTTTATTGCAGCGCTTTTAATTCAATTATTAAATAATTAATTATTAATTAATTAATATTGCCCCATTTCATATAGCTGCTCTGTATTTTTAATTGCTGGTGTATGTAAACAAGCAGAATCTGGACGTTTTTGACGTTTAGATGCATTACTGGCGATCTGCACCTTAGTGCACCTATGTGTGTGCGTTATGTTTACACCATGCTGTGTATGTGCGGCTATCAGTGTGGAGTCATAACATGATTCAAGCTTTGCAAATGAACTGTTCAAGAAAGGGGCAGTTAAGAACACTTGGACTTGACAGCAAAAATGTTTCATTCATAAATATTTCATATGTCATGTCTGTTTGATAGTTTATGTTGCTGCTTGAGTGAGCAGAACTATATTCAGATGATATATGCGTTATGTTAAAACCCTGAAATGTAGTTTTATAATGTTGTGGAGAGGTTGCTTATTCTCTCCCGGTTGAGTTTCAAATATGGCTGTATTCGAGGGCTGCATGATGTTAGCCAATCAGAACAGTGGGTGTTTACATTGGTGTTTAAAGGAGCCTCTGAGGCCAAAACCAAGAGACAGAGGGCCAGAGACAGGATGGAAAATGATCCTTCATTACTAAACTATGACAGTTTTAGGGCAAAAAACGTTACTGAGACTATCAGAGGACCACAGTGAAGAAAATATACCAGATATTAAAATATATAATATTTAATATAGTTATTTAAAAAAATACCATTTCATGACCTGTTTAAATATAGAGAAAAAAATGTAAAAGTGAAACAGTAGACATTATACATGAAAACCATTTAAAAAAGTAGTAGATCTTTGTTAAACTGTTGTCACATTACATGGTTATTTGACTTTGTTTTATTTTAGTTTTGTGTAAAAATATCTTACATTTTGGCTGTCAGATCAAATAAATTGGAAAAAAAAAAAAAAAAAAAAAAATGCTAAGAAAAACTGCATGTTTAAGGTCTAGGGTCAGAAAGAGCATGGAAAATTGTTAGGTTAAAAAATTCTGGTTGTTTTTGGTGCTAGAATCCTTGACAAAAGTAAAGACAAATTAAATGCTATATACATAGACCTTCAGAATATGACCCCTTTTTAGGTAGCCTAATGATTAATATAAATACACGCATTGTGACTATGGTGGAGACGAAGAGGCATGATTTGATTTTTGTTCATCTGTAAATCAACATTGCGACTCACTTTTACAATGTATAAAATATGAGCCCTTGGAGAAAGCTTTCCGATTTGCACAGCTGTCATGAAGGTGCTTTTTCTTTCTCTTCACAGGCGTCACTAACAGGAGAAGAGGACTGATTTGTTGAGCTCGCTCTCTCTGTAGGGAGCGCAAGAGGATGCTGAATAAGCTTTAAACCTGAATAAGAGAGTCTATGTGGAAATTTGAAACCAAGCAATTGAACAGTTACAGTTCACACTGGCTATTCAAATGAGTAAAGATCATTGTGTGTATTTAATAATTGGTGATTACTGCAAGCAGAATTTTATAGGAACATGGCAATTACTAACATATGCTATAGTGTGAGGGCTGCTCTCGGAGGACAAGTAAGTTCTAACTCAACAGGAAAATCTGTGGGCTGTTCAAATCCTGCTTCCATTGATTTCCCAAGGTAGTTCCAAATCAGGGTTGATTCAAGAGTATGAACACATGTTGATGGCTTACGAAACTGAATTATTACAGGAGTAAATGTTAAATCTTTTGAATGGATTCAGGAATGGTACACCAAAAAAAATCAACACCTGGCATTTGTGTGGCCAGATGGTGCTGTTTGTTCTGTGAAGCACAAGGAAAACAATAAAAACTGGAGCATATATATATATATATATATATATATATATATATATATATATATATATATATATATATATACATACACACACACACACACACACACACACACACACACACTATACACACACATTTATATCCACACGTTTGTGTGCCATAACAGCCCGTTTTAATTTGCAATATATTAACTATGCATAAATGTCATGTATAAAAAAGCAAATTGTGAACATATCGGATGGTCAGATAGTTTCTTCACATCTGAATGAACATTTCTTCACTGAATTATATGCAACATTGTGAACTAAATTTAATGCCAATTAAAAACGTCAATGACGTGATCAAAACGTGTGATCATAATCAAAAACGTGGCATGAGAGAGCAGAGATTATTGGCCAACTTTGAGCACTCATACCAATTAATGCCACAGGAGACAAGAGCAAATTATCTTACATAATGTGTATATTTACCTAATAATGTATCTGTGTATTTCATATATTTTATTCATGAAATCAGGACATGCAGACATGCAGGCTTTCAGATCTGGACAAAGAGATTGCATGTAAGTTGATGCACGCCATATACATGAGTTCCCTAATCTGTTTCACAACTGGTAAAACAAGGATATCGATATTGAATACTGTATTCAAGACCTTATGAACATAAATGAAGCAAGGACACATGAGTCTTAGGAAGAGCAATAATAAACACATGCAGCATATGAGGTTCAATGGATCAGTCTCTCAGAGCTCAGACAGTCATGTCATCCCATGTCAGCAACATAATAAATTCCTAGTCATTGCAGATACAAGATGCAGTTTCATTTATGTAATTTGTTGGTTTAAATTAAACTGTGCAAGCTCTTCAGCCTTTATGATGCCATTTAAATAGAATAAAAACAACTTTAAACATATTTTAAATTAACCATAAATTAATTCATATTTCCAGATGTAGAATGTAATAGTTATTTGCATACTATTTTAGCACATCCTGTATTACAATCATGTAGATTACTGTCTCACTTAGTTAGCAAAAATTTGGTTTGTAAAGCATTTCACAAAGCACATGTAAGCGGCAACGAGTTTCGCCACTGAATCTGTTTTGCCTGCACATAGTTTGCTGAACTAAGCAATATGAATGAAGAAAGAGCTCTGGAATCCTATCCATCAATACAGTAATCTTTTGTAATATATTATCTTATGAAGCAACAAAAAATAATGGACCCAACTACTCACCCTTGTTTGAAAAATGACATCTGTTACAGGTATAAAAATGACACTTTCTATTCAGCAAATCTGACTGAATACAGACAATTTAAGTAGCCACATTTTGGTGTTTGGGTTCAACTCCATGTAGATTTATCTCATGATAACCATTTTATGGCTATTATTTAGGGGAATACTCATTGTAACCTAATAACTTTTCATCTAGAGCCAGAGCTCAGCGTAAACCAACCTGGGGTGTGTTTCTCATTCAACTATGTAAAAGTTTATTTTTAATCACCATAGTGCTATGCATTGTTGGATAAATTAACTAGTTATAAATTACTGTTTCCCGAAACTTGTAACTATGTCGCACATTGTTAAAAACACATTAGTTGAACAACATAGAGCTGTCATTAATGACATAACTCAGGGGTGGAGTAATAATTTCTGTGAATATTGAATTCAAAAGACGAATTTACACTTATGCCAGAAAGATGTTTAATGTGAGAAAGCTGCTGAAGACACGAAAGCTGCATGCACTGTGTAATGCGATAGATAAATACGCAGCAAAAGGGGTATTTCCCAATAAATCAAACATGTACACTCTTCAAAAACATATAAATGGCATTTATGTGTTCACATAAACACATAAAAGTTGTGTTCTCTGACAGAAACCGTGAGTAATAAAAACAATTTCTCTTAACAGTCTTTGATCCCAATCCCGAGGATCCAACATGACAGTATGTTGATCACACGCATTTATCCGAGCTCACATTGCATTCTGCAATTTATATCTTAAAACAGAATCATTACGTTCTGAAATTGGACAAAGTTACTTTTAACAATTCTTTGATTAAATGACAGCTCACAACAAAGAAAATATTTGGAAATCAAGACAACTCAGACTTGAGTCTGTTAGTCATCTTGCAAGCGTGCCACCTGAGGGCAAAGAAGCCAGCACAAATACCAACAAAAAGCAAGAGGGCAGCATTATGAGTGCAATCACGAACATGGGAGAATAATTTTCAGTCCAATTCATTGGGATCCTATCAGCCATACAGGAAGCAAGAAGCTCTCCGCTTACAGGACCGCCGCGATCTAACTCCACCAGAATACTCATCATGCGATTCCTGAATTCAAGGGATAAAGACAAAGTGTTGCAAGCCGCACGGGCCAAAGGCAAAATAATGTACAATGAGCATGAAGTTACATTTTTTCATGACATCGCCACAAAAGCATATCTCAAGAAACGAAAATACAATGAAGTGACACAGCAGCTTAATGCCCTGAACATCCAATATGGAATGATCTTTCCAGCTAAGCTGCGGATCACTCGTGCAGGCCGAAACCACATATCTGATAGCCCAGCAGAGGTGGAAACTTTCATCTGAAACACAGAAACTACAAGCTGTTAATCCTTCACCTAAGCGATACAGGAGAAATTAACTGTCAGATACAAGAACAGAACTTGAGTCATGGACTGATAAGGTATTTAGAGTCTCTTAGACTGATTGAATATAAAAATTGTCTCTTTTGAAGTGAGCTCTTTGAACTCACCGTTAATTATTTGTTATTTCTTCCATACAGTTGTTGTTAATAATAGTTTATATGTTTATCTGTTTGTTGTTGGGAGTATAGGAGACATTAACAGTAGGCTCAGTGGGACAAAGTGTTGAATATTCAGATTTTGGGGAAGGGCGGGTAAAGTGCTGGTGAATTCAGGGTGCCAGTGCTAAGAGAAGCATCCAATGTATCCTTTACTATTTTTCAATTATGGGGCAAACTGCACTTCATTGCAAACAGACTAAGAGACAGAGTATTAATCTTTAAAAGTTCTGAATCTATGCAGTAATGCTCTAATGAACTCCAGTTTGGAGATAAAGATAACATTGTGGAAAGTGAGCAGTTTTTGGGGAAAATTATCTAAAATTAAGAAAGTAATGACCAGAATGAAACAATTTAATCCTTCGATTGATTTTTTTTTTTTTTTTTTTTTTGTAGGAATACCACATATCTAATGATATGACACCAATATGAAAACGTTGCAAAGGCCAAGTTTTTTCAGCTTTATTTTCTCCTAATTCTAGGGGGGTTATGGTCCTAATACTCAAATCGATACCATTCCAAATATCTAAGTTTTTATGGGATAAAGCAGGACAATACTTAATAGTTCAAGGTTCAATTCTTGATGAAACCATGATATTAGCTAATGTATATAGCCCAAATACAGACTGTCCAAGTTTTTTTTGAAAAAGTATTTCTCTTGATATCTTCCCTACCGGGAAAATTACTTATAGCTGGAGATTTTACTTGCACAATCTCTCCTAGCCTTGACTGGTCGACATAGTCATATACAGTCTAGAAAAAAGTTATGGGAATTTGTGTGACCTGTGGAGGAGGCTATACCCTAGTAAAAGAATATACTCTTGCTGTTCTACAGTGACAAAGGGTCATTCTTGCCTCATTAATAATGACCTCTTTCCAAGAGTGTCGAAATGTCAATATGATCTTATTGTCATTTCAGACCACAGGCCAGTTTCCTTAAATTACAAAACATCAAGTTGCATGAATGTTGGTGTCTTCATCCAAAATGGTCACATGATATGGATTTTATAAACATTTATAGGAGTACAGATTTATTTTAAATCACAGACAATTATTTTAAGGAGAATAAAAATTAAACGTCAGATAATTTGTTATTCAAGCTCAAAAACTAATCAACTTAAAATGGAATTAGAAACATTTGAAAAATACATTAAGCTTGCAGAGGAAAAGGCCTATTTAGACACTTCAAATACTATTCATCACAAACTTCTTAAACTTAGGGCTCCATATAACATCCTCTCCATAACAAAAGCCGAAAACAGTTTAAAAAGGTTGAAACAGCTGAAAAAATTAGATGCATAAAAAGCATTAATAGTATTCAAACTCTGAATGGAGAAATAACACCTTATCCTTCAGAGATAAATTACACTTTTGTTTAATTTTATAAAGCCTTACATAAATCCGAATAAGCCAACTTTATTGAGGACCAATCTTGGTTCCTCAATGATCTTCAGCTCCCACATCTGTCAGAAGAAGATAAGTATTCTTTAGATAACATTCTTGAAGAAAGTGAAATCTTGGAAGCTATATCTATTCTTAAGAGTAGAAAATCAGCAGGCCCTGATGGCCTACCAATTGACAAATATAAGCTATTTAAAGTCCTTATTAAAGAAATGTATCCATATTAATTTCAAAACAGTTGTCTACCACCCACATTGAGAAGTGCATTAATTGCCCTAATTTTGAAACCTGACAAATCTCCTATCAAATGTGAGTCATGCAGACCAATCTCCCTACTCAATACAGATGTGAAAATTATTGCCAACATCTTGGCTTCAACACTAGAAAAATGTCTTCATCCCTAATTGGTATAGACCAAAATGGATTTATCAAGAATGCCCAGGGCACTCATAATATCTGGCATGTTTTAAACTTTATGTATGAAAAATGGAAGACATGTGTATTCTATCACTTGATGCAGAAAAAGCATTTGATAGGATAGACTGTCAATATACACTCACCTAAAGGATTATTAGGAACACCATACTAATACTGTGTTTGACCCCCTTTCGCCTTCAGAACTGCCTTAATTCTACGTGGCATTGATTCAACAAGGTGCTGAAAGCATTCTTTAGAAATGTTGGCCCATATTGATAGGATAGCATCTTGCAGTTGATGGAGATTTGTGGGATGCACATCGAGGGCACGAAGCTCCCGTTCCACCACATCCCAAAGATGCTATATTGGGTTGAGATCTGGTGACTGTGGGGGCCATTTTAGTACAGTGAACTCATTGTCATGTTCAAGAAACCAATTTGAAATGATTCGAGCTTTGTGACATGGTGCATTATCCTGCTGGAAGTAGCCATCAGAGGATGGGTACATGGTGGCCATAAAGGGATGGACATGGTCAGAAACAATGCTCAGGTAGGCCGTGGCATTTAAACGATGCCCAATTGGCACTAAGGGGCCTAAAGTGTGCCAAGAAAACATCCCCCACACCATTACACCACCACCACCAGCCTGCACAGTGGTAACAAGGCATGATGGATCCATGTTCTCATTCTCTTTACGCCAAATTCTGACTCTACCATCTGAATGTCTCAACAGAAATCGAGACTCATCAGACCAGGCAACATTTTTCCAGTCTTCAACTGTCCAATTTTGGTGAGCTCTTGCAAATTGTAGCCTCTTTTTCCTATTTGTAGTGGAGATGAGTGGTACCCGGTGGGGTCTTCTGCTGTTGTAGCCCATCTGCCTCAAGGTTGTGCGTGTTGTGGCTTCACAAATGCTTTGCTGCATACCTCGGTTGTAGCGAGTGGTTATTTCAGTCAAAGTTGCTCTTCTATCAGCTTGAATCAGTCGGCCCATTCTCCTCTGACCTCTAGCATCAACAAGGAATTTTCGCCCACAGGACTGCCGCATACTGGATGTTTTTCCCTTTTCACACCATTCTTTTTAAACCCTAGAAATGGTTGTGTATGAAAATCCCAGTAACTGAGCAGATTGTGAAATACTCAGACCGGCCCATCTGGCACCAACAACCATGCCACGCTCAAAATTGCTTAAATCACCTTTCTTTCCCATTCTGACATTCAGTTTGGAGTTCAGGAGATTGTCTTGACCAGGACCACACCCCTAAATGCATTGAAGCAACAGCCATGTGATTGGTTGATTAGATAATTGCATTAATGAGAAATTGAACAGGTGTTCCTAATAATCCTTTAGGTGAGTGTATGTGTAAGGGGGTTAAAGGGAAAAGAGGAGGCGAGAACCGGCTTAACAAAATAATATTTAATTAAATAAAAAAGACACACACAAACACATACAGGGCAGCTGCCCATAATTCTCTCTCTCTCGAACTGTCGTCACTGGCCACCTTTATCCCTCGCGTGCCCCATCTGATTGGGGAATGGGTGTGCATCGTTTTTGTAAATATTTGATTATATCTTTTCATGTGACAACACTGAAGAAATTACACTTTGCTACAATGTAAAGTATTGAGCGTACAGTTTGTATAACAGTGTAAATTGCTGTCCCCTCAAAATAACTCAACACAGCCATTAATGTCTAAACCAGGTCTACTGAAAAGTTATAATAATCAGTACTAGATGTTGAAATCATAAAACTTGTATGAGTTGGTTTATACAAAAACGTATTACTTTTACTTCCATAGAGGAAGAGAAACGAACCCACAAACGTTGATATATTTTTCCTAAGTTTAAAACCCTGACCAAAATCTTAAACCTAAACATGATTTAAATAGAAATGTATTTCTGGGTACCATGGAAGAAAGAAAACATTGGGGTTTGGAATAAGATACGGTCAGCGTATTACAGGTTATTGATATCCATTAGTCATTTGTATTGGATACATAAACATCTTTTGAATAAGGAACAACATTTGTTTACTGACATTTCATTTTATAAAGTGTTAGAAAGGAGGCCAACTAGAATTTGATGCATGAATTGTATCGAAATTCTGTTTGTTTAATGGTTGATCTCTATTGCAAAAAAGGGGTCTTTTTAAAGAAGTAGTTGGTCTCCATAGAAATAAAGAGTCTAAAGTTTCCTTCCGAACAAAATCTTTGGATTTTGTAGTGATTATTATGAGCTGTGTGAAACAGCACTTTGAACTACAGCCAGATATTGGAGAGAGTCACAGGACTGCAGTTTTCCCTAATAGGTAAAGGACAGGTGCAGAGAAATGTTACATCAGCTCATATACTGATGGACAATATTTCAATTTGAGTTGTGCTGTAGGCCTTGTTTGATGTGCATGACAATGAAGAGCAAGCAAAATTAATTTCTCAATTTCCCATGGTCAGATATGGCAAATTCCTTTAATGGAACTGATAATTTTTCACCTGACAACAGAATGTTGTATTTTACAGAAATTGATTTTTTATTATCTTTTTCTGGTTTACATTATTTAAACCCTGTCATGCATGACATCCATTACAGTGGACAGATCTAAAAAAAACCATACACACATTTTTAACTATGCAGTTGGTGATGTTGCATTCAAGCCACTGTGGTTGATTAGCTCTTACTCATAATGTCATGTCACTTTATAAGTCATTGTTTGTGTGTGTTTTATTTTCTTTATTATTTTATTATTTCTATTATTGTTTATTTATGACACTATACAGTTGTAAAATAATTTTAAAAAAATGCAATGGCAGAGCTACCATTTATGGGGTGAATGCACTGTTAATATTGGCACCCCCTAACATTTGTCCCCTTTGAAGGTTTCACCATCTAAGTTCCCCCATTTGAGGTTGAAACACCACTCTCGTTTGTGAGCATTACATACGCTGCATACACCTTTTTGAAACACTGACAAAATGCGAACTATTACTTTTGTTTGAAAGTAAGTATAAAGGTAATGCTTTAGATTACAGCCTTCAATTTACAGCGTAAGTACACCAAATTTACAGCGTAACTTTTTGTAATAATATAATGTACCTATAAATTACTTATAATTTACAATATGCAAAGTTTGAGGAATAAAGGGGTAACAACCTGGAAAATTACAAATAATTTATACTGTAAGTATTTTTTAACTAAGGGGTAACTTTTCTAATATTACGTGGTATGTATGACCTACTATGCTAAACAACAATCTTACATTTGCGAGCAATTTAGCAAGAACATACACTACATTTCCTACTAAACCTACTTAAAGGAATAGTTTGCTAAAAAGCATGTATTTTATTCACACACACACACACACACACACACACACACACACACATATATATATATATATATATATATATATATATATATATATATATATATATTAGTATTGCACAAAAATTGGTGAGGCCCCTTTAAGAAATCCTCATTCTGTGTGGTGAGATTTCTTTCTGGCAAACAGTGCACATGGGTGAGAGAGGAGTAGTTAACGCTCTGAGAGAGAAATGTATGGTGCAGCTACTGTGAGATCTTCAGGTTAAAAAGTGGTAAATATAATCTTTTGGCTTAATTTACATTTTGTATTGTAAAGATGCACTATTTAGTTCATGTGTTAGCTTAAAATAATATGTTTGATATGTTTATTTCTTTTCCATGTGCTTTCATGTATAGGCTTGTTGTTTTGTAACTGGTATCCTAATTTGATTAATTTTTATACTTTATTTTGGATTGTATAGGGAATTAACTGGTATTGTTATTCAGTTTTGTTAAGTGTCAAGAAAGATACACCCGTATTTTGTTTAATGTAATTTATTTTTTATTAGAGCTTTAAACAGCAGTGAGTAAATAAACCCCAAGAAAAAGATTGTGAGTTTTGGTGTATGTTCACATACACATACACACAAAACAGGGATTCCATCAACTAGATCTACAATTAGAGGAACAAAAGGAAGAAGTAGCCAGGAAAGAGGGGGGGGTTAATGAGATACTTTGTTGTCATGACTATATAATTTACAATGAAAAGTTGAAAAGTGTTGTAAATCTGTTTTGAAATAAGTTGTTTGTAAAATAAAGGTTATGACATACAGGATATTATATTTTGTGTATGTATATTTATTTCACCTAACTTAACCTATATATTACCCCTTACCTACAGCCCGCAAATGTTGTACTTACCCGATAACTACATGGAACAAGGGGGTAACAAGCACCACTATAAATTACAGCCCGCAGTTGTTGTACTTACTCTGTAACTATGTGAAACAAGGGGGTAACAAGCACTACTTCAATTTAGAGCCCGCAAATGTTGCACTCACCCTATAACTACATGGAAAAAGGGGATAACAAGTTGGACTTACACAGTAACAACATGGAACATTGGTATATTTACACAGTAACTACAGAAAAATGTTTCGCAGTAGTTCTAATTTTTCTTGCCTTTTTTTCCCTAGTTGCAATAAACATCCGTAAGGTAAGTAGCTGACATTGATAATTCTAAATAAAATCATAGCAGAAACTCATTAACTCATTTCCCTAGATTAAAATTTTTGTTGTTCAGTAATCTCGATCATGTATCCTGTAATAATATAATATGTACCCCGTGGTAAAAAAAAAAAAAAAAGTAAAAATACCTAGGTCTATTTATATATATATATATATATTACAATATAATACCTATGTATTTTTACAAAAGGTACGCAGTGTATGTTCTTGCTAAATTGCTCACAAACGCAAGATTGTTGTTTAGTATATTAGGTCATACATACCACATAATATTAGAATAGTTACCCTTTAGTTATGAAATACTTATAGTATAAATAATTTGTAATTGTCAATGTTGTTACCCCTTTATTCCCCAAACTTCGCATATTGTTCCCTTATACCTACATGTAAGTAATTAATAGGTACATTATTATTATAAAAAGGTACGCTGTAAATTCTGTGTAGTTATGCTGTAAATTGCGTGCTGTATTCTAAAGTGTTATCAATGTGAATATTGAAGGAATAGTTCACCCAAAAATAAAAATTCTATCATTACTTACTCAAACCAATGTCATTCCAAACCTGTATTTGTGTGAGCTAAAAAAAACATTGCAGTACATTTGTTCATATTGTGCAGGAAGCAACATTTGCAGTGCAACCAGTTATTATACCCTGACACCTCACACCATCCTTGTCTTCAAGATTTTTTGCAGTTCAGCGGTTTAGCATGTTCTGCTGAAAAATAAAAATCTGGCTCTTGAGTTGTTTGCACCAAGTTTATACATCCAGCTGTGTGTTGGAACAAACAAAAAGCTTAAACAAAACTTTGATCCCACATCGGGTGATGACTATAAAATCTACATTAATTCTATCCACATTCTCAAAAAAATGCATACATTGCTTTTAATATATCATCAGGCTCCTGTGAAAGTTAGAGCAGACATGCATGTATTACACCTAGTAAAGCTCAGCACAAAATTATTCTGACAGAAGCCTTCACTTTCATCTTAGACATGTTGCTCGCAGCTGGAGACAACAGAAACAGCTTGCCATGTAGCTCTTTAATTCTCTGTTTCACGGTGTGGCAAAGAAATGTCTTAAAATTATGCTCAAATGTCTAATTATTTTAGACAAAGACAATCTAGACTGTGAGGGATTTCTGCTGAGAGAAAAGGCATAGATCATCAAACTTCCAAAAAGTGACATGTTTGAAGGAATTTTTCACCCAAAAATGAAAATTCTTAGATCATTTACTTACCCGCATATCATTCCAATCCAATATTTATTGTTTTCTTCCATGGAACAAAAATAAAATGTTCTGAAGTATATTAATGTGGTTATTTTACACGCAATAAAAGCATATTATGCTAAAAATAAAAACAAATAAAATGTTAACCTAAGAAATGTGCTCCAAGTAGTAACATCTAAATAACTTTAAGAAAATAATATCATTTAACATCTCTAAGGGCGTACTCACACTAGACCTGGTTGCTTTGTACCGTGCCCAAGTACGATTGTCCCCCCTCCTACTCCCCTACTGCTTGCACTCACATTGCACTTAACGTTCCAGGCCTGAGCATGCTTACATCATTACGATGAAATTTTTTTTTTGAAGAATACAGGAAGAAATGTCTTTCATTGTAACGTTTCTTGGTGGCTTATTTTGAGTCGTTTGGGACACAGCCCTCTCACGTCTATTTGTCGACAGCATCATACCTTTGAAATTTATCCTTTCCGTCCAACGATCCATACCATGCCTGAGCATGAACTGAACTGTGCCTGAGCCCACCTTTTCAAGTGAGCCAAGGCATGGTTCAGCGTACCATGCTGGAGCGATCCTACTCTAGTCAAATTAACTGGACTTTGGGGGTCAAACAACTCAGGCATATTACAGATAATTTGATAATGTTCTTTTTTTGCCATAGCTCTCAAAGCTCATTTGCATCAACATATATTCAAACTTGCCTTGTTGTGATTGACCACGTAACAAAAGAGCTGATGGAGCTTGGAATCATTAACATCAAACCCAATGTTAAAAATATGTTTAAATAATAAGGATTTGGCTGTAACGGAATACATGATGTCGTCACTGACCGCCAAAATCTACAGTGCCACTGGACAGGCCACCTCTGCCCTGCATGCCATGGCCCTTCTGCAAGTTCACCAGGCCAAGGCACTCAAAGATCTGCACTTGGGTTGTCCTGACCCCGACATGTTGCAGGAACTGTGCTCTGCGACCGACATCGCCCTCAGGGCCACGACGGTCACAGCGCGGACACTCGGGCAGGCGTTGGCCACCCTTGTGGTCCAGGAGCGTCATCTATGGCTGAACCTGGTCGAGATGCATTATGTAGACAAAGCACGCTTCCTCAATGCCCCCATCTCCCAGTTCGGTCTATTCAGCGACACCGTTGACTCAGCAGTGAAGAAACAGATGGAGGCCATTTCCCACATCATGCCCCGCCGCCATACCAGTGCGGGCCGTGCTCCGTCTGCTCGCTGAGGGCATCCTCCTGCAGCTTCCAAACAACAGGCAGCTCCCACTCAACCTGGGCCCAGCTCTCAGCCCCAGCGTCACCCCTCTGGAAGCACATACCCCCTGCCTCCCGGAGACATTTGCTCCGGAGCTGGTAAGCAGACCAGTCCGTCAAGCGGGGAAGGGCTGACAGGAGAATCTTCAGTAAAAGGTATTTTCTTTGCCGCAACCCTTTCGGTCTGCAGTACCCACATTCTCAATAATAGAGCAATTTCCTCTTCCCTGGGTCACCTGGCCCGCAAATGCCATTCTCACGGCAACCCGGTGCCACACTCCAGCAGTCCAGTTATTTCTCTAGCGTAAAAATAATAAAAAGGCATGTCATGACCCCCTTATTATTAGTTATTGGTGTAACCTACACTCAAAAAAATTTAAATAAAAAATCATTACCATTTCTTAATTTAATTTGCGAATGTTTTACAAGCAATTGGACTTAATTTATTTTATGAATCATTAGTATGTCAGGTGAGCATGTTTAAGGATAGTTACTCTGTCAATTTGATAGCAATTGCTTCTGGAGCTAATCAGCACTCAAATCAAATGTCACTTAAACATGAAAATCCATCCTCAACCTAAGCACAAGCTTCAATCTTCACCACAATGGTAACTCCAAAACTCCAGTCCAACAGACACTCATTTTAAATACCAATATAACAGAACATTAAACATAAAAAAAATATCCTCCTATTCTCATTTTGCTCAAAAGAGCATAAGATAACACTTAATTTCAATATATATATATATATATATATATATATATAATACCTTTATAAATTATAGAAATCTAAAAAGATTAAGCAAAAACATTTTAGCAGTATTCAGATGTAAAGGAAAAACTATAGAACAGGGCTAAAAATTATGTAAATCCTTCTCTCAGTTTCTCTCAATTCCTAAAGAAAATCCAAACTTAACATTTAAAAACATCAACAGTCCACTTTATAAAGTCAAGTGCACTGCGGTGTGCTGCTCAGCCCCTAGAGAGCTCTTGCAGACTGAGATCAGAGCAGGTCAATTATGCTGGTCTCATCGCCACTATATTGGGGATTTACAGTTAACGGTGCTAATTATTTCAAAACAATAAAGGAACACTTAACATAGAGCCTACAAGCACTCACTGCAGGCACATGCGTCATCAAAGGTTCTCAAGAGTGAGTCCTCCTAAATAACAGGACTCTTCTCTTGATGAAAGTCTGACATACCCTCTGTGAAATTGGGCACAACTGTCACTAATCAGTGATGCTGATCACTAATGTTTTATCATTTTGATTTATAAAGAGAGTCAGAATGAAATGCTAACCACAGAAATAATCAGGTAGTTAGCATCAAACAGGGGTCCCTCACAATGGGCAGGATTTAGCAGGTTAAGTGGAAAGGCTGTCACTTCTGAAGCATCAAATACTGAAGCTTAGGTAAGAGACCTATGCATCACTATGTAGATATGCTAATGAGTGTCTTTAGAGTGATGTGGCTATAAAACACTTTGCTTTCAATGAGAAACCTTTAGAGTCACAGACTGATCAGACTGTGAATTCGACAACAGTAGGTCTAAATTTCTGCAGCTGAAATTAGTCTGTGCTAACCATAATTCAAATTCGAAGCTACTGTATTGTTGAATATATGGGCATGTGCGAGTTTTGGTTTCTGAGTGAAATGCACATGGAGTGGCATCAAAGTGAGTTGTATGTTTAGTAGTGCTGTTAGTTATATTTAATTGTAGTTAATCACATAATTTTTCATAGTTAATCGCAAATTATTGCATATTTCGATTACATTTTACTCTATATATACTTATATTCCAGTAAAAATGCATATAGTTCCTTCTTAGTAAAGAAATAAAAAAAAACAAATCTTAAAATATTTCACAAAAAAAGAAGAAAGAAATGCAACAAAATAGCACCAATTCAAAGAACATTAAACCTTTTCCAAAGTTTCAACCCATTCTCACTCCCTAAGCATCCAGTTATGATGCTTGTGAATGCAGTACATTTTTGTGAGGGTTAGGTTTAGGGATAGGGTTAGGGGATAGAATCTATAGTTCATACAATATAAAATCATTATGTCTATAGAAAGTTCTCATAAGGATAGCAGCACCAACGTGTGTGTGTGTATGTGTGTGTGTGTGTGTGTGTGTGTGTGTGTATCAGTGTAATAAACCTGTGTGGACTCATCACAAGGGTTCTGCCCTATTTCAACCAGTGTTTAGAGCTCACGCGAAGCTGAATGAAATCGGTAAATGTGTTAATCGTGATTAAGAAAAAATTATGCATTTAAAGTTTTAAATTAATTGCATGCATTAACATGTTATTTTTGACAGTGTTGGGTAATTACTCTGAAAAAAAGTAATTCATTACTAACTACTAATTACATCTTATACAGTGTTATTAGATTACTGTACTAATTACTCAGTCTGAAAAGTCATTGCATTAATTATTAATAATTACATTCTAAAACACTTATCAACCTCATCCTAATGAAACATATAAGGATAGACATGAAATTGTTCCTTTAATACTTTCAAATAAATCATATAAAATCAAATAAATTATTCATGATCTGGACAGAGATTTTAAGGGGGCTGCATTAAATAAGAAAACATACATTTTAACATTTAGACATTCAATTTCAGTTTTAAATTCACTATTGTTTTATATAGAATTGTTCTATAGTCTATACAGTATTTAGCACAATTAGTTACTAATTAAATGACTGAAAAATTAATAATCCATTACTTTCCTTTTTTTCAATGAAAAATGTATTTAATTACTTTAATTAATTACTTATTAATGCATTACACCCAATACTGATTTTCGACAGCTTTAATTTTTAGTTGTCAATGATGTAATACGGTCAACAGAAATGCATTGTATTAACCCTATGCCCTAACCAAAACCCCAAACCAAAACACCATCAGCGGAGCAAACAGGCAACATCCGAATTGCGCTCATCATTGATTAGAAGACGTCCATGGAACCAGAACCCAGGTCTCATTACCATTGTCAGTAAATCAGCAGTACCTTTAGTTTTGGCTCAATTTCCAAATAAAATTGCTCATGATTGGGGCCGTGAATTTGAACTAAGCAAACTGCAGTTAACAAACTTTTTTCGTCACTTCTCACAGGAGCCAGAACTCGACACTCTTATGAACGTGCAGTCGGCTGTTACTGGAAGCCAGTGGTTATAGTTTATAAATTATAAATATGGATGTGTTTCTTACAAAAACTCAGAAGGCTTCAGAAGGCCTTTATTAACCCCCTGGAGCCGTATAGATTACTTTGATGATGGATGTGCTTTTTGGGGCTTCAAATTCTAAGGTCTCCCATCATAAATCTTGGAAGAATCAGGATTTTCTTTTTTATATATATATATAACCTCGATTGTGTTTGGCTGAAAGAAGAAAGTCATATACACCTAGGATGGCTTGAGGGTGAATAAATTATTTTTGAGTGAACTAACCCTTTAAGTATTCAGACATAACAGTTGCTACATAGCAGAGGTATTACTTTATTACACAGATTCCAGCCAAGTGTCTATAAATTGACTAAAGGACCATAAGGACAATTCAGGAGTCCTTGAAGAAAAAAAAAAAAATCAGAGCATCCTGGCAACACAAAACACTAAATTGAAAAGATAATTGCATTTGATTGCAGAGGAAGAAGTAATTGTGTGCTTCCCAGCAGCAAGTCTCACCAGCTCGATGTAGTTCCTTTCACTGAAGGTCATAATGCTGCATTGGAACGCAGTTTGTTGTCTCATCAAATAGAGCAACAAAGTTGTTATCAGGGGCTATATACAAATAACCATCTTTCCCCTCATTTAGGCAAATAACATCAGGTAAAAATTAAGAAAACAAAATCGTGTATGCATGTAGCAGCTTTAAGGCAAGTTGAACATTTGTTTTCAAGATATTCAATAGCTACATTTACGTAAAGTCCCCTTGGTTTGCTTTGCTGTTTCATCATATTTCCTATGAAAATAACAAGGGGTAGCAATTAATGAAGGGCTTGTACCATTTAAATTTTTTTACTGCCTTTAGTTTACATTAGCCATAACCATTAAGTTCTATGTGCTAGACTTAAGTAGGCAATGTTAGGAGGGGGAACATTCTCAATCTAAAGAGCATTTGATTAAGCAAAATGAGTAAGTGCAGTGTGGGAAATATATTTTTGGTTTGAATATCCAGAAGAGATTGTACATTTTAAATGTGTATATTTGTTAAGTGTTTTTTTTCCCCCAAAGATTTAGAGCAGTTTTGAGCTAAAAGCCAGAAAACTCTGATTTTGTTTTATGGGCTCTTTAAGCAATATCACAAAAGCAAAAGTGCTGCTAGACTGAATATAAGTTCAGCTGTGATTTAGCTGCAGGTAATCATATCAAATTAAAGGAACATAATTTATTGTAGTATAAATGGAGCCTTTTAAATAATCCATTAATAATCTAATGGAAAGCTCATTCCAAATAAAAAGCCTTCTTGTAAAAACATGATCTGATTGTGCTTGATTGAATTCAATTTCTATCCAATTAAAAGAGGTAATATGATCTTTAGAAAATATTTTAAATAAAATAATAATTGCCATCTCAACTTTTAAATCTGACTACTTTCACAGTATTATTTTTGAAATACCATGTGCTTATGCGCAGTGTAGATCAACTCTTTCCCACCAACCTTTGCCAAGTATGTACTCTCATCCAGAAAAATCTAGTTGTTATTGGAGTTTATTTTTGTCTAGTCTAGAAGTTGTTAGAGGAGAAAGGGGTATGAGAATATGTTTACACAAGAAAGAAATTTGGGTTGCTTCTAATTTTCATCGTGTTGGTTAAGTAAAGATAACAATATGAGAAGAAAGCTTTGTTGACATGTTTTTTAGACATCTTAACTAGGGAAACATAGCAATTATGTACTGGAGAGTCTTACTTCTTTAGTCAACTGACTTGCTTTTTCTGACAGGACATTTGCTTCTTCCAGCTTCTCGCTACTATGGGATTATTGGCACTAAATGCCTCTCTTTGTGTGCACAGGAAATTTGCTACGAATATGCAGTATGTAATCCACATGTAAACAGATATTTTCATCTGTGTTTAGGGAAAACGCATGTTGACACTTTGGGAAGTTGACATGTCCTGTGGTTTGACCTGCTTAATCCAAAAAGAAATAAATACAAATAATAATTTAAATGCATGCAGCTTTTATATTTGAGAGACTACATGGAATATTTGTAGGGTACAATGTGGCTAAAGACACCCCTTAAGGAAATGTATATTTTTTCTGGTTACAAAATGTATCAAGGTAAAAAAAAAAAAAAAAGAAAGAAGAGATTAATATTTATTGAAAATTGATGGCGCAACATAATTTGTGTGAAAATAAATAATAAAGGAAGTTTGTTTAGATTTCATTTCAGGGGTTTTTCAAACATGTTGAGGGAGACTTTTAGCCCACACATTGCTCCCTCACTTGGGGTAAAAGGCCCCTAGGGGGATTAAAGTGATATTGTGTAGATACTGGGTCAATAGACAGCAAGATGCTTTTTGTATATAACAAATTAAGATATTTACTCAAAATAACTACATCAGAAGTCAACCATTTCCTGTTAATTTCAAACACATTTGGCATTTTATTACATCTCAAGTATTCTATAAACAAACTAAATTCTTATGATTGGATGAGTCAATGTGAACAAACTTTGAACAGTTTATTGGACTTAACTTTTTGGACAGTTATGGAAAAATGGTTGATTCAAAAGACCTGAAACAAGACTGAAAATGATAAATTAGTATTTTGTTAATTTCAGGGGTTTTCATGAGCTACATTTTTCCAATGTAAAGTGAAATATAGGTGTTTAGGAAAGTGCTGTGGTATGTTTTGTTGTTATTTAGTGTTTTGGGAGAAAATAAAATCAATGGAGCCTTTTGCTTGCGGCGCTTTAATTCCTGTTGTACCCTACTTGATATGTAAAAATCCTTTGTCATACCGCAGGACCATTCCAAATAAACTAGTGAAGGCAAAAAAGGTGTTTAAAACTAGTTAAGAATGTTTAGTTTAAAAAAAAAAACGTAGGTAGTGATTAGTCACAGTTCCTCAAAAATACAATTTCATTTATGCAGTACATTCATGTAAATTTCAAACTAAAATCTTAATCTTGATTTAAAAAAAAAAAAAAAAAGGTCTATGGACATGGTAATGCATCAACAACCCACAATCAGAATTTGCAAAATTCAGATCAACGAAAATAGTGCATGAATCAGTCACTAAAGAAGTTTTGTTATTTATTCATGTCTGTTGCTTGAATCTTATTTTTAAATAATTATTTACCCTATTTATTTATTTTTTATTTATTTGTTTTATGTGGTGCTTGTGCTCTTGCCTACCCACAAATCTCCCCTATTATTAGATTATTTAGTGGTTTTTGCTTTTCTCTATTGATAGGTACAATTCGCAGTTGCAGTTAATGAGATGCAGTTAGTGTTGATGAGGTGAAACAAAACAAAAATTCCATGATAGTAAGACTCATGTTTTCAAAAGTACAGCTATGTGTAGTGAAACAATTGCCTTTTCTAAGAAGATGCAGATTGAGGAAGAACTGTACATGCTTGGTAGTAATAACTGTATTTATGCAATACTTATGAAGTGCCGGTTTCCCAGGCAAATATCTGCAGGTGAATCTTGGTGTTGTTTGTGTAAAGTAATTTAAATTTAAAAAAAAATATGCCCTGTTGGCACCTTTAATAATTATGAAGGATAATTTCATAATTTTGCATAATTTTCTATTATAATTCAGTGGTTGTTGCTGTACAGTGTGATATTTTTTGTTACAGCATCTCCATTGTTCCTATAGCTCCACTCAGGAATGAACCAAAATTCACCATTTATTTTCTGGCACCAGGCCAAGTCATTCGGAAAATTATTTTTCAGGGACCTCCATTTGTAACACAATAAAGGCCAAGGACGATGCATCCCAATTGGCCTTTAGTGGATGTTTGATTGAGCACATTAGTAGTAAAGGTAATTGTGTACATGTATCTCTACCCTTTTCCTCTCTCAGGTCAAAGAACATGAATTAAGAAATACAGCGGATGTCTCCCAGGGCGGAAGGAAGTAAAAACATGTGGAGTATGGTGAAGATATCTGGGGACTGTTGAATAATATCACTGTCTGTCAGCACACCACAGTATAATGGCATTCTGGAATTAGTTTAAAGTTCTTTGTCTCTTTAAAAATGCATGCTGATGTTATTGTTATTAATTGTTTACTGCAAATAGCAGCTAGGATTTTGAAAGTATAGGTCATGCATATTAAATGTACAATTATTTCAAGTTCCAATTAAGTATAAATGTTGAACCAAAGAAATGTAACCAAGAAACCTTGCACATGGGGTTTCACTTTTTCTGACATAATGCAAATCCTCAGGAAGGTGGGAATGTTATATTAACATCAGGCCTCGATAAACAGACTGGGCACATGGACGTGGCTAAACTAAAGATGGCTTTTTGCTTTGATCTAGCAATATCAAAATATAAACTTGACTAAAACTTCACTAAGGCAGAAGGAAGGTGCAAAAGAATGAATTTTTGGTTTGTACTGGAATTGGAATATTTACATTAAACGTAAGAGGTACCAGAATGTCTAAGAAATTTAATACAATGCTTAAATTATATTGAACTCCATAAAAGCTTCATTGGAAAACAATACAAACATATTAGTCCAGCATTAATGTTAAAACAAGACCCAAAATTTGTTTTAAAGAATTATGGTCCCAAATCATGTGAATCCAAGTGGTAAAAATTCAAAATCTAAAGTAGTCTTAATTATTGAAACAGTAAGTGTTATGATTCACTGTTGTCTGCCCTGTGTTTTGCCTCTGGCATTTGTTCCCCTGGACTACATTTCCCATGATTCCTTGCCCTGGTCGCTACCAGTTGTTCCCTATTGTTTCAGCCTGTGTTTCATTTACCTAATTATCCCTTGTGTATATACTGCCCTGATGTCTGTTCCCCTTTGTCGGTTGTTAATGTTTCTATCCAGTTCATGCTCTGGTTCTAGTCCTGTTTGTTTACCTTTGTTTAGCTTTCTGGTTTCCTGTCTTGCCTTGTTTCAGCATTATCCTGCTTTGTATTTTGTTTTATTATTATTAAACAAAGCTGCGTTTAGACACTGCTCTTGTGACCTCCCTCATTGTAACAGAACAACCGATCAGCCTAAATGGATCTAGCGGCTCCTTTCATTCTGCCGACCTGAGTGAACTTACCCATCCAGGAATATTCCCAACTGTTTTGTATCCTTGCCAGATATACAGAGTTTCCTGATTCTACCCTAAAATCCATGTGAAAAAACTTTATTGCCAAGTACGTTTTTTTACACATACAAGGAATTTGTTTTGGTGTTGTAGGTGCGTGTCACACAATCTCTAAATATAAGAAACAAGTATTAAAATATAAGAAATATAAATATAAATATGTCCACACAGTATATATTAAAAGTAAGAATAAAATAAAAGAGAGCAGACTCATTGTACACCAGTGGAGGGAGTTGCCGGCGACCGGAGATACACGTGGGAGGAATATGTTGAGCTGGTTTTAGAGACATTCGCTTCAGCGGATCCTCCTCAATTAATGCCAATCTTGGTTTCCGAGTCAGCCACGCCTGAATCCTCTCCACGCCACATCACAGCCATGCCTGAGTCTGCTCCACACCATGTCCCAGTCAAATTTGAACCTGCTCCACACCATGTCACAGCCAGGTTTGTGTCTGCTCCATGCCATGCCAAAGCCATATCTGAGTCTGCTGCTCACCATATTGCAGGCACGTCCGAGTCTGCTCCATGCCATGTCAAAGCCACATCTGATTCTGCTGCTCACCATATTGCAGGCACGTCCAAGTCTGCTCCTTGCCATGTCACAGCCACGTCCGAGTCTGCCCCTCGCCAGGTCACCACCACATTTGTGCTCAACGCCATGTGACAGCCACATCCGAGTCTCCTCCATGCTATGTCACAGCCCAGCCTTCCCTTGTCTCCAAGTTTGAATATCCACCACTGATGTCGATTCGTAGGGTCACGAAGACCCTTCCTCACAGCTTGTCAGTACTCCTTCCTTCCACAACCAACGAGCAAACACCCATGCCTGCCACAGCCTGTGTTGCCAGCCTTCTCCGTCCCAGAGCCTGCGTTGCCAGCCTCGTCCATCCCAGAGCCTGCACTGCAAACTTCAGCTTCCTGGAGGAGGAGGAGAAGGGCTTCTGTTCCCAAGTCTCCGCCCATGTACACAATGGGCGGAAACAGACAGAGGTCATTTCCAAGTCTCTACCCAAGTTTACGACCACGGAGGTTGTCTCCGAGTCTCTGCCAATTTTCACGACCACGGAGGTCATTTCAAAGTCTCTCCCCATGTTCACGACCACAGAGGTCATCTCCGAGTCTCTGCCCGTGTTCACGACCACTGATGTTGTTTCTGAGTCTCAGCCCATGTTCACGACCACAAAGGTCATCTCTGAGTACCGGCCTATGTACACAACCACAGAGGTCGTTTCTAAATCTCTAACCATGTAGACGACCACAGAGGTCGTCTCTGAGTCTCTGTCCATTCCCACGACCTCAGAGGTCATTCCCGAGTCTATGTCCATGCCCACGAACACAGAGGTCACTCCTGAGACTCTGCTCATGTTCATGACCACTGAGGTAATTTCCCAGTCATCCTGGACTCTTAGTCTTGAGCCTACCATGGTTCTGCCTTCCACAGCTTCACCCCTCGAGCCTGCCATGGCACTGCCCCTCGAGCCTCCCATGACTCCGCCTGCTATGGCTCTGCCCCTCGAGCCTTCCACGGCTCTGCCTACCACAGCTTTTGGCATCCTACAGCTCCGCCCTCAGAGTCTTTCACGGCTCTAGTCTCTAGTCTGTGGTCACCACTCAGGCCTCCTGACCCTGTTTCAGCTCTGTGGCCATCAACCAGGCCTCCTAATCCAGTCCCTTCACTGATGTGGTCTCCCTGGTCTCATGGCCGTCCACCTGATCTGCTTTGGTCTCCTGGGTCCCCTAGCTGTCCGCCTGATCTATTCTGGTCTTGTGGGTCTCCTGGCCATCCACCTGATTTGCTCTTGACTTCTGGGTCTCCTAGCCATTCGCCTGATCTGCTCTGGTCTTTTTCCCAGTTAAAGAACATATTATTACGCAAGATCAGTACTCTTATTGGTACAAAGCAGTTTCCTCAAATTACAGAAGTTAATTATTGCAGCTAACTTTAAACATAAATAGTAAACTCCTCAAAACTCACAAACTTTTGCTGGACCCAGTAGCAAAGTAAATCAAGCAATCATATTAGTGCCAACCTGTTAAAATCTTCTCACTACGATCAATACTAGGGTGTCATGGTTGGTTGACAGGGTGTTGCTATGCAGTTGCTAAGGTGTTCTATATGGGGGCTAGGTCATTGCTAGAGTGTTGTGGGTAGTTTCTAGATGGTTGCTCACTGGCTAAGTTCAAAAGAGTCCACCATCAAGTCACCATGATATTCTGGTCCCTAATATCTCTGTCCCTCCCTCATAGTAAGCCTTTTTTTTTAACCTGCTTTATCATCTATTTAGTGAAAATCGTAAGTGCTTTAATAAATAATAGCACACCGCTCCTCAACAAACCATTTGATGAATCATTTATGCCCATAGCACAAATGGTTCAGGACAAGTTATGCTCCAAAGTTTAATACTTAGTTGTAAGGGTATGATACAATCCTTATCAATCACCTCTAATTTACACCCAAAATAAATGGTTAATAGATTAACATTTCATTTTGAATAGTATAACAGTATAATACTAGTCATAATTAAAATAATGCAGAGTTGTTGGGGTAATGCTGCAGCTACACTTCACACTTGAAGGTAAAATGTAATGGTAAGAAACCAGTGCTCTATTATCATATATAGACAAAAGTATAATATATAATGCAACTTAATAACAACTGTTGGCTTTTGGTATTTCTGCTCAATTAAGCTCTAAGATGGGCCTTGATTGAATTGTTAAAATTGTTAAAGATGTGTATTTTTTTTATTTTTTGCAGAAACTGCAGTGGGAAGTCTGGGTAATAGTCTTTTCCAGCACAGTGGCTAGAAACATGAGCTAATAGGTAGCTCATCTTCTCCTCTTCCATATCCTGTCCATCTAAATTTCCCTTTGACATTTGTGTGGGCCCTCAGATGCATATCCTTAGTCATTGTATGAACCACTAGACCTCAACCTGCAATCTAGACATGAATATGAACAAAATTTCAATTTATATTGAATGAGCTGCTTAGCTTTTTTGCTGAAACATCATAGATATTGCAAATGTAATGTAATGTAAAATACAAAATATAAGTAACTGTATTCCACTACAGTTACAATTTAAATCATTGGTAATTAGAATACTGATACATTCAAAAAGTATTTTGATTACCGAAGAGATTACTTTGCATTTTATTGTTATTTGTTTCATTTAATATGTAGTCCTTTCAGAAAGAAAACATTTATACATATATATGATGCTATCCAAAGTGCATTTGAACAGCGGTGAAACACTTTATGATGTGTTACATTCATACGGGCAGACAATAAAACAAAAAACAATAAAACTTGTTTAAATTGTCAGCTTTACACTAAGCTAAAATGCTCTTTCTAGCCATTTTACATGCACATTACCAGGCACGATCCAATTTTTTTTATCAAGAAAATTCACGTTAGATCATAATTTCTACTTTTCTAGTAAGATTTATGATATTAGGGCAATTATGAGTTGATTAATCTTGTTTTAGAAACAACACTGCATAAGATATTTAGATTTTTCAGACAATGTATTTTTAAAATGTGTATTTTGTCTTACTGTTCTGGCAGAGTTTTTATAGTCAAAACAAGTGAAAATCTACCAGTGCTGAAGAAGTAATCCAAAGTATTTAGAATATGTTACTGACCTTGAGTAATCTAACAGAATATGTTACAAATTACATTTTACAGCATGTATTCTGTAATCTGTAGTGGAATACATTTAAAAAGTAACCCTCCCAACCCTGGATATGGCTGTATTTGAAACCAAAAACCTGAATTGGTCAGACTCAGGCCGTGCCCGCCCTCTTGCGGGTTCGAGCACACTCAACGAGAAGTCTGGCATCCTCGTGGGCACTGGCCAACGGCACCTCCCTAGCAGACATCTGCAGAGCAGCAGACTGGGGAACACCCAATAGAGAGTCCACTAGATTCACGCTCCCTGGAAGTTCTTCCTCCCTAGCCCTATGGTCCAGGAATTCAGTGGAGGAATTCCCCGACCAGACCCACTACGGGACCTAAAAATCACTCTGTACAGGAATAGGTGCTCTACAGGATGGGCCCTTGTGGATTAATCCCCCTGTGTGTATTTTTCACAGTACGGTCCCCCTACTGGCAGACCCGCCTCTCCCTTGCGCTGCCCCCCCAGTCGCCATGTTTGTAGCAACTCCTCCCTCTCAGCAGGTAGGATCTACAACCGTGCTATTTCTACATGTCTCCTGAAAACCCATGTGACATATTTCGCCACTCTATACCTCCCCCCACCCTGTCCAGGTGTTGGGCTCCGCAGGGTCTTTTCCCCCTGAAAGAATAGGAGTTAGATAAGAACACCTTCCCGTATGCGTGTAATAGCGGTAAGATGGCCCCAGTCGCTTTTACTCTATGTGAGAAACATAGAGAGATGTCACGTTTACTGAGCATCTATCTCATAGTACAGAAGGTACGTTTCAAACAGGTGAGTAGGAATACGGTAAACTGGGAATTCACAAAGTCAAATACCTTATGTGTTTGAAGAAGATCGTAAACAAAATGGTGATGATGATCTGGGGAAGTAAATCAAGTGTCAATCACAAAACTCATAGAGTAAATCCACTAGAGATATCCAGGAATTATTTTAGGTATGTCAGTATTGCAGAGAAGTCGATTTAACTGCAGCTGAACAAGAGGGAAGCCCTGGGTACCTCACAACAAGGCTAGATCCTGACAGAGCATGAGAGAGAGGTTTAAATACAGTTCTGAATGAGGTGATAATGAGCAGCAGGTGTGCTTAATTGAAACTCGGGTGAGAGCAGGTGACTGACGGTGATGGAGAGGGAGTCTGGTGGATATGCGACAGTACACAATCAGTTATGTGGTGACAATCTGATTTGGGCTAATGTTCCAGACAAATTATAGAAATTACAGATTTATCCTGTGATGCATGTAAACACACTTATGAACACTGTTGTGGAGAGAGAGCAAAATGAGAAAGAACTGATGGATAATAGTAAGGTTAGACAAGAGAAAAAGAAAGAGAGTAGTTGATTGCCTAGGCTGAGAGTTTGATAGAACTGTTTGTGGCAACTGTGACAAGTTTATTTTTCACTGTGAGGCTGGCATTCAAGGCAGTGTTGGTGATGAATGATCCCTGAAAATGTTTAGAGAAGTTCTGGTCAGGTCCACTGTACACAGTCAGAAAAAGACTTATTCAATGACATCACAAAGCTAGCACCCTGGATACATAACGTATACCAACCTATTCTCACTCCCGAATCGTCAAATACTGCCACTTGTGCAAGAGCCCAGTTTGTCAACAGATGGACACCAAAAGCACCCTTTGGCATCAGTTTCCAACGCATCTGGCAATTGCATTGCTTTCAATGGCAAATGTTTGGTGTCAAAGGCTGACGTGAAGGGAATCAGATTTTTATCTTTGTCAAATTACGTTTACAGGTAGAATTCTGTCATTCTGACATGATATGTTGGAGTATGATTTTCATTATGTTTTAAATCAGCCACGTTTATTCAAAGTGGTAATGTTTAATCAGCAACATGTATTATTTTAAAGTGGTTAATGTTTTAACCATTATTTTTTTTACACATTCTACTCTGCTGAAGTGACTTGTTCAGATGATCTTTTGATATAAGAGTTTATTACACAATGAAAATGTACTATAACATTCAGAACTTAAAACTTCCTCCCTTGTGAAAATAATAATAATAATTTGCACCATTTTAGAGAATGAACCAAATATTTCTCATTCTTCACTTTCTGATTTTGGACATATGAGCATATTAACACTACTGCCAGTCATGGCTAGGTAATAAAGAGAATGCTGGATACATACTATTATTCCTAAACATCAGAGGAACTAATGGTAAAATTGGCTCATACTCATTGATAATTTTTTTTAGAGGATTTATGTACAAGGTTGCAATGTAATGTGATTGTCCTCTAAAATTCCTTCTCTTTTGCATTCCTAATGCTAGCCTGCCTATAAATTGGTGTTTGAAGCTAATCTTCACAGCAGGGAAGACATTTCTGTATTTTATTTCCTAACACCCCCTACTTACACCATGCCCAACCCCACATTAAACTTTTGGCTGAAAGGAGACCATTCTGATATTTTCACAGAACAAATGCAACACATGTATTCAGTACCTTGGTTAAGATATGTAATGGCCACTGTTCAAAAATTAAACCTCTCTGGATGATATTGAAGTGCATGAATTTGTAAATGGAATAAAGAGAAATTAATAATGGCTAGTTGTTCATGTGGTAGTCATGCACAGTACTGCATAGTGTAAATTCCCTTGATAATGAAATGACCAGATAACGTCAGCTTTCTATCTATGTGATGAATTAGGCCTGTCAAAAAGCTACAATATAATGAGGTCCTGAAACACAACCTCTCCATCTTTTCATTGTCTGGAATTGCATTAAGAGTTTAGCATTTGGTTGTCATGTCCATGCCCCTTAAGAACATGAAAAAATACATTCCAAAGTTTGTGCCTTTTGAAGAACTGATGAATGAAGGCTGGAATGAGAAAATTGGCCTGATAGCTGGGGCAGACTTTAATGCAGTCAAAAAGCTCTCAATTATATCTACATAATAGGATATACTGCTGATCCCCATTTTCAGCAGTCCAAATCTGACTTTTTAAGGCAATTAAGGCAATCAGCTGTTACGAGTCATCAATATATGAATCAGAGTATATAAATATTACTTCAAATCAAATCAAATCACTTTATTGTCACACTACTGTGTACACGAGTGCAACAGTAGGTGAAAGTCTTGTGTGCAGTTCCGAGCAACATTGCAGTAATGACAGTGACGAGACATAAACCACTTTACAATAAACAACATATTTACACAATACAATTTACATAACAAATGTACACATACTTACACAACAATTTACATATCAAATGTACACAATTACACAACATAGTACTGATATACAATATACAGTAAACAATACACACAATGTAGAATACACATACATTAGATAAGGGTATAAATATATATATATACACTAATTGAATTGGGGAGAATATATTTGACAGAATGAAGATTAATAAAGTGCAGTGCTGATTGTTGATCGTGAGAGATCATGTGGGAAGAAGCTGTCATGTAGTCGGGTGGTGCGGGTCCTGATGCTGCGATACCGCCTGCCTGATGGTAGCAGTGAGAGCAGCCCATAACTCCGGGTGGCTGGAGTCTCTGATGATCCTCCGAGCTTTTTTCACACACCGTCTGTTATATATATCCTGGAGGGAGGTAAATTCACCTCCGATGATGTTTCTGGCAGTTCGCACCACCCTTTGCAGGTCTCTGCGGTTGTGGGCGGTGCTATTGCCGTACCAGGCGGTGATGCAGCCAGTCAGGATGCTCTCTACAGTGCTGGTGTAGAACCGTGTGAGGATGTGGTGGTTCATTCCAAACTTCCTCAGCCGTCTCAGGAAGAAGAGGCGCTGGTGAGCCTTCTTCACTACGTCCTCAGTGTGGACGGACCATGTGAGTTCCTCAGTAATGTGGACACCGAGGAACTTGAAACTGCTTGCTCTCTCCACCGGTGCTCCATTAATGGTGATGGGGCTGTGTTCTCTGTCTTTCTTCCTGAAGTCCACCACAAGCTCCTTGGTTTTACTGACGTTGAGGGAGAGGTTGTGCTCCTGACACCAGCGTGTCAGAGTGTGCACCTCCTCTCTGTAGGCTGTTTCATCATTGTCAGTGATCAGACCTACCACCGTCGTATCGTCAGCAAACTTAATGATGGCATTGGAGCTATGTGTTGCCACACAGTCATGTGTGTACAGGGAATACAGGAGTGGGCTGAGAACACAGCACTGCGGGGCTCCAGTTTGGAGGGTCAGTGATGAGGAGATGTTGCTGCCCATTCTAACCACCTGACGCACAGCGAGCTGTTTAAGCCCAGAGCCCGGAGTTTCACATCAAGCTTGGAGGGCACTATGGTGTTAAATGCTGAGCTGTAGTCTACAAACAGCATTCTCACATATGTGTTCCTTTTTTCCAGATGGGAGAGAGCAGTGTGTATTGTAGATGCAATGGCATCATCCATGGAGCGGTTGTTGCGGTAGGCAAACTGTAATGGGTCCAAAGAGGTGGGCAGAACAGAGCAAATGTAATCTCTGATCAACCTTTCAAAGCATTTGCTGATGATGGGGTTGAGGGCAACAGGACGCCAGTCATTTAAGCAAGTGATTTTTGATTGCTTCGGTACAGGCACAATGGTTGATGTTTTGAAGCATGTGGGGACTACAGACAGGGAGAGGGACAGGTTGAAAATGTCCGTAAAAACACCAGCCAGTTGGTTCGCGCATGCTTTGATGACGCGGCCCGGAATGCCGCCTGGACCCGCGGCTTTGCGGATATTCACCCGTCGAAAGGATCGGGTTACATCCGCAACAGAGACGGAGAGTGAACCAACCTCTGTAGTATCGGCCGCGAGTGCTCTCTCCACGAGGGCGGTGTTGTTGTTGTCCTCGAAACGAGCATAAAATGTATTAAGCTCGTCCGGGAGAGAGGCAACGGTGTTCATGGCGGAGTTTTTATTCCGTTTATAGTCTGTGATGGTGTTAATTCCCTGCCACATACTTCTGGAGTCAGTGGTGTTGAACTGTCCTTTAATTTTGTGCCTGTACTGGCACAAAATTACTTTACTGTAATACTTTAAAAAAAGAATGTATTTCTCAACATTAGTTCAATTAGTTAATTCAAACAAACAACGAACAATACTTGGTAACACTTTACAATGAGGTTCCATTTGTTAACATTTGCTAATGCATTAGGTATCATGAACAAACTATTATCAATATGTTATTACAATATGTTTTTGAAATTAACATTAACTAAGATTAATAAAATGATAAAGGCAATGTATTGTTCATTGTTAGTTCATGTTAGAAAATCTTGTTTACTAAATTTAACAAATGGAACCTTTTTGTAAATTGTTGCCAAACATTCTCTGTCATTCAATGCTAAACTGATAAATTGGAGTCCCATTCATTGTGAGTATTGCACTTTGTGGCAGGGCGGAGGGCGGGGCCAGGTCATGAGTCTACACACACTTCCCTTGTTAGGCTAATCAAGCCTCACTGTGGACATGTGTGTGTTTGTGTCTTTTGTTTAAGTTTGACATTAAAATATTATTAATATTATCAAACCAGTTCTTGCCTCCTCTTTTCCATTGAAACAATCTCTCTCTCCCGCACCATCCTCCGCAGTCGGCCCTTATCCCTCTCTGAAGCTTGATTAGCCTAACAAGGGACCGGGTGTGTAGACTCAAGACCCGGCGCCGCCCTCCGCCCTGCCAAACACTTGTTCACCTGCAGCTGTATCCTAGTAAAGGCTCTGTGAATTTCTGTTTTGACCTATCATCAGAACATTTTTAAAGGTTTTCTCATCTCTAAAGTTGTACACATGTAAAAGCATTAATGTTGTACTGTACATGAAATCAATTCAAATGAAATGTACAAAAATGTTTGTGTAAACTTTACATATTCATATAATAGTGTCTTTATTGATCACTCATAGGAGAAATTTAGAAATTTTATAAACAATCTTTTTATATTTGATATTGCATCTTCAACTGTAATAAACCTGGCCTGAGGTGGAAATGTACGGCTCAGCCATCTGGATGTGTTCCTACACACTCAGCTGTTACGAAGAGTGTACACATGGTACTTAATGAAATACACCTCTCTGAGTCCCACATGAGACTTGATTATCTTATTCAGTATTGAAGGATTTATAAAGGTGACCTGAATGCTGACAGATACAAAGTATCAGGACAGACTCTTGGAGCCTCTGGGCAGGTTGCACTACAGCATATTTGTAGGATTAACTTGTCAGCATGTAAATCCAGGGAGAGCGATAAATAACTGCTCATGCATTTGAATTTGGAAGACAATTGTTGTGAGAGGGTAAACATGATCTCATTAATAATCATAGGTATTTGTACATAAAATGTGGCTCTAGCACACATTTCCATATGTTTGCATATAAAGTACATTGAAATATACATATATTGATGGCAACTAAAATATAAAGCCTTTTACTTGTGAACAATTTATACATAAGTACAAATGATTACAAACAATTTATATTTAAATAAAAATGTCTTGGTTACATGAAGCGTAACCCAGGTTCCCTGAGTGAGAACAAGATGCTGCGTAATCGCAATTGGGACACGCCCTGAGTGTCACATGGTCTGAAGCCCTTATACAATCACATCAATTTATTGGCTGATGGCGCTTAAGCGATGCCCCTAGGGTGCTACATCATGGGCTCCATAAAGGAACTCGCTTCACACTATCGATTTTCTGCATGAGGGCATGAACTAGCAGCTGCTAGAGAGTATGGCCAGCTTATGCAGCATTTCATTCCCACTCAGGGAACCATGGTTACACTTCACGTAACTGAGATGTTCCCTTTCATAGGAAGTTGAGCTGTGGAATCACATTAGGAATTATATACATTCATTGTGTCGATGTAGTGACACTAAGATTCAGATTCAGATTCAACTTTATTGTCATTGTGCAGAGTACAGGTACAGAGCCAATGAAATGCAGTTTTTTGCATATCCCAACTAAGCTGGGGTCAGAGCGCAGAGTCAGCCATGAAACAGCGCCCCTGGAGCAGATAGGGTCAAGGGCCCTATCTGCTCCAGGGAACCCCCGACCTTTCGGTCAGTAACCCAGAGCCTTAACCGCTGAGCCACCACTGGCCCACTAGGGGTCTCTCTTGAGAGCCTTGGTTACCTCTTTGAGAAAAGGCCAATATGAATTGGCGAACAGAATTTGCATACCCCTCCCCCCGGACATATGAGTATAAAAGGAGGGAAGAGTGCATTTGCTTCAGACAGGTGTTGAGCTGAGGAGTTGCGAGTAAGTTCCCAGCCATTTCAGTGGCTTAGTACAGTGTTGTGGCAAGAGGGACACAACGTCTCGTTCCCTCCATCAGGGAACGGAGGTTACGACAGTAACCTAGATATTCCCCTTCTGTCACCCACTCGATGTTGTGTCAAAGTAGTGACACTAGGGGTCCTTATCTAAAAACGCAACATCACTGAACATGTTACGTGGACTGCTGATGCAGGTTCAAGCAAGCTGTTGCGTGCAAAAATAGCAGGTGCATCAGACTGCATGTAATCTTCCCCAATGCCCCAAGAGACATCATATAGTTGCCCACATCCCCAAGGGAGGGAAGCAACGTAACTAGCCTGGGAGCAGGCCGTACCAGCCACAGCCATTTATTTTCCTTTAATTTTCCCCTTTTGTAGCCAGCCACGGCCTATGTTTTCTCTCCATAGAGTGTTAGATACGGCTAAGGCAATCTAACGCTATAACACAAATCGGGGAAGGCTTTCTTTTCCAATCCGATACTGTCAGGGGGAAAAGACCCCGCGGAGACCACGTCCTGCCCAACAGGGGAGGTTAACACATGGCAAAAACGTCACATGGGCTTACCAGCCACACACTGTAGTGGTGCGGTGGTAGGTTCTGTATCGACGGGGAGGAGCTCTACAAACACAGCGACCGGGGGGCAGAGGGAGCTGTGTTTGTTGAGGTCCCTATATCTGAAAATATATTACAGTTTGTAGCAACAACCTGTGGAGCACCTATTCCAGCACAGGCAACTCGGTGCCTGCAATGGGTCTGGCTGCAAGCTTCCTCTGCTGAGTTCAGAGCCAGAGGGCTAGGGAGGAAGGACACCCAGGGTCCGTGACTTGTGGACTCGACTGGGGGAGTAGAGCACACGTCTTCGCCTCAGGGGAGGGAAAAGGTGCTATGTGAAAGCGATACACCCGGCCAGCTTTTGTCACCGTATTACCCAGCTCAACCCAGAGATTGTAAAATCTCGTGAAGGTATTGGGTGTTGCCCAGCTCGCCACTCAGATGCCATTGACCAGTGCCCACGAGGATGCCACACTCCTTTTAGAGTGTGCTCGAACCAGCAAGGGGGCAGGCACGGCCTCGGTCTGGTCAACACAATGGCGTCCATGACCCAGTGGGCAAGCCTTTGTTTGGAGACAGCGTTCCTTTCTGCTGTCCACCAAAGCAGACAAAGAGCTGCTCAGAGTGTCTAAAGCTCTGCGTGCAATCCAAATAGGTGCGCAAAGCACACACAGGACCCAGCAACACTAAGGCTGGGTCTTACTCCTCCCGGGGCAGCACTTGCAGGTTCACTACCTGATCCCTTAACAGGGTCACAGGAACATTGGACACGTAGCCCAGTCGGGGTCTCAGGATGACTTGAGAATCTGCCGGACCGAACTCCAGGCAAGTGTCACTAACAGAGGGTCCACAACCCTCTTAGTGGAAGTGAGCACAATCAGGAGGGCTGTCTTCAAGGAGAGGACCTTTAGTTCGACTGATTCTAGCAGCTCAAATGGGGCTCTCCGAAACCCTGATAGGACAACGGAGAGATCCCATGAGGGGAACAGGCATGGTCAAGGAGGGTTCAGCCTCTGGTTGCCTCTAAGGAAACTGATGATCAGTTAACATCAATTAACTGATGATTAACAACTTACCGTCCACTGCATTGTGGTGAGCTGATATGGCGGCTACATAAACCTTCAAAGTGGAGGGGGACAGCCGCCCCTCCAGCCTCTCCTGCAGGAATGAGAGCACTGACCCGACTGGACAACTCTTTGGGTCTTATGCGCGCAGGGTGAAGGCGTTGTCGCCTAACACTAGAACTACCACGGCGGTCATTTTGACTGTTTTTCAATTTTGCAATGTAATAAATTTGAAATAAACCCATATAAACATAGGACCATGACTTTTCTTAAATGTACCAACTTAAATGTGCAACCTTTTGTTAAAATTTTAAAACAAAAAAGAGTTCTGAGTATTTCTACCTTGAATGGCCATAATGGTCATTTTGACCGCATGCATTTCAGCGTTTGCTACGTAAAGGAATAAAGGGCGCTGTTCACCATGGAGGTGCTGAGAAGTGACAATGCAACACTCAGTCTATCAGTGCAAAAGAAGGAAAGCACTGTCCACATAGCTGTTGCCATCACAAGTGGCCAAAAGGCTAAACCAGAGACACATACTACAACAGAACTAAGTTCGGAGTAGATGGGCTAGATAAAATGGCGAGGAAATACTTTGTGAAAGCACCCACACGTAGATGGCCAGTGGCTGTTTTTTATAATATCCTTGACCTGGCTGCGATAAATGCTTCTATCATGTTCAAGAAATGCATAAATGAGAGAATGTCACGGAGGAACTTCATAATGCGATTGGCAAATGAACTTCGTTACGGCCATATGAGAGCAAAAGCCACACAGATGATGGTGCGAGGACCCAGGCAGGAGCAGCTGCAGATGGGGAGGGGAAGGCAGTGCCAAGTGTGGAGAAACTGCAAGAAAAACAAAACTAAGGACACTTGTGACAAATGTCAAAAGGTAGTGTGTGGGAGCTGCACGTGGAAGGTAGAGATTAGAGTTGACTGTGAGTAATCGATCCACAAGCGTCAGTGAATGATGTGCGGTGTTTGCCCCCCAATCAACCAAAAATTAGTTCATAATGATTTTACAGCATAATATTTTAATTATAGTTTTGCAGCATGATATTTTTGCTCAGTGTAAAACAAATATTGCTTTCTAAATCAGTTAGATTTCCCACAGTTTAGCGAATGTTCATATTCTATATTAACCATTTTGGCCATTTTGGGTTAGGCCTGTATGTGTTTCATACATGTCTAAGGTTTTTAATTATGCATTGAAATACACATTGGTGATGTTTTTATAAGCTATTGTATTGATTTGTTTTTATTTTACAAAGAAAATAATAGAATATAAACAATCAAATTTGTATCTGTACACTGTAAAAAATTCCTGTAAATTTACATGGAAATTTAACAGCAAAATGCTGTTTTCATGTAATAACAGCAAGTTGCTTTTTTTTTACAATGCATTATGGGAAGACTTGTTCACTTCGGGTTGCGTGGTCGACCAACAGCAGTTTGTCACTGTTATTTAACAGTATTATACCCTATTTTCGTCCAGTGCACAAGGCGGCATTTTGGATTATTTGAATGAGGTAGGTTTGCAACGATTTATTATTGTATTATCTTTAAATGAGCTATTACTTAAAAATATAACATCTTAAACATCTAATGAAGCTTCTGTGATTTAAATCAGATGCCTCCATTAAATTGTGTTTTAGGCAAATAATTGATCGACCGAGTGAGATTGAGCTCAGACTGCCGTCATACAGCCGTTTTATCACAGGTAAGAATCCCTAATTTTCATTCAACCTACATATTTTACCAAACTTGCAGTACAAGATTTATGCAAGTAAAAGATGAATGGGAATGACCGAAATCAATAGTTTTTTTTTCTTGTTTGGTAAGTTAATGTTAACGTGCGCATTCAGTCCATGAGAGACGTCATTATTATCTGACGGTGTAATTTGCCGCTCCGCGTTTATTTTAATCGCCCTGTTATCAAGTAGGCCTACTTATAAAATAACAATATATACAGATCCATTGAATCCTTTGTAATTTTAATTAGAAGCCGGTTAGTGAATGGGTAAGATTTGCACGTAACGTTACACTCAGAACGCGTTTGTATACTGTCAAGCATGCAAGTGAATTATGAAGTTTGAGTTTTGAATTATGAGTGTTTATGAAACGGGCACATGTGCAAATCTTTTTTTGTAAGTAAATGGTAAGTGAGGTATGAACAAAATTTTAAATTCTTGTCTAATTACTGTAAACGTGCCAATCCAAACCGCTGCTGGCTTGATCGCAGAACTATTAGCAGCATGACAGCGTCTTGCACTGCATCTGTTTCAGCCATTTTATAACGTATTTTAACGAGAATGGCTTCGGTAGTTATTAACTAGGTAATCTATCTGTTCTTTACAACATGTTTCCTTGTCAGCTCTGCGGTGAAACATGTGGTACTCCTGTGATCTATGTGAAACATATGAAAATACACAGCAATGTCTCAAATATTGTATTTCGTTGCTGCATACTTAACTGTAATAGGAAGTTTAAAAAATATGCAGGTTTGAAATCTCACGTGTAGACACCATAATGGATATAGGGCAGAAACCACAATGTGCACTACACTTTCCTTGGAATGTCATGTTGGTTTGTGTAGAGCCAAAAGTTCTTCTTTACCTGAGTTTATTTCTCATTTCAAAATGCACATTAAAGAGGGACGAAAAGTCACATGCCCTTTCAAGCAGTGTGGTAAAACATTTACTGTTAAATCAACATTTACCTCTCATTTGTCCAGAAAACATAACGAAAATATAGGAGGCCTAATTGACTCCATTACAGCAAACCCTGAAGCCAGCTGCTCTCAGATTCAGGATATTGATGTTCAGTCTGATTCACAGACTGATGCTGGTGAAAATTGTGAGGAGCCAGATGTTAGTCCTGAAAATATTGACAATACTTTGTTTTTAAGGAATATTGCTCTGTTCTATTTGAAATTGCAAGCCAAGCTATTGCTTCCAGCCTCAGTCATTCAGACAATCATTGAAGACATGCCTGAAATCACTGATACAACCTTTAATATGTTAGTATTAGTATGGTGACAATGGAATAGGTAACCCAAAACTTAAATTTATCCACCCTCAAGCCATCCTAGGTGTATATTACTTTATTCTTTGAGCCGCACACAGTCAGAGTTATATAAAATAATATACTGGCTTCCAAGCTTTGCAATGGCATTGAATAGATCCCGAGTTTTTGAAGCTCCAAAAAGCGCATCTATCCATCATAAAATCCATACAACTCCAGGGGGTTAATGAAGTGAAGCGATGGGTTTTTGTAAGAAAAATATCCATGTTTATAACTTTTATAAACTATAATCACTGGCTTCCAGCAACAGCAGTACGCGAGTTCATGAGAGAGTCGAGTTCCGGCGGAAGAATGACCTCTGACCCGACATATGAAATCTTATATCAAAGTCCTTTTCTTTCAAAACGTCTCTTTTTAGACTTCTAATTCATGACCGGCATTTTGTGTTTTGCTCTATCCGCTGCACTTCCGCGTTCGTCAATTCTAACCTAAGCTTTCGCTATGTCTTCGCCATACGTCCTACGTCATGTGTCAGGTCAGAGGTCACCCTTCCGCCAGAACTCAACTCAATCATGAACACGCATACGGCCATGCCAGAAGCCAGTGATTATATTTTATAAAGTTACAAAATACAGATATCTTTCTTACAAAAACGCATGGCTTTTCTTCAGAAGACATTTATTAACCCCACTGGATTAATATCGATTACTTTTATGATTGATTGATGCGTTTTTTTTTAAGAAGCTGGGAAGGATTTTAATTAATATAACTCTGATTGTGTTTGGCTGGAAGAAGAAAGCCATATACACTTAGGATGGTTGAGGGTGAGCAAATTATGGGATAAATTAATGTTTTGGGTGAACTATTCCTTTTAAATCATTGTTCACTGAAGATATTCTCCTCTTATTTTTCAGACGTTTTGTTGGAATTAATCCAGAAAAGGGGAGCAAGGCTGCAAGGGGAAAAGTGATGTCCAAAAAATCTGGGAAAACCGTGCAGAAGAAGACCATAACCGTCAGTACCAAAGTATCAAATCTTTTAAAAAGACTTATGGACTTTGAGTGGCACTTCATTTAAAAGTAACTGACACTCCCCACAAATGCAGTTTGTTTTCAGAAACATGGTGGCCTGGTGTGTTATATTTTGTTTATACAGAATTGTTTAGATATTAAAAAGGGCTGGTGTTTTTTAAAGCCTGATTTAAGAGTTTTTATTATTATTTAATTATTTTAAATAATTACTTTGTTTTAGTGCAACTGTTTTTGGGCTAATGTTTGCTGAAGCCTCATTTGAGACTAGATTTGTATTTTATATACAGGTTAGTCAATTCTATATATTGTGTATTTTCTTATGCCATTTTTGCATTTTGATGGATGCGTATTTGTATGCACTGAATATTACTTGACTACTTGTATTTTTTTATTTGCCTGTTTTAGTTCACAATAATTGAGCATTTATCTGGTGTTGTATCAGAATAAATAAAAAACTTGTCTTAAAAATCCTAACTTGGCTTTATTCCTTTTTTGTAATCCATGACAAAAATAAAGTGCAGGGTTATAATAGCATTTAGAATTGAAATTATTGGGGTGTAATTGTAAAAAATAATACTGTAAAAAAACGGTAAACTACTGGCAGCTGTGGTTGCCAGCATCATACCGTAAAAATACGGTGTGTTACTGTTTTTGAAATTAACAGCTAAATACCGTTTTGTCAGCTGCAGTATAAAACTGTAATTTTACAGCATATAGCTGTAATTTTTTTTATAATTTTTTTTAATTTAAATATGATGACAGACATTAGAAGCTTCATTCTAAAACCTCAGTAGAGGCTTCAAATGTAAATATGACCACTATGGGCATTCTAGTAGTTATAGAATTCCGGGAGTACTAGTGTTAAAAAGACGTTCAACGTCAGTGTGTTTATTCTTTCAGAGAAATATATACTCTTTTAGAGAACTGTTGAAGCACTCAGGGGTGTAGTCTGCACTGAAGTGCAGAAGAAGAGAAAAGCAGATGAAATGCGTCATATTTCCAACAGCGTATGCTCTTTAGAGGTGAGTGGAACAGCAGTGGGTTTTATTCAGCTCGCTGAAACACAGCCGCTTGGGTCCGAAGAAAAAATCTGTCTGAACAGACGCACGCTTCCCTCATTTTATACCCGTATGTCCGGGGGAGGGGCATGCAAATTCTGTTCACCAATTCTCATTGGTTTTTTCTCAAAGATAAGAGTTAACCAAGGCTCTCAAGAGAGACCCCGAGTGTCACTACATTGACACAACGTCGAGTGAGTGACAGAAGGGGAACAGTAGCTGCTATTTTCTATGCCCGTGTGGAAAGCATATAGCAGCGCACAAGTGAGCTAAAGCATCTGAATAAAACAAAGGCAATTATGAGTTTATTCCTGTTCCAACAGAGAAAACCTGGGAAGCAGGAGCCAAACCCTCATCCAGATTATAAAATCTAACAAATATATGCAGAGAGGACCATCATTTCAATGAACTTGAATACCCAAAGTTGAAGGCAAACTGCTTGAAATTGCATCAATTAGCTTATGAGACAGTCTTTGCTTGGACACAGAAACATCCCAGTTGCTGCCACCAAAGCACACAAACAACTGATCTGACTTACCCCACTGGCTAATACTGTCTCATAAACTTGCAGCACCCGAACTGGGCAAAGCATATTCAACCTTTTGTGCTCCTCCATCTCAAATGGGGGAGGTTAGAAAGCCTGCAAATTAATTGTCAGCAAGCAAATTGATGTAGAAACAACCTTGGGCAAATAGCCCAAGCAAGGTCTTAACACCACCCTTGAACACCCTGGTGCAAAATCCATACATATGGGATTAATCGACAGGGCATGCAAATCACTAACCCTTTTAAACAATGCCAATACCACCAGCAGGATCATTTTAAGGGTCAGAAACATATCAGCAGCTGTTCCCAAAGGCTCAAACGGAGCACCGGAGAGCGCATCTAAAGCAACAGATAAATCCCATATAGGAACATGGATGGGACGAAAAGGTCTAAGCCTGCGTACCCCATGCAAAAAATGGGAGACAAGAGAATGCCGACAGAGACTCCATTGATAAGTGCATGCCCCTAACCACACCCCTACACCACTTAAAAAGTAAACGTGAGATAAATGCACAATTATATGATATAGATATTTTTGAGCCCCAATTTGATCAATTTAAATATATACAGTAAAATAACCAAACAAACAAATAAACAAAAATAAACGATGAAGCAGTGAGTACAGAATTTTGCATTCATTTTAAAATTTTGTTTGGAATTCTTTGAAACAAGTTGAATACAGCACTAGAAAATACACAGAACAGAATGAAACCATTCTAATGACTGTGTTAACGGTCATTAAAATGTGATTGAATCAGACACAGATCTAGATTGCGCGGATGGCTTAGAATGACATCTAAATGTTGGCAAGCCAAAGTCTCTGACTGGGTTAGCACCAACCAATCGCAAGATAATAAAAAACGTGGACGCCTTGAAGCTTCAAGGGCATCAAAGCCACATCCATGTGTGACACTTGTGTCACCTTAGTGTTAAGGTATGCTGGAACAGTATCTCGGTTCAGAGGAGCAGTAATGAAATTTGGGGAAAAAAAGCACACACAGACCATCAAATGTTTTGAACTGCCGGCTTGTATTAATTAAAGTTAGAGACTTTAAATGTCACATTATACATTAGGTCTTAAAAAAAAAATTATTGCAATCCCCAAAAAATACAATACATAAATAAATAAAATTAGATGACCTTTTAATCTTATTTGAGCTTTTTACCCCTTCTTTATCCTATAGCTTTTCCTCTATGTATGCTAATTTAACTGTTTTGGTTCGCCTAGTTGATTTATATTGTTTTAGTTCAGATCTAATAAAGCATTCACTATTAGACCTAATTGATATGAGTTTGATTTTTTTTACTTACTCTCTGTGTTTTTTACTGAATTCAGAATTCTCCAAAGTATCTTTTCTGTTTTAACAAAACTAATGCACTCAAACTCAACATTCAAGAGCGTAAGAAAATGCACAATAGTTGCAATATTCAAAGCAAAGCTGGTCTCACATCACAAAACATCAGCAGTACACAACTCTGGCTTCTGTCAGTTCTCTGTAATCAACTCAGTCCATTTGCTGTCTGCAGGAAACAAAGTGGAACAGTCCTTACAGTCCTACCAGGATGGAAGATACCCAAGTAAAGTTACCTTTTCTGCAGATGGCTGATATGAAACAGTTTCTATCCTCCTTTGTTAGTTATTTGGCTTGCCATCTCATTGAAATGAATTATCAGATGTTAAAAAGACCTGTCCTTTTTTATAAACAGTACCATACACACAAGAGCAAAAAATACATTAACAATACAACACAATTTACCTCAACTGACAAGATGAAATATTTTCTTGAAACATGAAATACTCTCCCAGTCTCTAACAACTAGGGCTGCCCCTAACCAAAGATTTTCCTAGTTGACTAGTAGTCGTTTGTTTAAGCCATTTGTCGACTAGTTGTCGCATGTTTATGATATTAATTTAATTACTTAAATATATAATTTAGGGGCATCAGGAAATGGTTTGAGTTCCAGGGCTGAGAAAGAATGTTACAAGTAACATTGCTAATACTGTTCTACATTAAAGAGAAAAACTAAATTGGAATGACCCTTTAAAATATCAATTTTACAAGTGCACACACAAAGCGAGCCGCAGCAACATTCAATGATTCTAAATGTGTTGGAAAAACCAGCAAAGAGACTGTCAGAACATTTTGATAATTTATAGAGAGAAATGCACATTAAGTTAAACATGCAGTAAGCGAGGTACTAATTTAGCTTCCCCACTACCCACGAACACTTGGATAAGCCTAATAGCGCATATTATCTAGGTTATCTAATGTTAGAGCGAGCGGCCATGCTAAGTGGCTAATGTTAGTTTCATGTTTCAAATGATAAGCCATGTTTGTGGTCGATGAATTACAGGTGAATGCTTGCCTGCAGAGTTTGCATGTCACCTTCTTGGGTCATCCTTTACCCTCTCGAAATGATCTCACACTTTGGATTTTCTGCCTGACATAATGAATTACCGCATGGACCAGCTGTGTAAACAATCGTGTCTGTCCATCACTGACTGCATGACTTCGGCATTTCCTGTGAAGTGATTTGTTTTTCTACGACCAACCAACCAATCAAAACTTGGTTGACCAAGACTCTTCTCATTGACTAACGTTTGGTCGACTATTAGGGGGCAGCATACTAACAACCAAAACACAGCATACAGTATATGGCTCTGGATAAGCATTTATCCACATATCATCCTCACATAAATGAACCAAAACACTCAGTTTTCATCAATAAAGTTACAAAAATACATATTTGAAAGAAAAAAATATTTGATAAATTTACCAAATTTTACGAATTCACAAACATGAATAAACTCAATCCCACAGGTGTATATGGAAGGATTTAAAACTATAGCACTTCAGAAGATCTTAGTCACTTTTTCAAACATATAATCAAAGTTTTCTTCTATCTACCTATCAATTACAGCATGTCTGCTCATCTAGCACTTTCTCTCATCTAATCAGCACATGTGCCTGGTTCTTAAAGGGCCTGTGTTCCTTTTCAAAAAAAGTCAAAACTGTGTTTTATACATTTTAATTGCTTAGTTTAGTATCTCAGAAAGTTATGTTAAGTTTTCTTTTTTCTTTTAGATACTTGTAGGTGCATATTTATATTTCTGTGCATGATAAATTGTAACCTGGATTACATTTTGTGAAAGTGTGGTGCCAGTGCAAGTCCGAATGGAAAGACGCAAAATGTATATGCTTTTCCCCCAAAAGTGAATTTGCAAAAGCACCTGTGCTTTGGCGCAATCTGAATATGATAATAAGCATTCTTCAGATCTATTGTCACAAACCAGTCCCCCGACTGCACTTGTGACATTATTTGCTTCTGTGTATGCATTCAAAATTGACATTTCATTAGTTTGGAATTCAAACATCTCAAAACCAGAATGGGATGCAAGCCTTCATCTTTTCTCGGGACTAGAAAATAACAGAAAACTCTCTCTGATAAGGGGGAATATCCTCTTCTGCCCCCTTTTCTAAGAGAGATTGAATTTCCTGAATCAAAAACGGGGCTTCTTGAACATCTGTCTGTCAGAACAACCCTGTTGAACACCGTCAGACTTCACCTGAACTGGATTACGTAACCATGCTTAATCATTCGAAGTACCCAGTTCAAAATGCCTTTCTGTTGCTGCCAGGTCGACAGAGGGGTTAATGCATGAGTTTTGCCTGCAGCATGACCTGTAACTACTAGATGGTGTGCTTGGCTTATTTTTGGCGACTACCCCTGAACCAGTGGCACAGTGGAGGGAAGCCTTCGCTCCTCTATTACTAAGGCTAATAATAATGTTTTTCCTTTTTTGCATTCAGGCATAAAAGATGAGTGCCCTGAAATGCATTTGCAGCAGGGACACTGACAGAATAAACGTTTTGCCTGGTATTTGGAATGGGAAAGAATTTATGATCATTGGGGAAAATGTTTATTTGGGAAAACTGGTTCGCCACAACGGCACCAGCATTCTTTATGTAAGGACAACGTGTGGTGCTTATGTTCACTGTGTGTTTTGTGTACACTTGTGACAATTTAATTATGTTATGCATGTCTCAAGACCCTTGGTCATGGAGACAGAGGCTGAATTCTGAATGTGAATTTTTTATGTTTTCTCCCCAGTGCAAGTTGCGGGGGGGAAACTGAAATATAATCTGTCTGTCAGGTGTTCAAATCGTGAACAATGGCGAACTCAACCCAGTATTTAGAAAGGCCTTGTCCTCATCATGCCTCATTCATTAGAAATGCCTTGTCCTTGTCATGAATATCAGATGGTGTTCCACCACCACGAAGCCTGCCATATTATGACCAACAAGGCATAGTTGTGCGCTGGCCCGCTAAAAAACAGTCGTTCAAGATCTATTTATGATTGTCCGATTGCGCTTCATCCAGCCATTCCAGGCGCAATTTTTCCACAGCACGTGTAATAACCTCCAGAAATTCCAGATACATTGCCGAAGGTCTGGAAATCCTGTAATGGCTAGGATGCAAGGCTTCAGCCTGGCCTCAGGCAAGATCCTCAGAATTCAATGCCCCCATAGATATGGCATCCTCATCCTCAACTTGGCTTGACCAAATTTACAAAGGAGGCAAGCCTTTCCCTGAGTGTCCCGACATTCAATAAATCACACTGTGGGCAATCCAAACCTTCCAGCCCTCTGTGTGGCAAAAACCAAGACAGGCAATACACATGTCGTGGGAATCTTCACCGACGATGAACCACATGCACGGATGTAAGTGTTTCATAAATTCCTTCCTGTGTTGCCACTCAAAAGGGAGATTAATAATGATCTTCGCTTCAACATGAGTAGTTGGTACAACATGGGCCAGACATGATCACACATTGAAGAACATAAAATCTGACTCGATGATATGACGCGAGTGCCTTTATAACGCCTGTGACATAGCTCCCTAGGGACTTGGTTAAAGCAGCATCACCAATGCGATTACACAGCTTGAGTTCCTATGAAAGGGAAATTGTATGTTTTAGATGTTGTCAATATGTCCATATTGCACATTTTAGTGTCTATCCAAACAGGCACAATATATACATGTAAGTACAAATTTACAAATAATAAGGATATCTGAGTAGAAGCACATATTGATTTAAAAATAAGGCATAATGACCTAACTTTAAAACTCTAAATACATTTGCCATTTAAAAAAAAAAATTTCATTCAAAGTTTCTCCACTTTTTTTCTAATAAATTAGAGTTCTGCTATGGGATTGTGTATTGAACCTGTTAACCTTCAGCGGTACTCTCGTAAATGTTTGTAAAAGCATTCATAAAAATGTATACATAATAGTTTTACATTTTAGATGCTATTAATACATTGAGATTTTATGTTTCAGTCTAAGGGTTAGACATTAACATTTACAAATACAAATGAAATCGCCTGGAGAAGGCCGGATTTTCAAGGATTTTTCTTTATAAATACTATATTTGTGGGAAAGTAAAATGGGTAAAATTGTAAGGATGTCAAGTGTGTCTCAGCACCTTCCATTTGCTTAGAATAGGTCTACCGGCTGTGGCTCAGTTGGTAGAGCGGGTCAGCCACTAATCGTAGGGTTGGTGGTTTGAATCCTGGCCCATAGGACTCCACATGTCAGAGTGTCCTTGGCCAAGTCACTGAACCCCAAGTTGCTCCCAATGGCAGGCCATATTGCAGCTCTAACACCATGTGTGTGTGAATGGGTGAATGAGTCACAGTGTAAAGAACTTTGAATACTGTGTGGCATGGGGGCGTGGTCGTGTGTTGGTCTGCGGGAGAGAGAGAGAGCAGTAAGTCTTGTCACCTGGTTTATAATTATCTCTAACACCTTTGACTTGTTATAGTGATATGGAGATATACATTTAAGGAACGCCAAGTGTCCAGGGAGAAAGAGAGAGAGAGAGAGTGTCCAGAAAGCACGACAACCCCGAGTGTGCTACTTTTTTGACTTGTTGTTTAATTTTAACAGCGGTTTCCGTCAGATGTACAGAAACGTACCAATTAAAGTACTGACCTCAAAACCTGCTTCGCTGTCTCCTGACTCCTCCATTGCTCAAACCAACCAGTTTACATACCGTTAAGGTTAAAAAGGACCTATATAAGTGCAGACCATTTACCATTTAAAAGTATAGCCTTCATTGTATCGATGACTCACCATAGATCATTATCTGATCCTGAGCCCAGCAGTCAGATAGTTTGATAATTGCATCCAATTTTCTTTTCTTGTCAATAAGCCATAATGCCAATAAAGTAATAAAATGCAGGAAATGTCCATGTCTTATGCAATATATAGAAATATTTTAATCAAGGCAAAGAGACATTGGAACCCGACTGAGCTACCGATCTGTGATGTGCCCAGAATTATACATGGAAGCCTACAGCTCATTAATATTGTATGTGGTCATAAAGCAGTGCTAACATAAGATGATCTATTTTTGGATATTAAATTGGTTGAATTAATTCAATGTTCAGCTAATGAATGTTATACTCTGTATTCATCTTACTTACTCTGGTGTTTAGATGATGAAACTGGAAGGGTTTGCATTCCATTGTTTTGTTTTTTTAGTATTTGGTCATGCTTGGAAGGTCTAAAGGCATTGTTATTATTGGTAACTAGAATCCTATTAAACATTTAAATACTGTTGTTTCTGTGCAGGCACAAAAAAGATTTGATGGAAGATTACTGCTATTCATATGAATCAATATGTAGTGTATTGTTGTATATTGTTTTTGATACAGTACAATACAAATACAATGCAACTGCAGAGAAAGTAGTTTGAAAATTGAATAAATATTGATTTAATGAAGTTTGTATTCTCTATTTTTAAGTCTAATGAGTAAACTGGGATTTTAGGTCCTCTATGATGTACACAGTTAGCAGTATACTGTGTTGAGGGATTAATTTCATATGGCATTAATCATTTCTTCTTTAAATTCATAATAACTTTTGGGATACTTCAAAAGTCGCAGCAGTTAACAATGGTATTAAAAACAAAATCATGCACAGATTGGCACTAGACTGAATAATACACCAACATTGTTGCTAATGAAAGGACCAGCAAACAAACATGTGCATTAAAATTTGTGCTAATGATGATGATCTTTAAATCGGGAATGCAGAGTAGAGATACTCACCTACAATGAGGACATAAAATGAAAACTTTGTAGGCTTCTGATAAGTATATGTATTGTTCTCTACAATTAATCAATGTTATGCAATGTTGATTTTGTGTGTTTATACAGTGTATATATATTGGAAC